>OY992540.1:78110559-78589878 GCA_963921195.1 Pegoplata infirma | reverse complement strand
ACTTTTTATTCACCAGCTGGTGAAAACCGGTTTATTTACCACGAGGTGAATTATTATCCAAGTTACAAACCCAAGTTATTAAAATTTTTGGTTTTAAGAAAATTAAAATAGTAATTCTTGTTTTCTTTTTCGTTGATAGCTTATATAGTCAAACTGAGGTGGCAACTTTTTTAAAATTATACACCAGCCTAAAACATTATCATGTTAAAATTCATTTTGAAAATTTTCATTGTATTTAAGAACAGGACATTAGACCATCTATCTGTTGAAAACACGCTAACTTTCGACAAATAACTTGGAAGCTTCGCATATATATTTGTTATTTTTCTAGTTAGATTGGTATCAATTTCAGCAAAATGGGTAAGGTGGTTCAGATGTTATGAGCAAACCCGTAAATTTCGTATTCGTTTAACCTTAAATTCTGGTGTTGGAAATCACACATAACACACTTTAAAATAGTGTTTATAAGCCGATTAACCGCTAAACCGGGTTTTCCTCAAAATTTCTGTTTTTTTCAAACCGGTTAACCGGAATTGAAAATTTCCGGGTATATATTCATGATTCTTGATCGAGTTTAGAACGATCTAGCGATGTCCATTCTGTATGTCGGTCTGTTGAAATCACGCAAACTTTTGAAAGCCTTTACGGAGGCTCCTGAAGTTTGGCATATATATTGGCCATTTACCTGGTCAGGTTGGTATTGAAATTCAGCAAAATCGGTCCAGTTGTTCAAAAGTTATAAACAAAAGAGTGAATTTCGGCAAGAGTTTTTCGCGAATTTATGAGATAAAAAACACGCTAATTTTTGAGAAACAGTTCTGAGGATGCTAAAGCTTGGCAAATATATTTGTCGTTACCCTGGTCTGATTCGCGTTAAATTTCTGCCAAAGTGGTCAAGTGGTTCAAAAGTTATTAACAAAACGGTAAATTTAAGATTGCTTTAACCTTAAATTCACATGTTGAAAAAACCGAGCTTTAAAAAACAAGCTTTAAAAACATTGGTAATTCACAAAATTACTTTACAAAGTATTTTTTCACTCAAAAATATTTGTACACACGAAAAAAATTTACACTCGAAAAAAATTTTACACTAAAAAAAATTAGTAAATTTCTATTTTTTACAAAAATAGCAAAAAAAAAGTTTTTACTCAAAATATAATATTTCTAGTCAAAATTGTTAATTTTTTTCACTTTAGAAAATTTATTATCCTTCAAAAAGGGCATTGTGGAGGGTATTCATAGATTCGGCCAAGTCAAATTTAACTTTTGTACTTGTTTTTTTTTTTGTTATTTAAAAAATCACAAAAAAATATCCTTAATATTGTTTTGAGCAACTGGCTTTTTACCTTAAGGCGTTTATACTTTGTTTTTGTTTATTAAAGTTTGTCCATGATTGAAATTTGTTTTGTAAAATTTTGTTTATCCATTTTAATGGAAACAACAAAGTTTTTTAGTGTTTTGTAATAAGAAAATCGAATTTAATTATTAATTGATGTTAAAAATAAATTTTTGTGTTTTGTAAATAAATTGAAGAAAAATAATTTAGACAAAGTTTTAAAGAGGACTCAAACAAAAGTTTAGCAGAAATTTACAAATTTGTAAAATTGAAGAGATGAAAAATGTACACTTAAAATAATTAAGCCGTACAGAATCGGTAATACGAATTTTGATAATAAAAAAAAATTTACAGTCACAAATTTTTTTTAGCAGTTTATGGTGATTTTAACTAAGTTTTGTTTCTAATTATACAAATTTTTACAGTTACAAATTTTTTGCAATTTATGGTTGTGATTTTAACTAAGTTTTGTTTCTAATTATACAAATTGTGTTTGTTAATTTATTTTTCTTTAATATCAACAAACAAGTTTGCAAATTTCAAAAAATGTTTATCAATTCGAATAAACTTCAAATCTTCTGACTGCAGAGGATGAATTCTTTTAAATGTATGATTAATTTCTTTGCATTTCATTTAATTCTCTTGATCCACTCAAAATTTTCTTTGAGTGTTTAATGTGTGTCACATGGTCTTATTTTATGTGATTGCCTATAGGCTTTTTTACTTAATGTTTCTTTTTATGATTTTTCTTTTTTGTTATTTGTATATTTATTTATAAACTCATAAATATTTTAGTAGCATTTTTATGGTAGATATTTTTAAGATTTGTTTTTAGCCATCTGAAAGAGTTCACACATTCCATTATAAAAAAAAAATTGTCAACTAAAATTTTATTAAAAATACGATATTTCTTTGAAAATGTGTATTATGAAATACAATTTGACTATTCTTAAGGGAAATCATAAAGAATTTTAAATCATGAAGGTCATTGAATCTTTTAAAAATATTTGAAACGTAAAAACAAGTGAAGGATAAACAATAATTTGTTGTTTAAATTAACCAAGTGGAATTATTTAAAAAATTATATAAATTATGTTTTATAGGTATTTTTAAAAAGTCTAAAAAGAGAACGCAAAAAAACTTTTTTTTTAAACCACTTATTGTGTTTTATTTGGATTTTCTCAAGTGTTCGGGAAAATTTTTATTTTACTATTCCTAAAAAGGCCAATCGGATTAAATTATTTTGGATTTTTGAAAATTAAAAAAAAAAAATAATGTCTCTACTATTCCGTTTATACCATAGGTTTAAAGTGCCAGACTTGGTTTAAATTAAGTTTAAATGAAAGTGTTTCTCAATCTTTATGAAATAGTAATTGAAAGAAAATTTAGAGATTTTTTTTTTTTAATTTTTGGGAATTTTTTTGACAAATTTCAAATGGCGATTTCTCGAAAACCGATTTAAAAAATTTTTTGGTATTCGTATCAATATGCAAATTTATTAAACAAAAAATTTATCGCAACATACTTATTTATTTTTAAAATTTTCAAACATTCTAAGTTTTGGTAGAAATTTCCTAAAAATTCAAAAGTTTTATCAAAGGCGCCACTGGTTAAAATGATCACTTGGCTTAAATTAAGTTTTAACGAAAGATTGTCTCAAGCTTTATGCAAGGGTAAAGGTAAAGAAATTTTGACATTTTTTTTTTTAATTCTTGAACGCAAATTCCTAATAGCGATATCTCGAAAGCCGTTTGACCGATTTTTTAAATTTTTTGATATTTGGGGGCATGTCACAGACTCAATTCCGTTCGGATTTGAAAAAAGTGGTTTACTCGTAAAACGCAAAGCGAATATTTTTTTTCGGAATGAAACCACTTTTATGCAATTTAATTCCACTTTGATTTTTGAAAGTGATTTCATTCCGAAAAAAATAATATTCGTTTTGCATTTTACGAGTAAACCACTTTTTTCAAATCCGAACGGAATTGAGTGTGACATGCCCCTTGTTGTCAGCGCATCAAAATGAATAAAAATGTAGGTATTGCAAAAGATGCTTTTTTTATTTTTATTTTCAAAGATCTAAAACATTTATCATATTGCTAATTTTTTCTTTTGTTAAATCTTTAATAAGTGTAAAAACCAAGTTTTAGCGAGTTAGGCTTCTATTGGTTGCAATTACACAGCTTTAACTGAATATCGGACGAAAGTTTTATATGGCTCTAGGTCCAAAAATGATCCGATAATAATCAGATTTGATAAGGTGATTAAAGTACGCGTTTAATACATACAAACTAAATTTTAATAAAATATTTTTGATTTTCATGAAATTTGAGAGATTTTTGTGAAAATCGGGAAGGTGGTTTGTATGGGGGCTATAAGAAGAACTGGTCCGATTGCCTTAAAACTCGGCATGGTGATTTGCGAATACAAAACACGATTACCTGCTAAATTTCGATATAAAATAAAACCGTTGTTAGAGTCAAATTAAAAGGGGACCTTTGTATGGGGGCTAGTTCAAAACACGGACCGATTTTTTCCAATTTCAATAGGCTTCGTCCCTGGGCAAAAAGAAGCTTAAGTTTTAATTTGCAGTCAAATCTATTGATAATTGCGACCTGTATCGTGTTTACAACGTTACCTGGACAGACGGACAGACAGACGAACGGACATTGCTAAATCGACTCAAAAAGTGATTCTGAGTCGATCGGTATGCTTAAAGGTATGTCTAGGACTAATATTTCGGGCAGTTACAAACATCAGCACAGACTCATTATACCCTGTACTAGAGATGGGCGCGTGAGTGATTTTTGACTCACACTCACTCACGCTCATAACAGGAATTTTCGAATCACGCATACTCACTTACGAACATATTTTTTCGACTCACACTCACTCACAATCACGTGAGTAAATTTAATACAACTTACAGTCACGTGCACTCACGCAAGCTTCAGTCACACTGACGTTGACTCACAATCACGAAACTCTTATTTATACAAAAAAAAAATCAAAAACTAAAATTTCAAAAATCTTTCAAAATTCCGCGAAATTTTAATTTTTTTTTTGCTTTTTTCGAGACGAAATCTTAAGTTAAGCCAAATTTTAAATTTTTTTGTTGCTTTTTTAGTACGAAAGAAAATATGAAGAAAAAATAAATCACGCAAACTCACGCAAAAAAATCGACTCACACACACTCACGCAAAAATCTTACTCACGCACACTCACTCACACAATTTTTTTCTTCACTCACACGCACTCACAATCACGTGAGTAAAATTTAATCCAGTCACACTCACGCGTGATCACGCGTGAATCACGCTCTAATCTGCTCATGTGACCATCTCTACCTTGTACCACAGAGTGGTGTAGGGTATAATTAGGAGCTTTTTTGTAATTTTAGAAGCTTTTTTCCATACAATAAAATTGTAAATTTACAGCTTTTTTTTGGCGCAATAAAACTTACAAGGATTTCTCGTGAATTTACTAGATTTTTTTTTGTAAAAAAACCTTAGAAATTTGTAAAATTACAAAAAAATTATAAAATTACAAAAAAAATGTATATTTCTATCGAAACTTTTTTTTTAAAAAAAAAACAAAAAAACTGTCAAATATTGATAAAATGGGATTGCAAGATTTTTCTAGTAATTTGACAAGGTTTTTTTTTTAGTGTATACATTTTTCTAAATCCGAATCTGCCTTTAGAATTGATCTATCTCTTTCAGTTCTTGATATTTATGGTTTTCGTTTACCATACTGCAAAAAATTAAAATGTTCGCATGTGTTGGAGAACCTATAAAACCGCGATTTTTTTACCCTCAAAACTTTTCAGCACATCTGAAAATAATAATTTTTCGCTTCAGAATGATTTTGGAATGTTCAGATATCTTTTTTCATAACGGAGACATCGATCGAATAATTTATTGCAATTTCGGTCCTAAATATATTTCAATTTCAATAAGAAATAAAAGTTTTGAGTTGAGCTCATCCGTCAATATTTTTTAAGCAATGCCACCAAAGATAAATTTGTTACATATTTTGTCACACGGAAGCTTTGAATGAAATCCGTTTATGAAATCCGTTCGTGATATATCTTAGATTTAATTAAGCGTACTGCGTAAAACATGGAGTTTCACTGTACTTAGGGATTTATAAAAAAAAAAAAAAATACATAAATGCCCGAGTAAAAATGAATACATATAATTTTACATTATTTGATGTATGTATAAATAGCCATATGAAATAATATGTTTTCATATCAAACAAAGTACATAATTATATCTCGCATTGAGTTTTTCCAAATTTTTTAAATGGAGTTATATAAAATTACATCTAATGATAACCATATTAATATATAAATACATGTGGGAGACATAATCATATGTGACACATATAACTTAATCTGATTGCATACATATTTATATGTGACTTAATATCAAATAACGTATACGAGCATATTTAAAAAAAAATCCAATATCATTATATATATAATTATATATGACTTACAAGAAACCATTTAAAATTATATATGACTTACAAGAAACCATTTAAAACTATATATGGTTCCATCTTAAAAAACGAAAAAAAAAAAGTTCAAATATAATTATATATGGTCGCACATATAACTCTATATACAGTTATATAAAACTATACATGGCATCAAACATTTATTTTTTTAATATTATCAAAGATATAATTATAAATGGCTTATGAGATACCGTATATAGTTTTGTAAGGTACCATATAAATACAATTTTTTTTTAAACTCTATATATAATTTTAAATGGTGGCACATGTAACGCCATATAAAATGTTATACAATTGTATAAGGTAAAAAATATTTTTTTCTTTCACAATATTTTATATATAATTATGCATACTTTTATATGACAGTATTTCAATATTTTTTTTTAATGTTGCATCATATATATTTTTATTTAAGTATACAAGAGAGCTTGTATAATTATATATGATTCTCAAAGCACCTAAAATCAGTCAAAAAAAAATATATATAAATTCTATAAATTTTTAAATAGAAAAAAAATCTGTTTAATCCATTGTATTTTAAAACTTAAAAAAATGCATATTGGATTTTAAAAGTTAAATGTTTAAAAAATGCATATAACTTAAAAAGTTGTGTGTAACTTTATATAAGATCATATAAGATAATATATGATGCTTGGGGACCCCGAGTTCGATTCCGGCTCAACCCAGAAAAAAAACTATTTTTTTTTAATTTTTTAAAAAAGAAAATACGTTTTTAAAGCTTTTTGTTTTTTCTAAACTTAAAAATATTGAATAATTAAATTTTTATGATAAAATCGAAAAATAAATATTATTTATTTATAGTTATATAATTTTATATATTACATCATATAAGTTAATATATGGTTCCTAGGGACCCTGGGTTCGATCCCCGGCTGAGCTAAGAAAAAAAGTTTTTTTTTTAATTTTTTTTTTTAAAGAAAATATGTTTTAGAAGCTTTAATTTTTTACTAAACTTAAAAATATTGATTAATTTATTTTTTATGATAATATTTAGAAATAAATATTATTTATATATAGTAATATAACTTTCTATATTGCATCATATATGATAATATATAATTCTTGAGGACCCTGAGTTCGATTCCCGACTAAGTCAAGAAAAAAATTATTTTTTTTAAATTTTTTTTTAATCTAAATGACTTTTTGATGCGTTTTCGTTTTTCAAATTTAAAAAAAAATAAAATCCCTGAATTTTAACAAAAATATTTCAAAAATAATTATATTTTGATATAATTATATATTATTTAATCCGAAGAAAAAAATATTTTAAAACTTTAATGTTTAACCATCAATATCTCTGGTTTTAAGAGAGCTAAAGTCCTCAGATCAAGCTCAAATCAAAGCTTTATTTGTTGCCAATAATTAAAAGTGTATTTGGTTCGAACTTATGTTAGCAATATTTTCAGATAAAATTATTTTTGTCTGAAAAAACTTCCGAAAAAACTTAAAACTCATTATTTGGCCGTTGGTGAGTAAAAAAGTTTATACATGTTTTATACCATTTTAAAGGTATTTTTATTAAATATACAACGGCAGAAAGAAAATTTGGATCCGATGAAAAATGTGAAGTTCATAAGCCAAAAACCGTTTTTACTTTAAAGCTTTATAACTTGGAAAATTAAGAGCATTGGAAGATGAAAATCATGTTGTTGAACTCAGTATTAAACCCCCTATTAGCTCAGCAAATAAACTAAAAAAAAAAAAATCATAAATTTTAGCAAAAATTTTCTAAGTCTTTTTTAAAATTTTGTTCAAATTCAAGTCGAATATAATTTGATGCAATCATATACCCGATAAGATAAACTGGATTTAATTATATATAAGTTAAACTTGATATAATTATATATGATAAACTATTTTCTAAGTTTTTTTAAAACATAGTCTTTTAAAGTTGTCATTTATTAACAACGTCCGCTGGGTCAGAGGGTAGAGATTGCGATTACAAAACAGTTGGTAGCTGTTCGATTCCCCCGCCGCTCGAAGTTTTTTTTTTTTTTTTAAATAAATTTTAATTATATATATTTACATCTTAATATTGAAAAAAATTGTTTGGATAAAACTTTATCAGTTCTAAAAATAGATTTTATTGTTCGGATTAAATTATATATAGTTCTAAAAATAGATTTTTTTTTTTCGGATAAAATTTTATCTAAAGTTTTTTGTAATATTTTTTTTTTTCTTTCGTATGAAAGTTTATCTTTTTTTATCCAGCTAAAAAAATCTTTTTTTTTTTGTCTTGGTCCAATAAGATCCAACCATTTTTCGGATGAAATTGTATCCCACCGATTAAAACTGATCTAATTAGATAAACCCACTTTTCGGATCAAATTGTATCCGTCCGGTTAAAACTGATCTAATCTTAGCGATCCATTTTTCGGATCAGTGCTGATCTTTCAAATCTCGGATCTATCAACAGATCTGGAATAATATAAGAACATATATTGCTCCATACAAAAATTTTTACTCGGGTGTACATAAAATTCGGTGTTTGGTTTTCGATTTGAATATAAAATTGATTTTATTCGGTTAATTGAATAATTTAAATTTATCCGATTAATAACCGATTAAATCTGAACCCCGATTAATTATTTGCTCGATTAGCCGATTAAGAAACTCGATAAATTGAATACCCTACATAACCATATAAAAATTCGACTTTGTTAAATATTTTTTTCATGAAAATGTGTACGATATCCATCTTAATACGAAAAAATCGACAACTTTTTTTGCTCTACAAAATATTTCTGTTAGTTCGGGAGTTATCGAAATTTTCCGGAAGGTCCACATTGTTTTATAAGGGAGCAACAACATTTTTAAACACTGATATGGCCGACAAGCCGAGACACCCCAACCTTTAAATCGTCTTTTTTATATATATTTTAAGTTTCAGCAAATCGTTTCACAAGGGTTGAGATACCTCCCTTTTAGTAAGGGTGAAACAGGTCTGTACATATTAACTATGAGATGATTAATTTTTTTAATGCAATATATAATAGTCTATTATGAGAATATCATAAATAGTATTCTTGTGCCTCGAACTAGAATAATACTCAAGTATTTTTAGTTATAATATAATTAGTTACTATAACTGAAAATACTCAAGTATTACTCTAGTTCGAGGCCCAAAAATTATATTTATTTCTATCCATTTCAGTTAAAATATAATTAGTTATTATAACTGAAAACACTCAAGTATTATTCTAGTTCGAGGCTTAAAAATTCTATTTATGATATTCTAATAATATAATATTGTTTAACTACAATTTATTAAAACAAGTAAAAGGTTAAGTCATAATCATTTCTTTCAAAAACTATTTTATCTAATTAATAAATAAAAAATTTTATGAGTCCACTCTTAACAAATTTAATACTTATTTATTGTTTTTAAATACCACAACCAAGCAGGCCATAACATATTTTTTTTTTTTTTTAAACATACATTTAATTTTAAAATACATTTTTTAAACATTATTTTTATACAAAAATCATATATAGGCATCATAAAAATTCTTAAACATACTTAAGTTTTTCATTTTTATTTTATTTTTATGATTATTATTATTTTGTTTATTTAACTCAAACAACAAGTAGCAGTTGCAAGTAGTTTGTATATATTTTTTATGCATCATAAATGACCCACATTTGTTGCATACATACTAGGGTGGAGCAAATTTTACCTTTTTAGATGTGAAATTGCGGGATCGAAAATGTATGCTTTTTAGGTAAATATTAACATACAAAAATATTGAACCTGTAGAGCAATGTCTTTGGATTCCTTTTTTAAAAATCGGAAAGTTCCGAGCAAAGTGAAAAAAAAATTGTTTGCTTAAAATTTTAGTGAAAAAATTATATTTTGAGTAGGTTAATTCTACCTCGAGGTAATTATTTCCTTTACTAATTAAAACTATGATATTTTCATCGAAAGATTTTCAAAAAAAAATATTTTTCTATTTTAAAATTATGTATGTTGGTTATTTTTGCAAGACTTTTACCCTATTCACACGTACAGCTAAAACCCGTTTTTAGCAGCAATATTTTTAGCACTTTCTGTATGCTATTACAGTATATTGACAGAAAATGCTAAAAATAATTGCTAAAAACGGTTTAAAACTGTAAGTGAGAATAGGGTATTAGTCAACACGTGTTTAGAAATTTGTCAGATTCCATCGTCAAGACTATTTAGCATATATAAAAACCCTATACTACAAGTAGCAAAAAGAATTTAAATGACAATAAGATTTTAAATTTGTCATTTAAATTTAAAGGAAAATTTTTCTCCACCCTAATACATACACATAATAACAATAATAATAATACGCCTCTGCCTGCATTAGTATTTATTGTTTTTTTCCTTATAATTTTTTTTACTTCGATATTTTTCTTTTTTATTTTAATTTAATGGCTGCCATTTTTTCTAATAGTGTCTACGAAAATACATACAAGTATAATGACTTTAAAATTATATACAATTTTGCGGTTTATTGGCATATTAAAACATTTAAATGCTTTCAACAAATCATGCATGTAAGGCATTCCATATTAAGTGAATAACCTACATGTACCTAATAACTGCAAATGATCTGGTGGATATGTTATGTGCCTTAGACTTCAACGGAATGAACTCTAATTTGAGCACAAATAAAATTGTTAAATTGCAAAATTGTTAACTATTATTTTAGTTATTGATTCAACAAATTTTGTGATCGAAGTAATTTTAAATACATAATTAATTAAATCTGTGTAAATGTGATCTGAAAATTTTATAGTGCAAGGTTTTTTTTTTTGATCTGGTAAAAAGGTTAAACTTTGGTACGCACACTCACAATCAGAGAAAAGATATGACTGTGGCAACCATATTTTAGAGCGTCATATTATGATAGAAAATTGCATCATAAAATGTTTATAGTTACCATAAATTTTTTGTTATAATCATATTATGGTCTTAAATTACAATTTTTCGAATATTTAGAACCATAACATGATTGCTGTAAAAATGTTATGGTTGCAAACAAGTTATGCTAAAATTTGCAATCATAATATGTCGCTCTTAAATTATGGTTGCGACAATTGCTGTAAAAATGATATGGTTGCTAAAACCAAGTTATGATAAAATTTACAATCATAATATGACGCTCTTATATTATGGTTGCTACCCAGCAAAACTTTGGTAATGGGTAGTGATTATATATCACATTACAAGGTAATGTATATACCTTATTTGTACCATTATTTTAGGATGTCTTACCAAACATTTGTTCCACAACGTATTATATTCAAGCGAAAAATAATGCATTACTAATAATTTGCTACGTAATGCATGATTATTGGAAAAAATGTATTTCATATTTATTATTTCTAAACATTAAATCATGGATGACTTATATTTGGTTACATTATGTATTATTTGAAAGTTTGAAATAATGCATTATTTATAATTGGATGCATAAGGCATTACATTAACATAAAAAATAATTATTTTATAAAAAAATGCATAAGTTTAAACTAGAGATGGGCTCGCGAAAGGAAATTTCTAACGACACACACTCACGAACATACTACTTACGCTCACTTACAATCACGTGAGTAAATTTAATACAAAATTACTTTTTCACGTTCGTAACACCTTATATATTATCTTCTGGTATGCTATATTATTTCATTTCTCGTAACCTATAAAATATCATATATTTTACACCTTACTCGTATTCTTCGTTATAAATTTATGACTTATTTTATACCTTACTGGTATTCTTTGTGATAATGTGGATGCATTACTTTGAGTCTCATCGCCTGTTAAAATCATCAATGCTGCAATGTATAAAATAAGAGATCCTATACCTTATTTTATACCTTATTTGGTAATCTAAGTTTTGCTGGGTACAATCATATCTCTCTCTGCGTGCAATTGTCAATAAAAGTTTGTGGGACATTTGATATAAATTTCCTCATATGACAGTGCATATTTTTATGGAATAAGGGGAGGGGGTGTTATGAGGTACTCTATTTTTTCCGAGTATTTATGTTTTGTAATAGCATTTTGCATTTTTACGATGTTTGTCTTCATTTATAAAAAAAGTGCATTTACTTTTTGTTTCATGTTAAACACAAATACGTTTATAAAACTATTAAATAATTTTTTTATTTTATGTTTTTAAAAACTTTTTTTTTAATATTCATTTAATGAATGATGTGTATATGATTTTTAACATGTTTTAAAAAAAAAATATTTTCTTAATAAAATATTAAATAACTTCCTAGTTTTATGTCGTTCAGTAATTGCAGTTTGTAAATTGTAATATATTATGACCAGGGACAGGACCTTCATGCACTAAAAAACTATGTTTTAGGCGCCTAAAATATGCACTAAAAACTCTTGAAATATGCACTAAAAATCTTAATATATGCACTAAAAATCATAAATATCTACCTGAATTTTTACTTTTATTAAAAAAACGAAACATTTGAATTCTGGCTGACATTGTGAGCTCAGATATTCATATATATACAGGTGTATAAAATGTTATTAAGAAAATAAAAATGATCTAAAAAAAGTTTACAATTGCTTTAATACAAAAAATAAAAAAAAAATCATAAAAAAAAATTTAAAATAGCTAAACATACTAAAACTTTAGCTGAAAACCCAAAATTTATACAAAATATGACCTAAAAATATGCATTTATAGTCAAATAATAGCAAAATATGCAAAAATATGCATTTAAGGTAAAATATGCAAAAATATGCACTAACGAATCGATGCCATTTTAAAGCAAATTCTTTGATTCGCAAAGATAATTTGTTAATGCTGTTCTATTACCAAAGGGGAGAAACATGCATTTGCATGAAAGTCCTCTCCTTGATTATGACATAATAAATACTGCAATTTATATTGTTGGAAGTACAATATTTACGAACTACATTGTGCAACAATTTGAAGGCCATATTTAGGACCTGCATCAAAGCAATTCAAAATACAAGTAATAACTCTGGGCCCATCGCAAATGGGACTTGTACAAAACCTAATAAAACACTAAAGAAAAAAAAAAACAAATTTAAATCCAAAATATTCATTTTTATTTTAAATATGCTAAAAAAAATTATAAAAATTTTAGAAAAAATAAAATTCACAAATTTTGAAAAATATTTTCAATTTCCGAATCTTTTTTTAAATTTCCCAAGTCCCATTTTAACAATTTTTTTATTTTTTTGGCGTTTTTTATAAACAGTATTTTAAAACAAAAAAAAAATAAATTTGGATTAGGTTTATTCTAGCTCGAGGTCATTATTTCCTTTACTAATTAAAACTATGATATTCTCATAGAACAATTTTCAAGAAAATTTTTTTTCTGTTTTAAATTTATTTATGTTGCACTCAAAATATTATGTTAGTAATATCAACTGAAAATGTTAGTTAAAATAACTACTTTGTAAGTTGTTTTAGGGTCAACTACTTTTTTAGTTAAATCAACTAACAATGTTAGTTATTTTAACCGACAAAAAACAACTGATTTATGTAGTAAAAACTACTTACATTTGTAGCCAAAACAACTAACATGTAGAAAAAATAAAATAATCAATACATAATTTTTTTTTTAAATTGTTAAGAAAAAAACTTGTGAAAAATAAAAAAAACAAAAATTTATTTTTATTTTTTAGAAAAAAATTTTGAAAATTTTTCAGAAATAAAAAATAAAATTAACTACTTTAAATAACTGTTACTACATTACAGTACTTTTTTGTTAGTTGTTCAAAAAAACGACTTAAAATAACTAACAGAAATTGTTGTTTGACCATTTACATACAAAAGCAACTGACTTTGTAGTTGAAAACAACTAACTACTGTAAAATATGCAAACAACTAACATGTAGTAACTTACATAATTTTCTAAGTGTGGTAATTTTTTGCAAGACTTAATCGACACGTGTTTCGGGATTTGTCAGTTCCCATTGTCAAGATTATTTAGCAAACATTTAAACCCTATACTCCAAGTAGCAAAGTCGATTAAATCTTGCAAAAAATAACCAACATTCTTGAAAATTATACTGTGAAACAAATTCAGGTTAGCAAAAGTTAGGTCGATTCTGAGAGTGTGGGGTGAAAATAGAGGCTAAATTAGAAGACCCGTATCGCGGCGTTTGTTTACGTTAGTTCGAATTTTTTTTTAATCGACCTTCAAACTTTTTAGTCAAATGCCGATTTTCAGCATATTGTTTATATGGTTTTTTGGCTGTAACTCGTCGACTAATTGATATTTTTTCAATCTGTAAAAGCCAAATAATTGCTTGAGACCTGTCCAATAGCCTGTCCCGAAAATGGCCTCTTTTTGTAGTTTCGCTTGGTAATAGCAAAAAAATGATGCGTATTACAGAGCTGATTATGGAAAAAATAATCAAAAAAAAATTTGGAGTCTGTATTTGCCTCCCTACAACCGGTTAAAGTTCGCTATCGTAGTGTATTTTGTCAAAAAAAAATATTTTTGTTTCGACCGCTATTGGTGTCAAAATTCGCGTTTAGTACATTATGTGAAAAATATTTAAAAAGTTTTCAACGAATAATTTTGGTCCAACAGAGCATTTAAAGAAAGAAAGAATCAAGTTTTTGGCAATTTTGAACTTAACATTGTCATATTGACGCGGATGTTACTCAATCAAGTTCAGAAGGGTATTTAAATCGTCCATGTTCTTTAAGTACCATTTTAAGCCACTTAAAAAAAAGTCGAACAGTTTTTGCTACAAAAATTTAATAAGGTGATTTAATTTCATCATGCAAATATTTTTCCCTTAATGTACTTCAAATTCTGAAAATTTTGACACCAATTTCGGCCAAAACAACAAATATATTTTTTTGACAAAATACGGTTGCGAACTTCAACCGGTTGTAGGGAGGCAAAGACAGACTCCAATTTTTTTTTGGATTATTTTCCCCATTATCAGCTCTCGAAAGAGAATCGATTTTTTGCTACAACCTTAAATTTTATTTTCGGTACAGGCTACAATTAATTTTTTTTCAAAAATTGGTTTAGAAAATTTTTGTGGTGCAAACTATTTTTAAAAAGCATGACAAAAAAATAATTTTTCCAACATTTTGCTTCATATGCACCACAAATAAACCTACTCAAAATATAATATTTTAAAGATCGAACAAAAAAATTTAATTTTTTAAAAAAATTTATCAGAATTTGAGCAAAAAAAAAACTTTCAAAAACTTTCGAAAGATTTTAAAAAATTTCTAACAAGGAAGGACTTTCACAGGGCACCCACCGATTGTCCTGAAATTTGCATGTAGGAATGAGAGGAGCAAAATAAGAGTTTAGCGGGTCAAAGGGGAGGGGGAAATACGGTATTTTTTTCGTTTCTTGAGCATTTTTCCCATTTCTTTAAAAGAAACTGTATGAACATTTTATACAGGTCGAAAGGTTTTTTGAATGCCTATCCAATGGTGTATCGGTCGTTTCCAAATTCGGCTTCGTTAAGTTCGTTATTGTCAAAATTGTATAATCGTGGGGTTGTTTATATGGAGATGTATATACGTACGACCGCCAAAATCATATATAATATCTATAAAATTTTTTGTTTGGCGAAATTCCTGCTAGTTCGGCTTTTATACGGATTTTTCCGTAAGCCCTTATTTATTCATAAGGTGGCAACCCTCTTTTAAATTTAAGATTGGGCAGCTTAAAAAAACAGGTAACTCTTATTTCCCCCCCTCCCCCCTCATTCCAATATGCAAGTTTCAGGTAATCGGTGGGTGCCCTGTAAAATACCTTCCTTGTACGTCTTGTTTCAAAAAAACATTTTGGCGGTTTGTCTTCTATCATTTCGCATTGGAGCCATTGAGGGTAATTTTTCTTGTTAAACAGTGTTATCTATATATATAAAAGAGTTGGGTGAGTGAGTGAGTGACTGACTGACTGACTCATCATCGCCCAGCCCAAACCGCTGAAGCTAGAGACTTGAAATTTGGACTGTAGGTTCACCTCCCGGAATATAGATCCACTAAGGCTGGATTTTTGCCAGTGTTGATTCTAAGGGGGTAAAAAGGGTAAAAAATTGTACTTTTGGTACTTTTTATATCTCATGAAATAATGGTCATAGAGACTTGAAATTTGGACTGTATGTTCACCTCCCGGAATGTAGATCCTGTAAGGCTGGACTTTTGCCAATGTTGATTCTAAGGGGGTAAAAAGGGTAAAAAACTGTAATTTTGGTACCTTTTACATTTTCTTAAATAATTGCCACAGCGACTTGAAATTTGGACTGTATGTTCACCTCCCGGAACAAAGATACACTAAGTCCGGATTTTTGCCAGTGTTGATTCTAAGGGGGTAAAAAGGGTAAAAAACTGTACTTTTGGTACTTTTTATATCTCATGAAATAATGGTCATAGAGACTTGAAATTTGGACTGTATGTTCACCTCCCGGAATATAGATTCACTAAGGCTGGATTTTCGCCAATGATGATTCTAAGGGGGTAAAAAGGGTAAAAAAGTGTACTCTTGGCACCTTTTTTATTTCCTTAAATAATGGTATTAGAAACTTGAAATTTACAATGTAGGTTTACCTCCCGGAAAAAAAAATCACTAAGGCTGGGTTTTTGCCAATGTTGATTCTACGGGGATAAAATGGGTAAAAAAGTGTACTTTTGGTACTTTTTATATCTCCTGAAATAACAGTCATAGAGACTTGAAAATTGGACTGTATGTTCACCTCTCGGAATAAAGATCCATTTAGGCTGGATTTTTGCCAATGATGATTCTAGGGGGGTAAAAAGGGTAAAAAACTGTACTTTTCGTACCTTTTACATTTACTTAAATAATGGTACTAGAAACTTGAAATTTGTAATGTAGGTTCACCTTCCGGAAAAAAGATTCAATAAGGCTGGGTTTTTGCCAATGTTGATTCACCGGGGGTAAAAAGGGTAAAAAAGTACCTTTTATAAAAAGTACCTTTTATAAAAAGTACCTTTTATAAAAAGTACCTTTTATAAAAAGTACCTTTTATAAAAAGTACCTTTTATAAAAAGTACCTTTTATAAAAAGTACCTTTTATAAAAAGTACCTTTTATAAAAAGTACCTTTTATAAAAAGTACCTTTTATAAAAAGTACCTTTTATAAAAAGTACCTTTTATAAAAAGTACCTTTTATAAAAAGTACCTTTTATAAAAAGTACCTTTTATAAAAAGTACCTTTTATAAAAAGTACCTTTTATAAAAAGTACCTTTTATAAAAAGTACCTTTTATAAAAAGTACCTTTTATAAAAAGTACCTTTTATAAAAAGTACCTTTTATAAAAAGTACCTTTTATAAAAAGTACCTTTTATAAAAAGTACCTTTTATAAAAAGTACCTTTTATAAAATGTACCTTTTATAAAAAGTACCTTTTATAAAAAGTACCTTTTATAAAAAGTACCTTTTATAAAATGTACCTTTTATAAAAAGTACCTTTTATAAAAAGTACCTTTTATAAAAAGTACCTTTTATAAAATGTACCTTTTATAAAAAGTACCTTTTATAAAAAGTACCTTTTATAAAAAGAACCTTTTTTAAAAAGAACCTTTTTTAAAAAGAACCTTTTATAAAAAGGAATGTAGGATTTTTCGGTGAAGAAAAAACCTTCTGAAAGAGGTACTTTTTGGAAATTTCGTTTCTAACGGGGGTAAGAAAGTGTACTTTTGGTACTTTTTTTTTGTTCCTATAATAACGGTTATCCATTGCAACAGTGCAATATTGCAACAGTGCAATATTGCAACTTAAAAATAAAAATTATTAAAATTTTTATTTTTCTATTACCTTTTATATGACGCGTCTTTGCAAGAAAGAAACTAACTAACAAAGAAACTAGCGAAAGGGTTTGCAATTTTGAAATTGAGCAATTTTCCACTACTAAAATTCCTCACGTGAATTCCATTAATGATTTAGAAATAAAATGCAATTTTTGAGTTCTGGTTGTGTTAGAGTTTTTGATTATTTTCAATAAAATTTGATTTTTGTTAAAAATTCACTTTCGATTTTTGTTTTGCAAAATATCGCTCAAAATTTTGGATCAAATCGCTTCCAATTTTTTTCTATAAATTACAAAGTGACACCAATGTTATTGGGTTTTCATAAAAAATAGAACCGGTTAAACCGACCTAAAAACACCGGTTTTTTGGATAACCGAATTTGAATAAAAACCGAAACCGGCCGGGTTTTTGAAAATGAAAAAACCGGTCCACCGGTTTTCGGTTTCGGTTTTGGATACTCTACTTGGAAGTGAAATGAAATAGAACGGGGAACGAAGTGGAATAGAGCTGGGAACAATATGGAATGATATTTTTTACTTAAATTTTACGTATTTAACGTTTTTGGCTCCATATTTGTTCTCTCTATATGTTTTTCCACTCAAACTTATTTTTATTCCAATTTTTTTTTTCACTGAAGTATTTATTCACTCAAAATCTTCAAACCCGATATAATGGCTCAAAAATTGTCAATATATTTTTTCACCGAAACGAGCATGATTACGTACCAGCGAAGTTATTCAAATTTTATTGTTTAAATTATTCATTAAAATATTATTTTATGAAAGACTTAAACGTCCACAAGTAAATAAAACAAAAACTATGTAGAGGACTCCTGATCTTTATATTATCCGGTAGAGTAATCCTGATCTTTATATTATTCATTAAAATATTATTTTATGAAAGACTTAAACGTCCACAAGTATATAAAACAAAAACTATGTAGAGGACTTTTTTTAAATCGATAGAGTAATCCTGATCTTTATATTATCCGGTATTCAATACAACCGGTAACGAAGTACCGGGATGGTAAGCTAGTAACCCATACACTAAAAAAAAAACAAAAAATGACAAGAAAAGCTTTTAACTTTTATTTTTTGCTACCTCCTATTTAAAGAGAATTTCTCAGTGGAATTGCGAGACCTTTTTTTAGTAATTTGAAAAGTTTTATTTTTGAGTGTATAAAAAAAATACAGTTTTCATTTCAGTTATGAAGCTTTTTGTTCAGTGTATTTCAATCCCCAAAATTATAACGTATAAAAAATCCATCACATATCTCATAAAAAAGTTTTAGCAAAATTTCTAAAAAAAAAATATGTATTGAACATAAAAATCATTAATCATGGCCAAAGTATGTTTTTTACTAGATTAAATTGAAGTTTAAATGTCAATTTGAAATATGTCACAAATTAACCTTTTGACATATGATCCTAGATTATAAAGCAAGATAAATATTTTATGAGATTTATGAAAACAAAAATATACAGAATCATAAATTATGATAAAAAGAAAACCACACAACATGGAAAACTTATAAAGAAAGAAAAGCAAATCGATTGTTAAACATTAAGAAAACGCCTTCTCATTTTGTTAAAACAAATTTTATCGATTCGTATTAAATGACCATTTGATATACCTTAACATAAAAAATCTCATTAATTCTTAAACAATTCCGTTTAATTAAATGCGACATCATTAAAGGTTAAAAACATGTAAAATACCAAATAATATACATAAAAAATACTATTAAATTACAACTTGTTGCCCTAAATAAAGTTTTAGACACGTATTTGGTTAAATAATTATAATACATTTCCGTGTTCCAGCAAGACACCCCCACGCAATCTTCATGTCTGTACCATAAACCACCCTCTCTCTTTTTAATGGGAAAAAATCCCATTATAAAGTATCATTGTCTTTTGGCTCTTGGAGTATGTTAAAAAAAATATACCCTGAATTGCCGTATTATTTTTTTAAGGTTTTCAAAGCTTAACTACATTAATTAAACATAAAAAAAGTTTTTATATTCCATTTTGTTTATTTTTTAACATCATTATAGTCGTTCACATATTCTACACCATTTACAAAAGAGTTAAGCAGTTTTTTTTTATCCCTTTAAAAATGTCATCCAAACAGAATGAATTGAAAACGAATTTCAATCACGAAAAACGCGGTTTCAATTAGTTTTTTAATTGAAACTCCTCCAATAAAGAAAATTGTTATGTCAATCATGCAATTGTAGGACTTTAATTGAATATATTTTCAATTGAACATATTTTCGTTTTAGAGCACAAATTTGATACATTTTTTATTCAAAGTCAATCAAAATAATGATTGATTTAAGGAATGAATTGTAAGCTTATAACAAAATTATAAAGAAATTCATATTTTTTGAAATATAAAAAACATATTTTTGATATTTTTGAATTAATGTATTCAAATAAATTAAGGCGAAAAAATCTGGTATATTGCAAATTTGTAATTCGATAGTTAAAGATAATAACAAAAATGTTGATCAAAACAATGATTGACTCATTTACATTTTGTTAATCAATAGATTTAATTTGAATTTGTTTGACAATAATTTTGTGTGTGTACAAACCTGCCCTCAATCCTGTGGTAGATTTTAAGGTTTTAGTAGAGTTTGTTTTAAAGCCAACCACATATTTCTCTGAATAAAATTTGTCATAATATATTATTCATGAACTTTGTCATCATATTGATGAAGATTTTCATACAATTTATGTACAATTATTATACACCATTTCTACCTTTGTCATACTACGGTTTAGCAAAAAGTATTTCATCGTCATAATGAAGCTTTCTTTGATAATATCAGTTCTTCTGGAAACAGTAGTTCTGAGGACAAAGCTTTGGCAGCCAATATTTTTCGAAAAAATTGTGTGATGTATTCTAAAAATAATTTCAAAAGTGACAGTGAGATAATAGCTGTGTTTTGCAATCATTTGGATTAGGATTTACCATACAATATGTGGACTTAATAAATATTATTATTTTTACGGATTAGCAAACATTTGATTCTCCCTGTTGTGGAATGTATTTTATACAAAACTTTTGTAATATTCTTAAAGCATACTTTAAGGACGCACAATAAATATCCCCATTACATCATACAGCGAGTAATAGTACCTCTGGTGTTATTTATTTGAAACTTTCATTATTTGTATTTTTTAGCATTTTTAAGGCATACTTTGGGGAGAATAATAGAATATGTACTTAATAAGTACAAACAATTTAAAAACAAAACAAATGTTATAATCAATTTCAAAATTACATTGGAATTGGTGTTATTAAAGCCAATGACTTGTAGCAAATAATTTTGTTCTCTTCTTATTTTGCTGCTATTATTATTTTGAAACCCCCTGTAAAGTGGCCTATATTGTCAGTCATGTCAATTAGCCGTGTTTTAATGTTTAACATGTTGTTCATGTTTCTATCTGCTCTTTATGCACGGTGGTTAATGAGAGAAGTACTTTTAATATTGTAGAGGTTTTTCGTTTGTTAGAATTTAATTGAATTATTAATAATTTAAATTATCAGACAAAAGGGATGAATAATTAAGAGGAAGTTTTTTTTAGTGGCGGAACATAAAAGTCGAATAAAGGTATAGAGTGAAGCAGCAACGGAGTTTAAAAGTTTTACAGATAAACATCATCCACCCAAAAGTTCCGAAGTTTCGAGTTTAACACTAGAAACACTAAAAAATCTTAAGAAAGCTAATAGTTCATATTAGTGACTACGGTCAGTACCGTAGTACCGGGAAAGTACACAAAATCCCATCAGATACAATTATATACAATCTGATGCAATTATATACTATCAGATCAAAGCAGATCTGATAATATCTAATCAAATTTTACATGGGTTATAAAAAACTTGGCTCGGCTTGATTTTTTTTAAGGTAGATTTTTATGCCATTTAAACGAAATTACATGCTAAAATCAGCTAATTATCAAATGTTTTTTCTGAAATTAAAATATTTTCCAGCTGAAATTAGCAAATTGGGATAAAATTTAAGGCCGACCCTCATGTATTTTTAACGCCTAACATTTTTTTAAACATACCTACCCCTTTTTCCACCACTAAAGATAGATCCAATACAAAAATGTAATTTTTATAAAATATCGGGCGAAATTTAAATGTGTTACCTTCTATTATGCACAAGGCCAATTTTTTAACTTACATAAACTGTCACAGCTATTAGCCAAGTGGGAGAGATATGGCCTGAAGCCAAACTGAAGGTCGTGAACAAACACGATCCCAGCCCAAAGCTAATTCATAAATTCATATGGCTACAAGAGATACTGAAGTCATTCTGAAGATGATCAGGATCTGCAATCCTGACTTTGCAAATCAAAATTGACAGATTTTCAAATTGGGTGAGATGGAGGGCCCTAGTTGTCAAGCAGTGATCTTAGTTAATGAGGAATTACTTGCGTTTTTAACCAGGACTGACGGCATTATTAGATTAAAATTTTTCCATAAGACAGTCAATGTCTACAATGGCAACCAGAAGTCTATTTGGGACGCAGTCAATCTAGTAACAGAGTCGGCTGGCGAGAAAAATACGGAAGAGGTTGATAATCCACGATGAGGTTGAACAAGTGTAATTGAAAGGTCGTTGCATATGAAATTTTTTTGCAGATGCCACACATTAATGGATGTGGATGGTTTTGATGCCATCGATGTTACGAGAACTTGCAGTTGCTGTGTCTACACAACCAGGTGAATTTACTATTGGTACTAGGACACAACGGAATACAGGGAAGTGAGATGGCAGACGAACTCGCGAGACTTGGAGCTGATAGTATAGGTACCATGGTGCCAGTCTTAAACGGAATTCCATCAATGTTGCAAAGGCAAACAGGGAGTGGTGAGAACTAGGGCTTCCAATCGCGATATCCCGATCCCGGAAATCCCGAGATTTTGGGGATTAGGCAAATCCCGAACCTCGGGATTTCTAATTTTCAATCCCGGGATTTTCGGGATCCCGATTTTTTATTTTTTTCAATATTTTTAGATTTTTTTAAATAATTTATACATTTTTTGGAACAAAATAAAAAAAAAAATTTACAAAAGTTCCGCCAGGTACCTTGTTTTTGTTATAGAAAAGGTGAAATGTTTGCGAAAGGCAAAGAAATTCTAAAAACTAGTGGTGGTTCGACATAAGGGCTTTTATATTTATTACTTTTACTCTTACAAGGAGCATAGGACCTAAATGGCTTTTGACACATCTTAACTCCTTAAGTTGTAAACTTTTTCAATTTTATGTTTTTCTAAAACATTTTTTAAAGGCGTGAGTGGGGTTTTAGCAAAAAATGAATCACTTATGCAAAAATTCGAAAATTCATTTATTTTTTTTTTCAACTCACACTCACTAAAAGTTGATAGCGATGAGCCACGACGAAAGATAAGAGAGATAACCGAATACGGATATTCTTCACAGGAGGAATCCCAAACTTTTTTTTAAGTTCACAACATCAACTTTACTAATCTTTACGAACGCGTGGATTTTTCAAAGTGACAAAAACTACAAGAAATTTTTGAAAATCCCGAAAAATCCCGAAAATTTTCAAAAATCTCGTGAATCCCGGGATTCAAAATATCCCGAAAATCCCGGGATCCCGAAATCGGGATCGCGAAAATTTTTCTTCAATCCCGAATCCTGGGATTCAGAAAATCCAATCCCGATTGGAAGTACTAGTGAGAACTGACAACATGCAAGATCAGCAGAACTTTGTTGCCAACTTATGATCAATGGGAAAACTAAATATCTACTATCACTTACGAGAAGAAGGGAATGTCAAGATCTGACTGGAATAATAACTGGTCACTGTCTTGTCAGCAAGAATACTGGACTTATTTCAGACGCTAGTTGTAAAAGATGCTTTTCGCTAAGAGTGGATGAAACGATGGAACACATATTTTGTCATTGCCCAGCGGTGGCAAGGAGTCGCCGATCCCATACCGGTCAGATAAATTTCGGTACTTTGGAGGATATAACGCGAATGGATATTAGGATATTCAAAAGATTCGCAGTGACTTTGAACGTGTTTAACTTGTACCACTAGCGGAAATAGTTTTGTGGTATCGCTATGGAACAAGAGGTCTATGAGAGGTGTCAATCGGACACCGCCATCCTAACCTAACCAAACCTGATGCCATCGATTCTATGGGAGATGCATCTGGCATATTAGAAACCGAGTCTGGTAACGAGTTCGACCTATGTGATGATCAAATAAGTAGTTTAGTATTTATGTTGTAATTTATTACATTTGTTATAGTTTGGATGCACTTTTTTGCTGGGTATAAATAATACTCCACATACTTAAATCACTGTAGATAATCCAAAATATGTTGAAGCACTTGATTGATACTCACTATCTACCAGTCGATATTTTTGTACAACTATCAAAGTTTAGCGGTGTAATCTGTTGTTCTAGCCATGACAAGCAATTTACGATATCAGTAACTAATATGTCGATTAAAAACAAAAATACATAATTTTAACAATATAATAGCATTAGCAAAACATATCGTTATTTTTGATAAATATATAAGAAATAATGATTTAAAAAAAAAAAAAACTAAAAGCTTCACCTTAAATTTCTTTCATGATTTTGTTTTTTTTTTAACTTACCGTTTGTTACCCTTAAATTGAGCTACTTCAGCATACCGTCTACCCATGGGGGCCTCTTGAGGACTTAACAAAGCATCATATAGTAGTGGTAAACTACGTGGTTGAGCATCAACTTCTTCTACACCATCATTACACTCACGCAACACCACTTCATCATCCTCTACCTCCTCTGCCTCATCATCTTCATCAGCATCAATATTACCCTCATCAGCATCGGTTGAATTATCACCATTAGCATCTTGCTGCTGCTGCTGTTGCTGCTGCTGTTGTTGTTTTGCATTTACATAATTTTGAAATTTTTCCCTTAGTGAATAATCATCTATGCAGGAAGATGAATTAGAAATGCAATTTTTTCTATCTGCTTCCAAATCATCAATGATATTGCCATTTTCTAAATCCTGATAATCATCATCTAAAACAACATCATCTCCCGAAGAACTAGATTTGGAAGAAGATGATGATGTTGTAGTGGCAGAACTTGTAGAACGGGAAACGCAACTATCCACACTGGCCAGTGAATTACGATTACTGTTTTTGTTGACTTTCAGATCTTTAGAATTTTTCTGCTGTTCATTTAAATCCTCTTCATCGGTGGAAGAGTGATTTGAACATATTGAAGAATCTAAAGATTTTGTACAAGATTTTGATGAAGATTTGGAGGATGATTTTGAGATTTCTATTGTTTTCTGGTTATCGGTTATAAGTTCATTACAATTTTCATTGTCTATTGTAGAAGAACTCATATTATGTGATATCGTTTCTGCATAATCATTTGCAGAATCTTCTGCATGCGGTACTATAATTAGAGAAGTTCGTTTCCTTAAGGAATCATCTTTGGCATCTATATTTTTTGTTAAAGTTTTATCAGATTTTGTTACCACCATAACTTCAACTTTAGAGTTATCGTTTAATTTATCATCACTAGTAGAGGTGAGGGTGGTGCTAGTGGTGGAAGTCATGATGGTGGCATTATTACGGGCAGCATTTAAAATATCACTAGACATTTTTTTGTTTGAAAGTTGATTTTTGTTGGTATTTAAAAATTTTCTTTTAATTAAACATTTTTAAAGTTTTTTTTAGTTTTTTTTTTTTTGTTTTAAAGTTTTTCTTTTAAATTCATTTTAAATCTGTAATATGCCGTTAAAAATATTTTTATTACTTTTTGTTGATTTTTTTTTTTTTAAATATCATTATGTGTTTTATTTTTCCGTTTTTCATTTTGTGTTGTATTCTTAATGGCAAAATCATTAATAACACTGTGCTACAAAAAAAAAAAATCAAAATCGAATACACTTTTCAAATGAACTAGTGTAGATTGTTCGTCTCGTAGAGTAGATCATAAAAATGCCCATGTAACTCGAAAAAGATAAACTGTAATTCGAAAAACATCAATTGTAATTCGAAAAAAATCAACTGAAATACGAAAAAAATAAATTGTAATTCGAAAATAATAAATTATAATTCGAAAAAGATCAATTGTAATTCGAAATAGATCAATTGTAATTCGAAAAAAGATCAATTGTAATTCGAAAAAGGTTAAATATAATTCAAAAACTCGAATGGAAATTCGAAACAGATTAATGCAAATGCAGTTGATATTTTTCGAATTACAATAGGAATTTTAGAATTACAATTGATTTTTTCGAAAATCAATTGATCTTTTTCAGATTACAATTGATATATTTCGAATTACAATTGATTTTTTTCGAATATCATTGATTTTTTTCAAATTACAATTGATATATTTCGAATAACAATTGATATTTTTTAACATACAATTGATCTTTTTCGAATTTCAATTGATCTATTTCGAATTACAATTGATCTTTTTCAAATTACAATTGATCTATTTCAAATTACAATTGATATTTTTCGAATTATAAATGGAGTTTTCGAATTCCAAATGGAATCTTCGAATTACAAATGGAATTTTCGAACTACAATTGATAGTTTTATTATTAAATCTATAAATGGTATCGATTTAAAAGTTATGTGGTAAACATTTGAGCCAAATCATATCCTATTAACCCGTGTAGCCCGGCGATTAAAGTTTTGTATTTTTGAAAATTAAAAAAAAAAAATTAAAAAATATGTATGTGTTTATTACTTTGATTATATGTATTTATTTTGATGCGCTGAACACAAATATCAAAATTGTTTGAACGGCTTTCGAGATATCGCTTTTTGAAATTTGAAAAAATGGGGATTTTTTCCTACGTTCAAGAAGTTTTTAAGTAAAATCTCTAAATTTCTTTTCCTTAGCCATTTCATAGAGCTTGAGGCAAAAAGCCAGTGGAAAAAAAATTTGAGATTTTTCTTAAAAGAAATTTCTTGAACACAAGAAAAAACCGCCATGTTCGGATTTTTTTTTGTAGAATCTCCAATGACGATATCTTAAAACCGCTGGACCGATTTCAGAAATTTTTTGATATTTAGGCCAAGATGAATAAAAATAATGTGTCCCAATATACTTGTTTTTATTTTATAATTTCTTAAAAATCCAAATGTTTATTGGAAACTTTCCAAAAATCCAAAATTTTTAACGAAGGGCGCCTCGGATTGAGAGAATAAGCTTTATGAAAGGGCCAAGGGAAAGAAATTTTTGGAATTTCTTTTTAAAAGTTCTTGAACTGTATCTTGAAAACTGTTTGACCGATGTAATTTTTTTTTTTTTTTGATATTTGTGTTTAGAGCATCAAAATTAATAAATGTGATGTGTCCAAAACTTTGATCGAAGGCCGACATGGGTAAAATTATCGAATTTGGCACAAATAAAGTTTAATTAAAAGACTTTCTCAAGCTATGACATGGTCAAGGGTAAGAAATTTTGAGATTTAAAATAAAAAATCTTGAACGTAGATTTTTGCAAATTTCAAATAGCGATATCTCGAAAACCAGTCGACCGATTTAAACTTGTTTTCCTGATATTCGTGTTCAGCGCCTCATAATGATGTATCCAAAACTTTGATCGAAGGGCGACATGGGTTAAAATTATCGAAAAGGTCAGGGAAAAGAAATTTTGCGTTGTTTTTTTTAAATTTCTTTAACGTAGGAAAAAAACCGAAATTTTTCAAATTCTTCAAATATCGATATCTCGAAAAACGTTCGACTGATTTTAATTTTTTTTGATACTCGTTTGACTGAAGGGCGCTACGGGTTAGAATGATCGAATTTGTCACAAATAAATTTTAATTAAAAAGATTATCTCAAGCCATATAAAAGGGTCAAGGGAACAAACATTTGAGATTGAATTTTTTTGATAAAAATTAATAATTTTGATGTGTGGTAAAACATTATTGTTTTAATTTTTCTTTAAATTTTCAAAAATCCAAAACTTTGACCACCGGGCGCGACGGTTTAATTTAATCCGATTTGCCCCAAATTTGTACCACTGTAGTTTTAGGCCTAGAAGAATAAAAATTTTCCCAGACGTTCAAAATCGGAAGAAAAAATTTTTTGCCACACTAAAAAATGTCAGTCTATTGCCAGACAGTTTAAAATTTTATAATTATTTAATAAATATTTTTTGTTGCTTTAATTCAGTCAGAAACCTACATATTTATAAAAAAAATCTTAAATACAACTTATTTCTGAATATTATAAGCTTAATCCTGATAAAATCGGATTACAATTGACAGAGTTGTAATAGTTTTTCTAAAAAAGAAAATTAAGATGAAATCTATGTTTGGATCACCCAGGTAAAAAGAAATTATGTCCATTGAAAACGAATTTCATTCACCAAAAACTCGGTTTCAATTAATTTTTTAATTGAAACTCCTCAAATAAAGAAAATTGTTATATCAATCATCAAATTGTAGGTGATTAATTGATTTACACTATAATTGATTAATTAAACACTTTTTCATTTTGATAACAAATTTAATAAATTTTTTATTTAAAGTCAATTAAAATAATGATTGATTTAACGAACAAATTGTAAGCTTATGACAAAATTATGAAGAAATTAATATTTTTTGCTTTCCAATATGTTGCCAACAATAAAAAAGTAAAACCCAATTATATTTTATATTTTTTAATTAATTTATTCAAATAATTTGATTGTTAAAGAAAATATCAAAAAATTTGATCAACACAATAATTGACTCATTAACATTTTGTTGATCAACAGTTTTAATTGAAATTTTTTAGCTTATAATTTTTGGTGTGTAGAGAGATCATGACAGATTATGAGAGATTACCGTTTTTTAAAGGGTTTTGGGAGAGCTAAATTCAAATATGATCTTGAAACTGATACCTCAAAAACCTAATGCAATAGATCAGTTTCAAGGTAACGCAGCAAAACCTTGGTAATGGGTGGTGGTTATATAATACATTACCCGGTAATGTATATCACTTTTGAATAGCATATTTTGGAAGGTCTTACTACAAATTGATTAAACAATACATTATTTAATTTTTTTCCACTAGTAAGCATTACTTTTATACTGGATGCTGTGTAATATTTTGCAGTCTCATCCCATTTAATAACATCGATGCTGTCCATGATTTTAAATGGGTTATCTTAAATATGTTATTTTATGCATTATTCTATACATTATTTGGTAATTGGACTTCGCGTGAAAACATTTTTCTTTTTTGCCTGTGTGGTCCAAACATCAAATTCATGCAAAATCAATTTAGAAAAATAAACAAAACTTTGTTCCTTTTTAATTGATTTTAACAGGCTAAAGCTCATACTATTCAGAATAAAACTATAATACACAGATGGAAAGACCTATTATTCTTCTATCGAATGCTGTTCGAAAATTGAAAATCGGCTGAAAAGTTTCGGAGTTACACGTGGTTTAGTAAGAAAAGTCTCAACAAACTTTTGTGACAAGAACTTTAAAATTTGTGAGTGTCTGACGAGTTTAAATTTGAGGGTGTCTTGCAAGTGCTATGATCTTTTGGTGATCTGCTCGAAAACCCCTACACTAGGCCACTTTTAAAATATATTTAATTTTTATTTTCTTGTAGCACAGTTTAAATATTTATTTATTTATTATTTTTTTTTTATTTTAGAATTTATATATTTTCTAAGGTTTCTTTCTTAGTACACAAATAAACGTACAGAAAATTTATTAAATATTAACAGTTGTCAATCATATTTCATTTATTTATTTCATCGTTTATGTCACATTTTCATATTTTTTTTTTAAACATTTTTATTGCATTATTTCTTATTGTGTGTATATTTTACCCCAGTTGCCCTTCTCCACCCCCTCACACTTTTGACAAGTGTATAAATTTCAGAAAACAAAAACATATTCAATATTTTATTTTTTTTTATTTTTAAATATTTAATTTCATGTTATGTTTGTATGTGTCATCACCATTATTTCACGTTTTCTGTGGTTGAAGTACTACCTCGTCGTCTAAAAACACAAAAATTTATGGAAATTGATATTTTTGTTTTACTTCGTAGAGGAGGTGTCAAATTTGATCGGTTATTATTTATGTTTGATGAATATTAAATAATATATGAATACACTAATATTTTTTGTGGTCTTGTCATTCATATGAACATCCAGAAATATTTATGGAATAATTTTTTTTTTAAAGTACAAATACAATAAAAAACACCCTTCTTGTTTTAATGTCAAGACATTTTCTTTTGAGCGCGGGAGAATATCAAATTGCAAGTAGCCATATGGTAATATGAATGGTTATTTTAATAAAAAAAATATGCAATATTTATTTTAGACAGGAACTAACAATAAGTAAACGGGGGAGAAAATTTCAGCAGAGTTTTATAAAATTTGCAACAGAAATTTAATAATGTATTATTTTCATTTTTGTTTTTAAAAAATTTAGAACTAGTAGTGGGAAGTAAAAAAAAATACTGTACCGAAAATACTACAACTTTAATTGCATATTTTAATATGCATTGGAAAATATGTAATATTTACTTAAGACAGAAACTTACGAGGGAAGTCTCTACCGTTATACACCGATTTGCCTGAAACTTCAAATTTATATAAAAGACGCGGTTTTAAGGTTGTCGAGTTAAAAAATTTCGTTGCACCATTAAAAACTCCTGAACTAACACGAAGATCGTCCAGTAGGTATGTTCTAAGGGGTGGTCCAATAACTGGAATCTTTTTAAAACATGCAATGAAATGAACAATACTCAATAGTTTTGAAACCTTATGGCTTTATTTGAAAGAGCAAACATTCCCGTTTTTTATGGCAAACGACTTCATTGATGCGTCTTCGGCTTGCTCCGCTGTATCGCGTTGTAGCGCAGTACTGCGCTGCCAAACTGCACGTTTTTCGAAAAAAAGTTTTTAACCGAAATAAGGCACTCAAATGAGGTTATGTTAACAAACAAATTGGTACATCTTGGGATCGTAAAACTCGCAAGGTATTGTAAAGAATCCAATTCATCTATAGAAAGTAATAGATTTGAGTATCAGCATCATTACACAATATTTTCAAAAATACAGCTGAAACTCCCATTTTCGTCAAAGATGAGCGCTACATAGCCATGATTACCGACTTTTTGTTGGCCGTAATAGAATATACCAACTTGGATGACATTTATTTTTAGAAGGATGTCGCAATATGTCCCACAGTCCATCAAACAATCGATATTTTGCGCACTTATTTCGGAAATCGTGTTTTTCGCCATATTCGCGGTGACAATTGATCACTTCAGAGCTGCCGATTAAAAACTTTAAAAATTTTTTTGAGGGGTCTCGTTAAAGATTCATGCAACATGGGAAATCCAGAAATGTTCTAGGCCCATTCGACGAATATCGTTCAAGCCATTCGTGAGATAGAACCAGAAACATTAGAAAAATGGGTGCCGAGAATGAGCTAATGCGGAGCTAAGAGTCCCCGCACAACAATGTCGGTGACGTTTTTTTCATACAAATTTGGCAAGAAAAAACGCTCGACCGAAAACCGCTTGAATAAAATCAATTTTATTTTTGTGTCGGTTTCTCTCTCTCTTTTAATTTTTGATATAAAAATGTTGCCACATTTTTATAAATATTTCGATTATTTTCGATAAAGTAAACAAAAAAATGTGATCTCTAAAAAAAAAAATTTTAAAATTCTAAAAAAAAAACACAAAACAAAAGAATCAATATGAGAAAATCATATTGATATTAAAAAATACAATAAATTTAAATAAAAAAGTGAAGAAAAAGTGACAAAAAAGTGAAAAATTGTGTAAAAATTAACATATGACAGAGTTTTCCGCTACCGCCTTTGTTTTGCGCCTAAACTCTCTCATGACCGAAAACGTCAACCGCTCCGACATTGTTGTGCGGGGACTCTAACCCAGGCAACCGCATGAATGAAGTCGTTTGCCATAAATAATGGGAATATTTGCTCTTTCAAATAAAGCCATAAGGTTTCAAAACTATTGAGTATTGTTCATTTCATTGCATGTTTTAAAAAGATACCAGTTATTGGACCACCCTGTATAACTCTTGAATCACAATATTTCTCGCATGGAACGTGTAAAACGAAACAGAAAGTGTGTGTAATTTTGTTTTGCGAAAACTTTCTGTCAATTAATAGATTATTTCCAAAATTATTGAAATGATGTGAAAAACAAGTAAGAGTGTTAAATTCGGCTGTGCCGAATCTATTATACCCTCCAACACGTTCGGCGCAGTTGGTGGGGGACACCTGTACCCCCGCTATATATGTTTATGCTATTTACGCCTAAATAATAAATTTTTATCGTTATTTTTAATTAATTTCTATAACCACGCCTCCAAAGGGGGGCGGTCCGAAAAAAATTTAATTTTCTAACCCCCTTGGTCCAAGCGCAGGTCTATGAACATAATATGGCATACAAATGTTACATTTGTTGAGCAAAAATTAAAAAAAACTCATAAAAATATCGTATTTTTCAGGGGTCGTTTTAGTTCTTCAAGGGGGGACTTTTTTTCCCCTGGCCCGATTTTGCCCATCTTCGAACTTAACCTTACCAGTAACATAAGAGATATTCTTACCCAATTTCAGGGGTCTATCTCTTTTGGTTTGGACTGCATCGTTATTTCTACAGACGGACGGACGGACGGACGGACATCGCTAGAATGTCTTAGATTCTATCATGGATCAATATTATATATACTTTGTGGGGTCCCCGACCGATATTTCGATGTGTTACACACGGAATGACAAAGTGAGTATACCCCCATACTGTGGTTGGAGGATATAAAAACTGTTTCTGTAAAGTAATGGATCGAAAAATTTTGAACTTGAAGTGTCAAAAACACTTACATTTTAAAACGGTGTGAGTTTACGCAAATTTTAAATAAAACAATAAAAAACCTGTGAAATGACAAGAAAAGCTTTAATTTTTTTTTATTGCTACCTCCTTCTTTACGAGAATTCCTTGTAAATATAACGAGTTTTTGTTTGTAATTTTACAAGCTTTTTACCAATAAAATTGCAAATTTACGACTGTTTTGATGCGATAAAACTTACAAGGAATTTTCGTGACCTTACTAGATTTTTTTGATCCCTCCTATTTTACGAGAATTCCAAATAAAAATTACGAGCTTTTTTGTAATTATACAAGAATTTAACCAAAACAATTTTAAATTTACAACTTTTCTCGTGACTACTAGACTTTTTTTGTGTAAAATTACCTTGGAAATATTGCCATTTACGAAAAAAAAAATTGTAAAACTACAAAATTACAGTTTTGATCGAAAAATTTTTGTTAGGAAACAAGGAAAGCTGCCAAGTATTGGTAAAAGAGGATTACGAGACTTTATTCAGGAATTTGATAAGGTTTTTTTTGAGTGACAACATTAAAAAACAATTATTTATTCAACAAAACATTATTAGTTAATATTATTAATGCTACTTTAGACAGGCTTTTTTCTGTATGGCAAAAAACTTTTTCTTCCGATTTTGAACGTCCGACAAATTTTTATTCTCTTAGACCTTAAACTTATGTAGTACAAATTTAAGGCCTGGCGATCAAAGTTTTGGATTTTTAAAAAATTAAAAAAAAAATTTTTTTAAAAAATATCTGATTTGCAACTCATCATATTTATTAATTTTGATGCGTTTAATACGAATATCAAGAAAAAATAAATAAAATCGGTCGAACGGTCTTAGAGATACCGCTATTTGAAATTTGCAATAAATGGCAGTTTTTTCCTACGTCCAAGAACTTTTAAAAAAAAATCTCAAAATTTTTTCCCTTGACACTTTCCTAATGCTTGAGAGGACAGTATTTCATTTAAATTTAATTTGCACTAAATTCGATCATTTTAAACTGAAGCGATCATTGATCAAAGTTTTGAATTTTTGGAAAGTTTTCACCAAAACTTTGGATTTTTAAAAAATTAAAAAATAAAAAAAAAAATTAAAAAACATGTTTTGCGATGTACTATTTTTATCAAATTTAGCATGCTAAATACAAATATCAACAAGTAGAAAAATTAAATTTGACTTTGTTGAATCTATGAATACCCTCCATAATGCCTTTTCTAAAGGATAGTACATTTTAACGTGAAAAAAATTAACAATTTTGATTAGAAATATTTTATTTTGAGTAAAAAACTATTTTTTTGTCATTTAAGAGAAAAATTACTATTTTTTTGAGTGTAAAACTTTTTTTCGAGTGTAAAAATATTTCTGAGTGAATGCACGTACGTATGTACACAAAATAATGACATTTTTGTAAAAAAAAAAACTAAATTTTTTTTGAGTGTAAAATTTTTTTCGAGTGTAAAATTTTTTTCGAGTGTAATTTTTAAGTTACCAATGCTTTTAAAACTAAACAAGTTTAAAAAGCATTGCTTTAAAACTAAACAAGTTTGAAAAGCATTGCTTAGTTACCACCAATGCTTTTAAAACTTGTTTACCACGTGGCATTTATGATGAACAAAATCTGAAATTCGGGGTTTTGCTTATAACTTTTGAACCACTTGACCGATTGAGCTCAAATTCAATACCAAACAGACCTGAGGAACGGCAAAGATATATGTCAGCAGTCTCATTATTGTTTTTCGAAAGTTATCGTGTTTTTTATCTCGTAAATTTGCGAAACCCCCTTGCCGAAATTTACTCTCTTGCTCATAACTTTTGAACTACTGGGCCGATTTGGCTGGATTGCAATAACAACCTGACCAGGTAAATGACAAACATATATGCCAAACTTCAGTAGCCTCTCTGAAGTCTTTCAAAAGTTAGCGTGTTTTCTACGGACGGACAGACAGACAGACGTACGGACGGACATCGCTAGATCGACTTAAAATCGATTGAGGATCATGAATATATATACTTTATGGGGTCCTAGACCAATGTTACAAACGGAATGAAAAACTTATATATACCCTCTATCACTAGAGTGGAGGGTATAACAAGAGTGTTAAATTCGGCTTTGCCGAATCTGTTATACCCTCCAACATGTTTAAAAAAAAGTACAGGGTCGTTTATTGGGAGGGGCTTTGGTAGGGGCTGTGGGGGACACCTCCCCATCTCGAAAAATGTTTACTTATTTATTTATTATGCTACTCCACTAAAGTTATACGATTTTATCATTATTTAAACTATTTTTTATATCAACGCCCTAAAAATGGGGCGGGGGTAGTAAGAACATACATTTTTTAGTTTCCATGGTCCTAGTGCGTGACTTTGAACTTCTGTTTCATTTGTTTAACAAAAATATAAAAAAACACGTAAGAAAATCTAGTTTTTAAGAGGTTAGTTTAGTTCCTTAAGGGGGATCTTTTTTCCCCTGGTTCGATTTTGCCCATCAGACATATTATTTTGGACTGCATCGTGCCATCTACAGACAGACGGACAGACGGACATTCACAGATAGAATCGATCATGGATTATTATTGTTATATAAATATATGTACTTTACTTTATGGGGTCCCTGACCGATATTTCAATGTGTTACATATGGAATGACAAAGTGAGTGTACCCACATACTGTGGTTGGAGGGTATAAAAAATGTCTGTTATCGATCGAGCGGTTTCGAGATATCGCCATTGGAAATTTGTTAAAAAAAAAATTCCAAAAACGGCGGTTTTACCTACGTTCAATAAATCTTAAAAGAAAAAATCTCTAAATTTTTTACCACTGACTATTTCGTAGAGCTTTAGACAAACTTTCACTTAAACTTAATTTGTCAAATCAACATTCAAGCAAATGATACACTTCGGTCAAAGTTAAAAGTTTTTGTGAAAATATTCTAAAAAACCATGAAAGGGTCAAGGGAAAGAAATTTTGAAATTTTTTTAATAAATTTTTTGTAAATTTCGAATAGTGATGTCTCGAAAACTGTTCGACAGATTTAAATTTTTTTATTACACTGTGCTACAGTGGAAAAATACTTTTGATGTGACATGGTCTTAGTTGTTAGTTTATCGATACGATAACTTTTCTCATAAATTACAGAACATGCCTACAGAGCCAAAACACCTGTCGACTTAAATTTAATAAAGATTTTTTTATATTCATATAGATATCGTAGGTCTACATATGTCTTTATATAAATCCTATGGTTTATACAGCATAAAAATAAAATTCTATCAACGTTAAATCAAAATTGATTTCAATTTTAAATTAAATTGGAACAACTTTAATTTTATAATTACCATATTTATTAAGACACATTAAAAATAAACACGGAAATCTTTAAAATAAGTAGAAACAAACTTTGTTCTATTTCGTCACTATTTTATATTCATTTTAATTCATTTCATTTTCATTTTTGGGGGGCCCCCGTAGGCTAGTTGGTAGCGTGCTTGCCTTTCAACGTGGGGGTCGTTGGTTCGATTCCCACCAGAACCCTTGGTTTTTTTCGCTACAACGAGACGATGGTCATTGTTACCAGTTCTCGGTTAGGTGGAATTTATTAAAAATGATTTGTTAATAAATAGAAAGAATAAATAAAAAATAATTGATCATGTGATCAAAACTATTATTATATTATTATTATTCATTTTAAAGTTGTTTCAGCTTGATTTAACATTTTTTTTCTTTGTGTAAAAAGTATTTCAAAATGTTTTTGTCAAGTCAAATTTAACTTTTTTATACCCTCCACTTAGTGATAGAGGGTATATATAAGTTTGTCATTCCGTTTGTAACTCATCGAAATATCGGTCTGGGACCCTATAAAGTATATATATTCATGATGCCCGATCGATTTTAAGACATTCTAGCGATGTCCGTCTGTCCGTCTGTCCGTCTGTCCGTCTGTCCGTCTGTCCGTCTGTCCGTCTGTCTGTCTGTTGAAAATGCTCTCGCGGACCAAATATTGTACAGAGATGACTGAAACTTAACATATATATTGGAAGTTCTCCCGAGAAGTTTGGTATTGCATTTGAGCGATATCGGTTCAGCGGTTCAAAAGTTATGAACGAAAATGTAAGCACACCTCAAAAATTTCAGTACATTCAACATAACCTAAAAACACAAAATGCTTTAATTCGGCTTCTGGTTGACATATGTGAACATAATTGAGCACCAAATGGTATTTAAACAAGTACAAACATATTTTTTGACAAAAAAAGAAAAAAATCGCGCATTTTTTTTTTTACCAAAATTTTTTTTCGCGGAAATTTTTTTTCAATTTTTTTTTTCAAAAGTATTTTCCTTTTAAATAAAGTTGTTTGCAATAATCTTTTTGAAATTGTGGAGGGTATCACTACATTCGGCAAGGCCGAATTTAACTTTTTTACTTGTTTTACTTATTTTTGTTTTTAATTTCATTTTGTATCAATAACATGGCAAATATATATATAAAAAAAACATTATTTTTTATAGATCACGTCTGTGATAATATCAAAAAAATTAATGTCACATTTTGTTTATCCATTATTTTTTTATTATTATAATTTGAAAACCATAAAATATTTTCATTTTAAATCTCTCTGGTAACATCTGTAATTTATTTATAATAAAAAAAAATCGTTAACATGATTATTTAAATTCCATTTAAATAATATTAAATTTCCATTATAAACATTATTTCTTTTTATTATTATCAACTATTCATAAATTGACATGTTATTAATAAAAAATGAAAGAAATTTCTATTAAAAATTACAATTGAAAATAATGATAATGATAAATTGAATAAATGACAATTTGTCAAACAGTTTTGCAGTCTTGAACGTCTTTAATTTTGCAAAAAAAAAAAAGAAAAAAAAAATAATAATAAAAAACAGTTGTATAAAGTCACCGGTTACAATGGTTTTAGTGATTATATTTTTTTCATATTATCAAAGTGGTCATTCACTTTTTAATTTTTTTTATGTTTGACCACATATTTTTTTTTAATATTTATTTGTTTGATTTTTTTTATTATTAACCAATTACTTTGTTATTTTTTTTTTTATTTTTTGCTGTCAACGGTTTTTTTTTTTTTTTTTTTTTTTTTTTTTTTTGAGAAACTCTGTGGCTGTAATCTTTTGTTCGAGGTGTGTGAAAAACTTATAAACATTAATCACTTTCGATTTTTTGTTAATTATAAGTTAAACATTAAAGCAGTTATGAAAAATATAAATATAGGTAAAGAAGAGGGGGGTAACAATTATTACATAAATGAGGGTTTTCAAAAAAAAAAAAAAAATATTACACAATTAAGTTATTATTTTTATGAAATGTACAGAGAAAAAAAGAAAAAGTAAAATAATTACAGACCACACAAGTATTTAAATATTTAAACGTTGCAATTTTCATGAAAATAAAATACAACCAAGTGCTTAGGTAAACTTTACATTGCCAACTTCACTTTGTACGATTTGTAAATAAAACGTGAAATTGACAACCAACAACTTGTTAGTTGAGTTAGTTTTTTTTTCTAAAACCGGTGTTGTATTTTTGTTTGACAATTTTAATTGAAAAGCAATTACATTATCATTTAATAGCCTTTATATAAAACTTTCTTTGATATTTAAAATTGAATTAATAGTATTAAAATCTTTAAATTTAAAACCCGAATTTTATATAAAACCAGTAAATGTTAATTCAAGTTTAAACTGTTCATTGAACTAATGTTTTCTATCAAACTCTTTTTTTCTTGCATGTATGTATGTACTTCTATTTACAAATCGTGTCTTTTAAATAAAATCTATTTTAACATTATTTTTTATGTTATTAATTTAAAAATATACATAAATAATAAAATAAAATAAAAACAAATGAATGTGGGTGTGGAACAAGGTGCTATAATCCAAAAACCAAATTGTATAGGAGAAGCAAAAAACTAAATAAGTCGCGAAAAAAAATTAATTTCTCAATTTTCTTTTTGCAGATCGACAAAGATTGATCATTTGCATCTATGTACAACATTTCATAAAAATAGAATGAGCGGAAGTAGCAAAAAATTGCATGTGAAATTTTGATCTAGTGGAAAAAGGTGCTATGTTACAATTTCTACTAGGAATTTCAATACATTTGCCAAGTAGTTTTCTGTTTTTTGTGTTATTTTTTAAAAATTAAAATTTGACATGATGAATTCTGCAAAATTTAGACGGGGTCCAGCAATACTCATTTTTATGTAAGATTAATATTAAAAAAAGATTAATATTAAAAGTAGTTAATTTAACAAAAAACAAGTGGTTTATGGTTTATTTTGAACAGATTTTCGCGTAATGGGTTAAAAAAAATTTGCGCAATTTATAATATAAGTTACTAACCATTCAATTTTATAGTTTTAACTCAAAAATTGGATATATTATCTAAATCCGCCCTTAGTATTTCGTAAAACAATATTGTGTTTTTGTATGGATATAACACCTTTTTCCATATTCACACTTTAACTATAGATAGATTAGATATGAAAGCGTTTTTTGCCAAACCAATGGGCACATGTTAAAGCCTAGGATGTTTTCTACACGTTAACCATCTCACATGCAAGAATTTTGATATACCACCTTTAGTTTAACTGCAAAATACACGTTAGTATTCGGGGGAAAAATATAAAATATTTCCAAAAATCGTTAAAATTGAACTTTTAAGGTCAATTTTATGACAGAAAACGATCAAGTTTTTAACAAATTTGTTTGCAAATAGATCGAACTATTGAAGGGAGATACGATTTTGCAAAAAAACGCGATTTCCAAAAATTGGATTTTAGCACCTTCTTCCACACACACATTCAAATAACTGGCGCCAAATATTTGCTTTAATTTCAGTCATTGAACATATGCTGTATGCTGTTTGCATACAAAATTAGCTCGTTACAAATGTCAAAAATAGAATAAAAAATAAAGAATATAAAAAAAATTGTTAAAAATAATATTAATAAATATGTAAACTTTTGGAATTGTTCGTTTTTTTATGTACCCGAGTAAAAAAGTTCCTATATAGTTGTATATAATTTTATAAACATCATATATGATTAAATAGAATTATATAGAATTTGATGCGAAAAATGAGTCGATAAAACCATATAAAATTTTATCAATGTTACTTATGTTTTGATAAATTTTTTATATAATTTTATGCGAAATTTGGACCCCTATTTTTATATAACAACAGCAAATTTATATAATCAGATATAACTATATACAACTATATCAAATTATATAAAACAATATATAATTTTATAAAGTTATATAAAATTATATCAAGTTTTATATAAATCATAATTTTTTTTTTTAATTATATAAAATTATATATAATTTTATGTAACTTTATATAGTTTTATACAGTTTTATACAATTTTATATATTTTTATATAATTACATCTAATTATATAATTTTGATATTATTATATAAAAATAGGGGTCCAAATTTCGCATAAAATTATATAAAAAATTTATCAAAATATAAGAAACATTGATCAAATTTTATATAGTTTTATCGACTCATTTTTCGCATCAAATTCTATATAATTCTATTTAATCATATATGATGTTTATAAAATTATATACAACTATATAGGAACTTTTTTACTCGGGTACACAAAAGATTTTTTAAGAGGAAAATGGTTTTAAGTCAAGGTCATTCAATATCGTAGTCAGTGAGTCTAAAAAATATTCGACTACAATGCTCATTTTATTAAAACAAAAAAAAACAAGTAGAAAAGTTAAATTCGACTTTGCCGAATCTATGAATACCCTCCACAATGCATTTTTTTAAAGGGTAGTACATTTTTAACGTAAAAAAATAAACAATTTTGGTTAGAAATATTTTATTTTGAGTAAAAAACTCTTTTTTTATCATTTAAAAAAAAAAAAAAAAAATTACTATTTTTTTTTTTGAGTGTGAAATTTTTTTCGAGTGTAATATTTTTTTTACTGTAATATTTCTGAGTGAATGCACGTACGTATGTACACAAAATATAGCCATTTTGGTAAAAAAAACTAATTTTTTTTTGTGTACATTTTTTTTTTCGAGTGTAAAATTTTTTTTGAGTGTAAAATTTTTTTCGAGTGTTGTTTTTAAGTTACCAATGCTTTTGAAACTAAACAAGTTTAAAAAGCATTGCTTTAAAATTAAACAAGTTTGAAAAGCATTGTTTAGTTACCACCAATGCTTTTAAAACTTGTTAAAACACGTGGCATTTTAGATGAAACTAATCTGAAATTCAGGGTTTTGCTTATAACTTTTGAACCACTGGACCGATTGAGCTGAAATTTAAAACCAAATAGACCCGGGGAACGGCAAAGATACGTGCCAAGCTTCAGTAGCCTCATTATTGTCTTTCGAAAGTTATCGTGTTTTTTATCTCGTAAAATCGCGAAACACCCTTGCCGAAATTTACTCTTTTGCTCATAACTTTTGAACCACTGGACCGATTTGGCTGGATTGCAATACCAACCTGACCAGGTAAATGGCAAACATATATGCCAAACTTCAGTAGCCTCTGTAAAGTCTTTCAAAAGTTAGCGTGTTTTCTACGGACAGACAGACAGACGGACGGACGGACGGACGGACATCGCTAGATCGACTTAAAATCGATCGAGGATCATATATATATATACTTTATGGGGTCCTAGACCAATATTTCGAGGTGTTACAAACGGAATGACAAACTTATATATACCCTCTATCACTAGAGTGGAGGGTATAAAAAAAAAAAACTTTGTATTGCAATTCTTAACTAATTTTGGGTTTGAATCAGTTATGGGGAATGTCCAGGATTTTTTCCCGAGGGGCCCAAAACAATTCATTGTAATTATTTTTTTTACAATAAAAATTTACAAAGCTTCTCATATTTTGGAATTCGTTTCCGACCGTTTTAAACTTAAATGAAACTGATTCAGAGAAATCAGATTCTGAAAATTTCTTCCAAAAGATTCCAGAGAAAAATTCTTAATTTTTGAGTAAGTTTTCCTATTAAAGATTTGTTAGTGTTGGCAATAAAATTTCTAAATAATAATTTTTTTTTTAATTTTTGAAAGATTTAAGACATTATTAATAATAGGACCAAAAAATATAGCTCAAATTTTAATAATTTTTGGAAATGGTGTTTTCGATTAAATTGAACATTGATACACCGTTTTTATACCCTACACCACACTGTGGTTCAGGGTATAATAAGTTTGTACTGATGTTTGTAACTACCCGAAATATTGGTCCTAGACCCACCTTTAAGTATACCGATCGACTCAGAATCACGTTTTGAGTCGATTTAGCGATGCCCGTCCGTCCGTCAGACCGTCTGTCCATGTAAACGGTGTAAACACGATACAGGTCGCAATTTTTATTCAATTGACTTGAATAAATAAGTAGGACTCGCCCTAGGACGAAGCCTATTGAAATTGGAAAAAATCGGTCCATATTTAGACCTAGCCCCCATGCAAAGGTCCTCTTTAGTTTTGACTCAAATTACTCTAATAACCGTATTTTAATAGGTATATCTTCGAAATTTGGCAGGTAAACATGTTTTGTCGTCACAAATCATCAACCCTCATACAAACCACCTTCCCGATTTTCACATAAATCTCTCAAATTTCATGAAAATAGAAAATATTTAATTCAAATTTTGTTTGTGTATGTTAAACGCGTACTTAAATAACCTTATAAAATCTGATAGTCATCGGACCAGTTTTGGACTTAGGCCCCTTTTGAAAATTTCGCCCGATATTCAGTTAAAGCGGTTTATTGTCAACAAATAGAATCCCATTTCACTCAAATTTGATTTGTGAATGTTTTTTACACTTATTAAAGATTTGACAAAATATATATCTAATCGGTCCATAGGACCCATTTTCCGGGGCCAATTTTCGGAAAGCTCTGGTGTAGGGTATTATATGGTCGGTCGACTATAATTTTCTTACTTGTTTTTTATTTTTTAATTTGGTGTATTTACAGAATTATGGCGGGTCAAAGTTCGACTATTTTTTTTTATATTTAAAGTAGGTTTATTTGACAGATATTGCAGGAATAATTGTCAAATAAGCCTACAATAAGTCTACTATAAGTATTATGAATATGAGCCTTTATATTTTGAATGTATTTCAAAATTTTAAAAGTACATTTTTCTTTGAAAATTTAAATTTTTATATTGACGAAACTTAAAATTTTAATTTTCTAATGTAAAATATAAGAACCTCATTCTAAAACCAGAATATTTTTGGATCCCATGGGTATTCCGCTCTGAAATTTGGATATGTTATACAAAGCAGTATCCCCATTTTTTTTTTTTTTTAAATCGACGATGTTTTTATACCCTCCACTCTAGTGATAGAGGGTATATATAAGTTTGTCATTCCGTTTGTAACACCTCGAAATATTGGTCTAGGACCCCATAAAGTATATATATTCATGATCCTCGATCGATTTTAAGACGATCTAGCGATGTCCGTCCGTCCGTCCGTCCGTCCGTCCGTCCGTCCGTCCGTCTGTCCGTCTGTCTGTCTGTCTGTCTGTCTGTCTGTTGAAAACACGCTAACTTTTGAAAGACTTTACAGAGGCTCCTGAAGTTTGGCATATATGTTGGGCATTTACCTGGTCAGGTTGGTATTGCAATCCAGCGAAATCGGTCCAGTGGTTCAAAAGTTATAAGCTAATGAGTGAATTTCGGCAAGGGTTTTTCTGGAATTTACGAGATAAAACACACGGTAACTTTCGAACGGCAATTCTGAGGGTTCTGAAGTGTGGCACATATATTTGCCGTTCCTCTGGTCCGGTTCGTTTTAAATTTCAGCCAAATCGGTCCAGTGGTTCAAAAGTTATTAGCAAAACCGTAAATTTCAGATTCGCTTCACCTTAAATTCACGTGTTGAAACCCCGTTAAACAGGTTTTAAAAACATTGGTAAGACAACAAAATATTTTACAACACATTTTTGTCACTCAAAAATATTTTTACACTAAAAGAAAAAAAAAATACACTCGAAAAAAATTTTACACTCAAAAAAAATTTAGCAAATTATTTTTTTTTTTTTTTCAAAAATTAGTTAAAAAAAAAAGTTTTTTTAAACAAAATAAAATATTTCTAATCAAAAATGTTATTTTTTCACTCTAGAAAATTTACTATAACTTAAAAAGGGCATTGTGGAGGGTATTCATAGATTCGGCCAAGTCGAATTTAGCTTTTCTACTTGTTTTTTTTAAATATTTGCAAAAAAAAATTGAATTTTTGCAACAGAGTGTTGGTAAAAAAAAATATTTTCGAAAAAATAATATTAAATACCTTGCAATCAAGTTGCCGGAAATTTATAGGCCGTGTGACATGTCACACTGACCCAACTGAAATGTAACACGGACCCAAATGACTAGCATGGCAAATTTCCTATAAAAACTCATGTACTTTCGTGAGGAAATGATGCAACCCCGGATAAATTACACTGTGCTACAGTGAAAAAATACTTCTAATGTGACATGGTATAGGTTGTTGGTTTTGTCGAGTAGATCACAAAAATGCCCATTTAACTTGCCAGACAGCCTCAAATTTTAGAGTTATTGTCAAAAAACGTTTTTTTGGGACATTGCTCACTAAACCTTGTGTAATTCAGAAAATTTTCAACCGATTTTAAATTTTTTAACTGTTTTGAATAGAAGAAGGATAGGGCTTTCCATGTGTGTGAATTGGTCCACACATATAAGAAAGATATATATTGATTTTTTCTATAATATCCAATTTTTTTGTAATTTTTTGAAAATTTTTCGAGTTTATCGATTTTTTTCTGCTATAGTTCGTTTAACAACCTTTATATTTATAAACATATTTTTAAAGAAAATTTAGTTCTGAATTCCATAAGCTTTATCCTGTAAAAGTCAGATAAGAATTAACAGAGTTGTGATAATTTTTCTAAAAAAGAAAATTAAAATTTTTCAGGAAATCGCCGTTCAGACAACCCAGGCAAAAAAAATAAATTAATCATAAGAGGTCATGTACAATATTTTTAAAGATTTTGGCGCGCTGAATCCGAATCTGGCATTTAAATTGCTCTATCGCGTCAGGTTTTTGATATAATAAACATAAATTGATATATCAAAAACTTAATAAGATAGCGCAATTTCAAGGTCAAATTCGAATTTAGGGGGCCAAAAACCTTTAAAATAGTGATACGCGACCTCTCAGTATGTGCGTTTATTTTTTTATTTTTTTTTGCCTTGGTTGTCCGAATGGCAATTTCATGCAAAATCGTAATTTTATTTTTTAGAAAAATTATCATAACTCTGTCAATTGTTATTCGATTTTTTCGGCATAAAGCTCATCGTATTCACAATTAAATTCTTTAAGAATACGTTTATAAATATAAATATTGTTGAACGAACTATAGCAGAAAAAAATCGATAAACTCAAAAATTTTTCAAAAAATAACCAAAAAATTAGATATTGTTGAAAAAATCAATACATACCCGAGTAAAAATTTTTATATGATGCAATACATAATGATATATAACAAAATATATATTTATACGCAATTTAATCCGAATAATGATGGATGTTTTTGCATTAAAAAAGATCAACTTGTATAAAATATGATTCGATTTCATCCGAGTTTTGACCAGATATTGCCATATTTCATTGGATCCAATTAGATCTAATTGCATAAAAACATAAAAAAACTTGGTGTGTTTTGGTTTGGGTGAGTTACACCACAGGTCAACGATACATTCACCAAACATATAATTTTCTAAAACAAAAAAAATGTTTGGGTACGCTTCGAGCCAGCTAGGTGATATACATAACCCTAACAAGGAAATGTTTAGGAACATTTTAAAAGATTCTTATACTTTGCTTAAAAAACTTAGAACATTTTTGGTTAATTGGAAACATTTAATTGGAAACATTTATATATGGAACAGAATAAGCTATATATAATTTTATATTAAATTATAAAGAAAAACTAATTTTGTATTGGCCCTAATATTATTTCATATATTTATATCAACCGTATACCTTTTAATCCGAATCATGATTAAATTATATATTACAACATATGACTGCATTTAAAAAAATTAGAAAACACTTCACGGATGTATAATCATATATGATTTATTATGTTTGTATCAAGTTATATATTGTTATATATGTTTATTTTTACTCGGGTATCGTTCTTAAATGTATAGACCAATTCACACACCTAAAAAGCCCTATATTTTATCTATCCAAAACAGCTAAAAAATGGAAAATCGGTGGAAAACTTTTTAAGTTACACGTGGTTTAGTGAGAAAAGTCCCAAAAAAACGTTTTTTGACAATAACTTTAAAATTTGAGGGTGTCTGGCAAGGTTGATGGGCATTTTTGTGATCTTTTCGACGAGACCTACAACCCTAACTACCTCATTTCAAAAGTATATTCGATTTTGTGTTTTTTGTAGCACAGTGTTATTAGTGCCACTGGTTTAGTAGTGACATGTCACATAATACATCACCCCAAGGCCCTGAAAAAAATCTTGTTGACATAAATGAAACGGATTCATTTTTTTCATTTAACTAGTGAAGGAATTCATAAGCTCATTAAAATATCATGCTTATTGGAAACAAATTTCATAAAAATTGCTTTATTAGATTTCATAGTTTCATAAAAAATATCATTGTAATCAGTTAAAAAATTTTTTTTTTGACACCTGTCGAGTCGCATCTGTTTAGTCTAAAATTAACGCGCAAAATGTAGACAAACAAAAACAGCTGATCAGAGCGGCACGAATTTATTTTGTGATTTTTTAGACTTGCTTTACGAAATTTAAAATGAAATGTAATTCATTAATTATGTATTTAATAAAATTAGCGTTGCTTTATATTATTTCGTGGTTTTACTTCTGTATCAAATTAGTAGATATAGAAAAATTTTGTGAGAGAAAACTGAGTGAAATTTATAAATAAAAAAAATGTGAAAGTGTATTTTCTAACACACAGAAAAAAAAAGTTCATACTTGGAATTAATTTATTCATAAATATTATGAATCCAACATGACTTTTTTTTCCCAAACTTTTTTAATACTATTTATGAATTTGGTCATACATAGTATGAACAAATTCCTGTTGGATTTTTTATAGATTTGCTTTTATTTTTGCACTAAATGTTCATTTTAATCAATAATAATAATACGTGGACAGTTAAATGGATGGATACCTGCGGTTTTATTAGTAAATAAACTATCTTTCTAATTACAAATACATATAAATGGTACATAATTTTTAAGAGAAACACAAAAAAGCGAATATTCTTGCTAAATTTCTTGTGAAAATAATTTTTAAATGATTGAAGAACCCGCTTTTATTTTGGTGGTACTCCTTGATGGTGTTTTGAGGGAACTATCGGATGATATTTTTAAGAATTGTATTTGATATGTTGCATATTACAGATTCGGCAAAATTTCTGAAAAAATACATATTTGTGTTAAAAAAGATGCTGAATTTTATAAAAATAATAATCATATATTACATACCTTTCTTTAGCCAAAAATAGCATCTTGATGTCCAAATTATTATTTCCTCCAAAAAAAAATTTCTGACAATTGTTATTTTTTATTTCAAACTAACTTCGATTTTTTTATTTTTTTAAAAACTGAAATTTAATTAATTTATTCATAAATAGTATAATTTTTTTCATATATAGTATGAATTAAAATCAATGAAAGCAATTCATACTATTTATGTAAAAAATTGGTTCTGTGCATGTTTTGGTGTTTTTTTTCAGACTTTTTATACGAAACTTAAAATGAAAAGCAAATTGTTTACTTTAAAATCAAAGTCCTCACACCTTTTATATAAAAACCATGCCACCTTTGCTAAGAAATGTATCTAGCCTTGATACTTTAAATGTGACAAATCCCTGGTCTGTGTTGAGATTTTAATGTTATCCAAACATTTTTTTCTAAAAGCTTTTTAATAGCATTTTTTAATCCAAAAAACTTAATTTTTCTCCTTTTTTGTCCGGGGCTTTAATTTTTTTTTTACAAAATCTTTAATTTTTCCCAAACAACTCTCTATAAGAGAATCTGGCAACTCTGCTGTGTATATTTAAAAGAGTTCCCTTTAACGTTAAAATTCTGCATAACACTATCGTATTTGTTTTCTAATAATTGTCCCCCTCAAAGATTAAATAATATTATTTACTACCTGCCATCTCATACAAAAGTTCTATGATTTATACATAAAAGAGGCTTTTCTATAAGTACTAAATAGATTTTAAAATAAAATTTCTAGATGTGAAAAAGTAAAACAAAAAAAAATATTTATTTATTGTTTGTAAAACAAACCAAAAAATACAAATAAACATAAAACCGAAACCCTTACACCAAAAAAAAAAAAAACACAAAACATAAAAAGGGATATACATTTTTAACTCTATTACAACCCTCAATATTTGAAAAAAAAAAGGCTTATACTAATATTGTCAACCACCTACAACATACCAGTTGTAATGAAATCTATACACACTTTTAAAATACACTTAAACATAAGTCATGGTGTAAAATTACCTAATTTTAGGGTAAAAATTAACAAAGTTCTTTGGAGTTTTTTGAACAGATTCCTATTGAAAAAGATTTTAGAATATGTGCAACGGCAATTACAAAAAAAAATCAATGTCAAATACTTAAAAAAATACTTGTTTAAGAAAATAATTGCTTTTTAAATAATTTCAAACAAAAATGATTGAATCTAGAGTGTTAATGAAATTGATTCCAGGATACAATAATTTTTAATGTATGTGATTACTTGAAATCAAGCATTTTTGCTGGGGTTTGGTATAAGTATCAAATTTAAATTTAATATTATTTTGAGTAAATTGGTTTAATTTTAAATTTACCTAAGTAAATTGTAAATTTAAATTTACCTAAGTAAATTTGTAAATTTACTTAAGTTTTTAGTTAGTTTTTTTTTTTTAATTTTTAAAATAGGTACTTAATTTTAGTGTAAATTTTTTGCTAAGTGTATTAAAAAAAGTGAAAAAAAATGTTTGTACTCATACAAAAATGTATATTTGCTGTTTTGTTGTGACAATTTTTAGCACATTTGTCATTTACATCACTTGCATCACCCCCAAATACATATAATTTTTCAATTTTCTAATTTAATCATAAATTATGACTTTAGCACGCGTGCCAGAACCAATTGAGGGTCACACAAATACAATTGCTTTAAAATAATTTTTGTTTTTATGTATTTTGAAAATTTTATCTCTTAAATTTCATGATGATTTTTAGGGGTTAAAATATGTATTGCAAGATATTTTCTATTTTTGTAAATTACTTAACATCATCTTTCAAAATGTCAATTGTTACTGTGTAAATGTTCACACTTTGTTATTTGAAAATCAATTTTTCTATTTAGAGTCTTAAATCCCTCGTCAAACTTGTGTAATGTGTATTTAATTGATTTTCAATCGAATTTGTTTAGAAAATTTATGTTAACATGGCATATTTTTTTTGTTGTTAAAATTTTATTATTAAAATAAATATTTTATTAATGTTGTAAAATTCTAAATTAATACTGTGGTTAAACAAGAGTTTTTTTTATAATAGTTTTGATCATACGATCAATTATTTTTATTTATTCTTTCTATTTATTTACAACTCATTTTTAATAAACACAACCTAACCGAGAACTGGTAACAATGGCCGTCGTCTCATTGCAGCGAAAAAACCAAGGGTGCTGGTGGGAATCGAACCCACGACCCCTACGTTGAAAGGCTAGCACGCTACCAACTAGCCTACGGGGCCCCTGTGGTTAAACAAGAGCTGCAAAACGATTAAAACGTAATCGCGATTAATCGCACCTATTAATCGTAATCGTCAAAAATATCATGCTATTACGATTAATCATTTTCAATTAAATAAACGATTTTTATAACGAATTTATAATCTTGTTTGCATTTTTTTTTTTTTCGTAAATGTCAATCAAATTTAAAGTAGAATTTAAAGTCTGATCTGAGTAACCCCTCAATTTTGTTTTAAATATATACTCAAAAGGCTTTGTCCGAATTTAGTAGAAAAATTCGAAAGTGAAATTTTGTCTAAAAACGTAATTTTTTCAAAACTTTGACCGCTGGTTTAAAAAATAAAAAACAAGTAAAAAAGATAAATTCGGCCTTGCCGAATATAGTGATACCCTCCACAATTTCAAAAAGATTATTGCAAAAAACTTTATTTAAAAGGAAATTACTTTTGAAAAAAAAAAATTTTTTGTCAAAAAATATATTCGTACTTGTTTAAATACCATTTGGTGTTTAATTATGTTCACATATGTCAACCAGAAGCCGAATTAAAGCATTTTGTATTTTTAGGTTATGTTGAAAATACTAAAATTTTTTAGGTGTGCTTACATTTTCGTTCATAACTTTTGAAACGCTGAACCGATATCGCTCAAATGCAATACCAAACTTCTCGGGAGAACTTCCAATAAATATGTTAAGTTTCAGTCATCTCTGTGAAATATTTTGACAGCATTTTCCACAGACAGACAGACGGACAGACGGACATCGCTAGAATTTCTTAAAATCAATCAGGCATCATGAATATATATACTTTATGGGGTCCCAGACCGATATTTCGATGAGTTACAAACTTATATATACCCTCTATCACTAAGTTGAGGGTATAAATATTGCTCAGAAAATTCACTTTTTTCATAAAAAAAGTTTGTGAATTTTTCTATAGGAAATACTTTTCCTACAGAAAAACTCTGAGATAATTGCAAGAATTTTTCTATACACACAGAAAACTAATTTGAAATTTGCCAACTGAAATTCAGTTAAAACAACTAAAAATCGCTTGATACATTTGCATATACATAGGTCGCCACAATTGAATAACAGTAGTCTCAACAAAATTCGCTTGGTACAACAGACTTTTAATTGAAACAACAACAAAATTCGGTTGTCAGACCCAAAAAAAGTAGCGACATTCGAATTATAAGTTGATACAACTTAAAAATTCGATTGGAAATTTATTTTTCTGTGTGTAGGCAAAATCTGAGAAATTTTCTATAGGAAAAATCTGAGAATTTTTTTATAAAAAAAAAAATTAGAATCTGAAAAATTTTCAATATGAGAAATGTTTCAGCATAAGAACTTGTTCTGTTGGAAAAATGTTATAATTTAGTGGGTTTTTTCCCAAAACTCGAAACTTATAGAGTCAACCGATTTGACCCAAAATTTTATCAGGTACTTATCTTAGGTTGTTTAAAAAACCCAAGATTCAGGAGCAGCGAAAATCCGAACAACAATAAAAATAGAGTTAAAACACCTCAATTCAACCGAAAAAAGTGGCATTTTTGACCTTACCCCTTTCGAATTTAATGAAACTTGGAACATAGTTGGGCCCATACAAAAATATTATTGTGTCGAAATTTGGGACTTCTGATGGGTTTTCTTCCCGTGATATGGGGTCTTGAAAATTGGCAAAATCGTATATATTTGACAAAAGTGTTCTGACATAAATAAAGATGTCTCAAATAGTAATAATAATACAGGTCTCATTCAGGTTTTAAATAATAGGTAATAAGGCAGCCTTTAAAATTTCATTTACCAAGATTTTTTTTTGAGAAACTTCAAAGGTCATTGATTTTAACTTTAATTGTTGGAGAGCTATATCTCAAAAAACGGTATTTGACTTAAAACTTTAAAAAAATTATACATTTTCCAAAATAACCATATATTATTATTCGATTAATCGGCAAAAATTCTCCGATTAATCTTTTAATCGAAATTAGCAATTTTAAATAATTCGAACAATTATTCGTCTAAAATTGTTCGATTAATCGCCTGAACACCCTAGGTATCACTATATTAGGCATGACCAAATTTAACTTTTTAGCTTGTTTTCTATGTTTTTTCGTGATTTTGTTAAACAAATAAACATTTTTATGCCAAAAAAAAGCTCAAAAAACTAGGAGTAAAGCTTTTTTCGAATTTCATTGATTTTCTTCGAATTTCATTAATTTTTTTCAAACTAGAGTTTTTTTGATCATTTTCAAATTTAAAATGTTATTTCTCAAATTTCACACGATAATTTTCGAATTTAAATGGGGGGAGGGGGTTGTGTCTAAGTGTGAGAAATTTTTAAACAGGTATAAAAATATAGGTTAGGTTAGGGTGGTGGTGTACGATTTACACCTCGCATTGACCTTTTGGTCCATAGCGATACCACAAAACTTTTTTTTTCAAAGTCATTGCGAATCTCTTTAATATTCTAAGATCCATTCGCGTTATATCCTCCAAAGAATTAAAGCTTATCTGACCAGTAATCGATCGGCGACTTCTTGCCACCGCTGGACAGTGACAAAGTATGTGTTTTATCGTTTCATCCACTCCTGGTGAGCCGCATCTTTTACAACTGGCGTCCGGGCTGAGTCTAATATTCTTAGCATGAATGCCGATGAGACAGTGACCAGTTATTATTCCCGTCAGAGCTCGACATTCCCTTCTCGTGAGTGATAAAAGGTATTCAGTTTTCCCTTGGTCATAAGTTGGCCATAAAGTTCTGCTGATTTTGCATATTGTTAGTTGTCCCCACTTCCTGTTCGCAACTGCAACATTTATGGAATCCCGTCTTTTTTTGAAGTGTTGGAGCGATGGTAAAACTAGCTCCGTGGTACCTACACCATCAGCTCCAAGTTTCGCGAGTTCGTCTGCCCTTTCATTTCCCTGTATTCCGTTGTGTCCTGTACCCATAATAAATTAACCTGGTTGTGTTGACACAACGTCTGCAAGTTCTCGTAACTACAAAAATATAAATACGCAACATTTTGTAGAGTATACAACCACAGTATGGGGGTATACTCACTTTGTCATTCCGTTTGTAACGCATCGAAATATCGGTCGAGGACCCCATAAAGTAGTATATATATTATTGGTCCATGATCGATTCTAAGATATTCTATGAATGTCCGTCTGTCCGTCCGTCCGTCTGTAGAAAACACAATGCAGTCCAAAATAAAACAGCTTGACTCCTTAAGTTTGGCACAAATCTGTCTTATGTTCATATGCAGGTTAAGTTCGTGAATAGGCAAAATCGGGCCAAGGGGGAAAAAGTTCCCCTTTGAAGAACTGAACCAACTGCTGAAAAAGTATACTTTTTTACATTTTTTTTTGTATTTTTGTTAACTAAATGAACAATTTTGTACATTTATCGCGATGGAAAGGTGCTCTCGACGTCCCCCACCGACCCCATCACCCTCCCCCCATCTAAAAAAAAAACGCTCCTGGCAAAAATTTTTTTTTTTACAGTTTGGAGGGTATAGAAGATTCGGCTCAGCCGAATTTAACACTCTCACTTGTATATTTTGTATTTTTTATTTGAAAGATAAATTATCGTTATATTTTTAAAATTTTATAACACAAAATTTGGTCAACTAAAATTGCCAAGGTTGCCACTCGAATGTAGTATTCTATTTTTAAAGGACAAAATTGGCTGAATAAAAGATTCGGCACAGCCGAATTTAACACTCTCACTTGTTTATTTAGTATTTTTTATTTGAAAGAATAATTATCGTTATATTTTTAAAATTTTATAACACAAAATTTGGTCAACTAGAATTGCCAGGGTTGCCACTCGAATGTAGTATTCTTTTTTTTAAAGGACAAAATCGGCTGCAGTTTTACAGCAAAAACTAATAAACCGATTTTTATGAAATTTATTTGATTTGTAGGTTATTTTTGAGGTTTTTTTTATAATATTTCTTTTTGAAGTTCAAATGATTTTGTACAAATTTAAGTTCGCTGTTCCAAAAAAAAAATTCACATAAAAAATGCAAAAAATAAAATTTCCGAATTTTTTTGGTGTTCTAGATTTTACTTCCAATTTTTTTTTCCCGTTTTCATTCACGTAAATAAAGTTTGGTGAAAGTAAAACGAAGGCAATTTTTTTCCACATAATTTTTTAACTTTTAGTTGTTTAATTTTAACTTCGAAAGGAAACGTAAACAACAAAACACCAATCTCAATTTCATGCGATTCGAATAATTTCAAGTGAATTGAAAAAGTTGTGAAAAACAGAACAGAGGCCTAAATAAACTTAAAATGCTCTTTTCCGAATTATAATTGTATTGCAAATCTTAACAATGCTTTTGGAATGATCTTTTTCAGACCTCAGTTTACATTTTTAGAATTTTGAATAATCTTCTAAGAATTTCGATAAAATAAATGTAAATTTTTAATTGAATTTTTAAGTTTCACTTGGAACTTTCAATTTAAAGTGGAGTTTTAACATTGAAAATAAAATCTTCAAACTTCCGATGTAATGTTAAAACTTCCAATGAAATATTTACTATCAATTAAAATCTTTTAATTTACCGAAAATGTTAAAGATGAATATGTTTTACTTAACATTAAAATCATAACATAATATTCAAGAAACGCTCCTATTATATCAGAGTTCATAATACAAACTCATTTGAGGTGATTTTAATAAATTTCCTATAGTCACGATATTCAGAGCAATTGCACTGATATTAGAAAATCATTTTTAATTAAACGAACGTGTAAAAAAATACTCAATTTGTTGTTAATATTGACTTGGTTAAGGCTGTAACATGTAATTGTAGATATTTTTTTCATATTATTATTTAAATTAGATCTTTAAACATGATTTTTTTAAAAACATGGCAAAAACAACTCACGAATCTGTAATTTAATATAATTAATTTACTATTTTTGGTAACAAATCTGTAACTATTACTAAACCAATGTTTAGGATATTAAATGTTACAAAAAAAAAAATAATGAAAATAATTTTAGACGTTCAAGACCAAATATGTTAAGTAATTTGTTAATATATAAGCTGTGTTTTTCGATCAATGGTACTAGGATTTACTAAAAAAAGTTTTTTGGTTTTTTAAAAAAATAATTTGGATTTAAACACGATATAGTTTAATACATTTGCGACTCACTCTGTTGATGTGTTCATTAATGGTAGAAATGTTGAAATATTTGTAAAGCATACCTTAAGGCGCTATCAATAATATCCTATCAATCGTTAATACTGATTGCACTAGCGCAATCTTTTGTGCTTTACTTGAAACTTTTTTTTTTTATATATTTTGCACATTTTTTAAAGCATACTTTAAGGATTATAATCTCAAAAAGACTTAATAAATCCAAATTATTTCAAAATCGAGCAATAGGAGTTAAAATTCGATTGGTTTTTGACACTTTCTATAATTTAACATGTAAAGTCGATATTTTTGAAATCTTTTCCGTTGAAGCCTCCTGTTTTCCAAAATTATTTTAAATTAATAAACCTGCCATGTTTTAAAATCCATCTCTTTTATTTAAGTGTTTATTTTTATAATCCCTATAAATATTATGTGCAAGAAAAAAATTTGTCAAACATTTCAATACCCACATCAAATATAAATGGCTGGGTAAATTTTTGCAAATAAAACTGTGTGTCTACCCATCATATAAATCATCCTATAAACAGCGTGTCAATAAGATGATTAAGGCATTATAAAATTATCCACTAAACACAATATGTACAAAAACCGTAACCACACCCAGTTATTAAAAAGCAGTAGAGCAAATTATCGCATGGAAACAGTTGCAAAAAAAGTGCTATAAATAGAAAAACGGAAAAAGATAAACAATATATTGAATGAAAAACTTTTGAGAAATAAAGAAAATTTTTCTATTTTCGTTTTTAATACCCTGTACTTCTCACAGAGGGTTTATATAAGTTTGTCGTTCCGTTTGTAACACATCAACATTTTACGACCTCAAAAAAATTAGTTATAATCCCCAATCTGTTAAAATTTTTCTGTTAAAATTTGGAAAAATTTTGAAAAATATTGGAAAACTTAGAAAAATGGTTCAAAAAACTCAGAAAAATTATAAAAAAAAAGTAAGAAAGTTATAGTCGGTTAAGACCAACTATGTGATACCCTACACCAGCGTTTTCCGGAAAATGAGTCACAAGTCCAAACATTGACCGATTGGATCTGTTTTTCGTTTGATCTTTATTTAGTGTAGAAAACACATACAGATCAAATTTTAGTGGAATTGTTTTTTTTGTCAATAGACCGATTTAACTGAATATCGGTCGAAATTTGTATATGAGGGACTAAGCCCAAAAATGGTCCAATTATATTCAGATTTGAAAAGGTTACTAAAGTACACGTTTGGCACCTAAAAATAAAATGTTTATCAAATATTTTCATTATTATAAATTTTTAAGGAATTACGTGAATATCGGGAGGGTGGTTTGTGAGGGGGCTACCAGAAGGACTGACCCGATCCCTTTGAAATTTTGAATGGTGATTCGTGCATACAATATTTGATTACCTAATAAATTCCAAAGCGATATCTATTATAGTACGGTTATTAGAGTCTTTTAAGCCGAATCCAAAGGGGGCGTTTGTATGGGGGCTAGGTCTTAACTTGGACCGATTTTCTCCAATTTCAATAGGCTTCGTCCAAAAGATGCTTAAGTTTTAAATTTCAAGTCAATTGATTGAAAATTGCGACCTGTATCGTGCTTAAACCGATAGATGGACAGACGGATGGACGGAAGGACGGACGGACATCGCTAAATCGACTCCAAAAGTAATTCTAAGTCGATAGGTATACTTGAAGGTAGGTCTAGGACCAATATTTCGGGTAGTTACAAACATCAGCACAAACTAACAAGTAAGAAAGTTATAGTCGGTCAAGACCGACCATATGTTAACCTACACCAGTGTTTTCCGGAAAATGGGTCCCAAGTCCAAAAATGGACCGATTGGATATGTTCTTTTCTAGATTTTTATTTAGTGTAGAAAACACACACTGTTCAAATTTGAGTTGAGTTGGTTTATTTTTTGTCAATAGACCGATTTAACTGAATATCGGTCGATATTTTTATATGGGGGACAAAGTCCAAAAATGGTCCAAAAAGTCGATCGGTATACTTGAAGGTAGATCTAGGACCAATATTTCGGGTAGTTACAAACATCAGCACAAACTCATTATACCCTGTACCACAGAGTGGTGTAGGGTATAATTAAATACTAACCAAATATCCGGAAAATTCAGAAAAAATTAGAAAAAAAATTTAAAATTTAAAAAAAAAAAATTAGAAAAACTCTTGTAAAGGGAATTTATGACTCGGCACAGTCCAAAACCGAATTCTAACAATTTGTATACCCTACACTCTAGTCATAGAGGATATATATAAGTTTGTCATTCCGTTTGTAACACCTCGAAATATTGGTCTAGGACCCCATAAAGTATTATGGTATATTCATGATCCTCGATCGATTTTAAGACGATCTAGCGATGTCCGTCAGTCCGTCTGTCTGTTGAAAACACGCTAACTTTTGAAAGATGGTGGCTCCTGGAGTTTGGCATATATATTGAGCATTTACCTGGTCAGGTTGGTATTGCAATCCTGCGAAATCGGTTCAGTGGTTCAAAAGTTATAAGCAAAAGAGTGAATTTCGGCAAGGGTTTTTCTCGAATTTTCGAGATAAATAACATGATAACTTTCGAAAGACAATTCTGAGGGTTCTAAAGCTTGGCATATATAATTGTCATTCCTCTAGTCTGATTCGTGTTAAATTTCAGCTAAATCGGTCCAGTGGTTCAAAAGTTATAAGCAAAACGCTAAATTTCAGATTGGTTTCACCTTAAATTCACGTGTTGAAAAAACCGAGCTTTAAAAAAACAAGCTTTAAAAACATTTGTAAGCCACAAAATTACTTTACAAAGTATTTTTGTCACTCGGAAAATTTTTTACACTAAAAAAAATTTACACTCGAAAAATATTTTACACTCAAACAAAAATTGTTAATTTTTCTTTTTTCTTACAAAAACGGCAAAAAAGTTTTCTACTCAAAATAAAATATTTCTAATCAAAATTGTAAATTTTTTTCACTTACTTTGCTTTAAAAAGGGCATTGTGGAGGGTATTCATAGATTCGGCAAGGTCGAATTTAGCTTTTCTACTTGTTTTTTTTTTCTTCATTGTGAAAAAAAAAATTATTGAACACATAAAATTTGTTCACCAAATGTCAAGAACTTTGATTTAATGTCATGTTTATTGTACAAATGGTTGTTAAATTCACACACTATAAGTTTCAGTACGGGGTTGCTTTAGAAAAACTTATGGGACGGACAAACAGCATTTTTGGAAAGGAAAATAAAGAAACGTGTGAATGCCGATATCAATGTTATACCGTTCCTAATATGTTGTAGCAAATAAAGAAGAAAAAAAAATCATATAGTAAATCACGCACATGCTGAGTTTTCAAAAAGTTCCAGAAAAAAAGACGAAACAGTAAAACTAAAAACAGTTTTTTTTATAAGGGGGAAGAACTTTTCAGAATTTAAAAAAAGTTCTATTTATTTGAAAAAATATTTGATGAAGTTATCAAACGTTTGATTTTTTTTTTAAACGAGAGCTAAAAAAAATTACGGGAATTCCAGGATTTTATTTTTTTATCGCAAATATTAAAGTTTTTAAGTTTTATTTAAAACTATAAAATTAAATTTTGAGTAGGTTTATTCTATGATATTTTCATATAATAATTTTCAAGAAAATTATTTTTGTTTTAAATTTATTTATGTTCGTAATTTTTATAAGATTTAGTTGGCACATGTTTCGGAATTTGTGAGATTCCATTGTCAAGACTATTTAGCAAATATAAAAACCATATTCTACAAGTAGCAAAGAGAATTTAAATGACAAATTGCTAATGTTCAAACTCAAAAATTAATCAAATTCTCAATGGGAGTAGAGTCGAATATGTATTAATATTTTAGTTTGAACACTAGTGATTTTGTCATTTAAATTTCCTTTGCTACTTGTAGTATAGGGTTTTTTATTTGCTAAATAGTCTTGATATGGGAATCTGACAAACTCCGAAACAAGTTTGGAATAACAAAGGAAGTCTCCCTGGTGTCACACGCCGATATTTATGGAATTGGTTTTATTTTGTAGAGCAGGAAATATAAAGGGACACGTATTTTTTATAGCGGCCCAAATTCATATTAAGGGGGTGCAAACTAGGGGGAAGAACAGTAATTTTTCAGTTTTTTTGGTTTATATCCTATATTATGCAAGTCATGTTACATACCAAATGAAAGGTCTTTGGAAAACCTATCTACGTGTGTAAAGCACATGTCTTAACATGCACAACTTTTCGCCAACTTGAGTAAAATAACAAAATTTTAGGACATTTTTGTCAATAAGTCTAAAAAGTCTTTTTTGGCACGTTGTTAGCACCAAGAGATAGGTATTTTAAATACCTTTAATCTGATACCACATATGCCTATAGTGTTTTTGTCAAAATAGGCGTAAATCGTAAAAAACTGGAAACGGTCAATTTCCCCCCATACAAATCGACCCCCCTAAAAAGAGTTTGGGCCGCTAAAAAAAATACGTATCGAATTAATTTTCATTTTGAACAGTATATCCAAATTTCATGAAGATCGGAGGGTGGCACCAGGGAGACTCTCCTTGTAAGTCTTGAAAAAATTAACAACATAAATAAATTTAGAACCGAAAAATTATTTTCTTGAAAATTTTAATTAATAAAGGATAAGGACCTCGAGCTAGAATAAATATACTCAAAATATAACATTTTAAAGGTGAAATGAAACCATTTTTATGTTTAAAAAAAAATTATCAGTAATTATAAAATTAAGTTATTTATTCAACCTTTTACTTGCGCAACGAAAAATAGTTTATTTTAGTTCGAGGTCATATATTTTCCCCATTATAAATTAACATAACAATAACTTATGTTAACTCTACTTTCTCTTTTACGATATTCTACCAACAAATGCTCTTAAAGTTTCTGCTTTCAAAAATTTCGTAATTTTTAGAATTGAATTTTCGATCGTTTCGGTAATCTTCCAATTTTTCCCCATTATCAAAATTTTTTGGAAAATTGTGGTAATAATGTTGTGATTAAGGTTTCTATTCGGGAAAAAACTAAATTTCACTTCAAATGTTGGTTGCAAATTGGCAAAAGTTTTCTTAATCTAAAATTCAATGATTTCTTCTTTACGAAATTAAGTATTTTATTTTCAGAACAACAATCTTTATAATGCTTAAACAAAAATATCGATATTTAAAAAAATATATAAAAAACCTGGTTTTCAACTTAAAATTTCATATATGAAGTAAAAGCCTATTTTACAAAAGAATACATCTAAAATGGTTTTAAATTGGAAAATACGACCATAATTTGTAATATAACAATTTTAATATGATAAAGTTCAAAATTTGTTTTAATTAAAAAATTCCCGGGAATACGATTTTATTAAAACGATTTCCCGGGAATTGAAAAAGTCCGGGAATTAAGAAACCCTAGTTGTGATGTTGATATTCGCATTTATTTTAACCTAAAGCATTAGTTTGTCATCGGCAAATGTTAAATGCAGTTTTCGTTTTTGATTCTAATTCTCTCGAACTAATTGTAAAAGTAGAGTTATCAAGTTTTTTTTTTTAATATCCTTTCTCAACGTTTTTTATCTTTATTACAAATAATAAACGTTTTCTGTAGAATTCTGATGATGAGAAATAATTGAAAAACTGCCGAAACGATCATCAATTAAATCATGAAAATTAAAAAAATGTTGAAAGCAGAAACTTTAGGATAATTTGTTGGGAGAATATTCAACACTTAAAATATTTTGTAAGTAAATTCAACTGAAAAAACGGACTACTTATATTTCATTTGAAACTACATACTTTTTCAGTTATTTTTAAACGTTAATAAATGACTGGACATTCTGTAAAAACAAATAATATTTCAGTTATTTTAACTGTTTACATTTTTTTATTTTGTGGAGTAAAAATATTTTTTTTGAATAACAAACTACAAAAACCGTACTTCTGTAAAATTATACGGTATAATCAGTCACAAATAATTTAACTGATAAAAATATTTTTCCGTAAATTTTGTAGTTTATTTTTTAACAACTGTATAAATCATTCAATATTTTGAATTCCTTGAAAAACAATCGATTAAACTTTTAAAACAACTTTAACTAAAAACTTTTTGAATAACCGAAAATAGTTACTGTAAAACTTTTCTGGGTGTAAGAGTTAATTCATAATGGGGAAAATTAACGACGTCGAACTAAAATATATTTTTTTTTCATTGCAAAATTCAAAAATAAATGTTTATTTAAAATTTGAAAGTGTAGTTTTTGAATTTTTTTATTAATTATGTCACTTTATGGTAATATGATAAATTTTTCCGGAAAAAGTTGCACCCCTAATGTTGAGTTTTTATGTGAATTATATTATTTGAATCACCCTCAAATTGATGTATTTATAAAGAAAGCGAAAAAGTTTGCTGTATAGTTTCACATTATACCCAATATAGTAAATCCTACATCTAAAGTTCGCTTAAGGTGTCATATTCCATCTTGCACAATAGGGGGGAGTTTTGCCGCATTTATATACAGTGGGCGACAATACATTGGTAACTTTTCTATAGAATATGAAATTTGTTAAATACAAAGTTAACAAAATTATACGTTTTTAATATCAAACGAGAACTATTTAAAAAAAATGTGTAGGAAAATTATAAAGCTTTAACTTAAGCTTGGTTTGGTCCAGATTGAGTAAATAATAAATATGCTACAAGGATCGATCTGGAAAATTAAATTATTTATAGACTTTTTTCAGAACAATTTTTTAAAATATTTCTAAGTCAATTTTTTCCAAGTGTAAACAATAAACATTTAAAAAAAAAATCCAATAGCTTTTATCCAGTAATCATATAATTTTTCCAGCCACCAAAATAATCAAAGAAATTTTTTAAGTGCAGCAGAAGAAATCCACATTTTTTGACATCCAATTCTTTTCACGACCAACTTTTTGTAAACAAGAAAAACTTAGGTGTAAGTACTAAAATTAATAAACAATAACATATTTTCTTTGTTTACAAAAAATTGGTGGTCAAAAGAAATGGAGGTCAAAAAACATGTGGATTTTTTCTGCTGCACTTAATTTGGGTTGATAGAAAAATTATTTGATCAATGTATAAAAACAATTGAACCCTTTTGTAAATTTCTAATGTTTGAACTTAGTAAAAATCGACTTAGAAATATTTTTAAAAAATTTTCTGAAAAATTACTATAAATAATTTCATTTTCCAGATCGACCCTCGCACATTTATTACTTACTCAATCTGGATGCTTTCAAGCTTAAATTAAAGCTTCAAAAATTTGATATTAATAACGTTTAGAATTGTTAACTTTGTCTGTCGTATTGTCGCCCACTGTATATACGAAAAATGGTCAGTAACATTACAACTATAATTTGATTCTCATTTTGCTACTGCGTTTTTATATGTATAAAAATAAAAGTGGAATATGTTTCCACAAAAAAAAAAAAACGTGCTACACATGCTGAATCACGCACATTTATAATAAATTTTATTTAAATATCAAGGACATTATGTGGAAAGAAAAAAATCCTCATTTGATGTTTAACAAATTAATGTAGTGTGGCAGAATACAAAAATATACGAATCAGAGCAGCAGAAACAAAAAAAGGAAATCCGGCAATTATGCATATAAAGTGTTGGGATTTACTATAAATTTATACAAAAGAAATTTTATACACAAAATTGTTCTTTTTTGCAATTCATGATTTACAAATTATATTTTTTTTCGTTTAATAATCCTTCTTTTGTTTTTTTAAATTTTTTACTGTATGAAAGTGATACTACAACCCTGGTTTATAAAAACCTTTGTCTTTTTTGTTTTAAATCTAACATTAAAGGATTGTATAAATAATTCTTATTCATGTGATAAGAATCAAGAGGTATTTATGTGCAAGGATATTTAATAGTAGTATTGCCACTGCAAACTTGCCAGATAATGGAAATTCGATAAAAATATTGGCAACACTTTTTTTCGAAATTTTAAAACGCGCTTTAAAAACAACGACAAAAGTCATCCAAAATTATGTTTGTTTGTAGTTTGTTTAAAAGGTTTTCCGTTTATTTATTTTTTAATAATGACAAATTTTGTGGGTTTTCTAAATTATAACATCATAAAAAATAATGACCTTCATTAGCATTTATTTTCTAAAGTCATTAATTTTATTTTTGTTCTGTAAGTAAAAATAAATGATTATTCTTTAAATTTTAAATGGTTTATGTATGTATTTTTTCTTCAGTTTAATGGTTTTTCAAATTTGTTTTTACCTATTTTGTGGGTTATTTTTTGTAGTCTCGTTTTTTTAATTTTTTTTTTTTTAACTTTCCAGATTTTTTTTTTAATTTTTTCTGAATTTCTCTGGATTTTTTTTTTTTTTTATTTTTCTATATTTTCCTGTTTTTATTTCCCTTTTCCTTTAGTACATGAGAGTTATGGGATAATCGATGGTTGCCAAGTGCAAAACCTTCTTTGTAAGTAAATTTGGTAAAAATTTTAAAACAATTTAATCTGGCATCGCTGTTTATTAAATCTCCTTATATTTTAGTAGAGCAGCCTTTTTCTCTGCCACATGACTTTTATGATTTTCATAGTATCGCGACTCTTATATGGGATTTGTATTTTAAAATACAAGCATTAATAACATTTTTATGTAAATTATTATTACTACCAGCTATTTCCATTTATGATTTTTTTAACATTGTTGGCTAGGATTTTATAATCTTTTAAATATTTTTATAGTAGTTTTTGCTAATGTGGATTATATTCTTGCACCACATATGAAAGTTTATAAGTTGAATTAAATATTTTTGTTTTAGAGATGTTAATTAAAGATTTTCACAATAAAAATTTTAATGATCTTTCCATTAGTTTTTATTATGTTTTGATGGAGATAGAATTTGTGATTGTTTAAAAACTTGAATTTTGAAATGGAGAGTTTATTAAAATATCCCAGAAAATGTGTCACTGAGGAAATTTACATAGTGATTACTTGGGGAAATGTCTTCAGGTTCTGAAAAATCGTAGGTAATCCTTGATGACATGTCATAACACTGTCAGCAATGAATGTTTGCTTTAAGAGTGTGGACAATTCCTCTAAGACGTCGAAAAGAAAATGTCTTCAGAATAGCGGTATTATAAATTAGAATTTTAAACCTAGCTAACTCTTCACTTTCCAACAAAAAGATGGTAATATTATTGATTTATTTAAAATAAAATCAAATCTAACAAGTAGTATAAAAGTAATAAATGTACGAACAATTTTCAAAATAAAGTTTGTAACAAGTAGTTAGATGTGGGACTAATAAACTGGAGGTTCCAGGTTTAAATCCAGTTGGGACTAAAAAAGGCGAAAAGTTTTTTCTAAATATGAGAAAGATAATTTATAAATGAAAATGGATAAAAGCAAAAACTAAAGGAAATACGAAGATTTTTTGTACTACTTCAGACATTTCCCCAAAGAAGTCTTAGGTGACATGTCCCCAGAAAGTCAACATTCCCTGACTACTGCTGACTGAGTGGGGAAATTTTTAAAATTTATATGAAACTGTCCTCAACTCAGTATATAGAGATGTCTTGTAGATGTCAGCAGTGACTCTGACATGTCACCGCGCCGTCACTGAGGATGACTCGAGGACGTTGCCAACTGGGAATATACATATATTCTTTATGGATTGAATGGTATTTTTACCATTAACGATTTGTCAATAGGGGCACATCACAAGGTGGTGTTCTTTCGCCGCTTCTTTGGAACCTGGCACTGAATTCAATGCTGCTATCTCTTGAAGCACGTGGTTGTCACGTTGGCGCATATGCTGACGATGTCGCGATAGCGGTAAGGGGAAGCATCTGTCAACATTGAGGGCTATTCTTCAGGGTTCTCTGAAAGATCTGTCTAAATGGGCAAGAGACTGTGGTCTAGGAGTTAATCCAAGTAAAACAGAGCTTGTTTTGTTTACAAGGAAAAATAAGATTCCTGCTTTTGATCCTATTTCTCTGGACGGCACTGAAATCACCTTCTCAGATGGAGCCAAGTATCTTGGAGTTTTTCTGGATAGGAAGTTGAATTTCAGTCGTAATATTGAGGAACGGGTGAAAAAAGCTACGATTGCTTTATATTCCTGTAATATTGCCATTGAAAAACGATGGGATTTTAGCCCTCAAGTCGTTCATTGGATCTATATAGCAGTGGTGCGTCCAATTTTGCTGTATGGAATCATTGCCTGGTGGCCTGCTTTAGAAACAAAAGCGAACTTTGTCTTTATCACGAAGGTACAGAGAATGGCGTCGATGTGCATCACTGGTGCTCTTCGTACTACACCTACGGCTGCATTAGAAATCCTCCTTCACCTGATACCATTGGACATATTGGGTAGGCAGTATGCGGCTGCGTCGGCAATTCGACTTAATAGCACGCTGCAATGGAGGAGCAGCGATTGTGGCCATAGCGCGATCTTGAAAAAGATAACAATACCACAAAATGTGGACTGTGCTCCCTCTTTGAGCCTCTTTGAGCGCCACTTTACCACTATGATACCATCCAGGGAGTCTTGGATGGAGGACATTCCGGGTAGTGAAGCCACCATAAATTTTCACACAGATGGATCGAGGCTGCACGAACAAGTGGGCTTTGGAGTCTATTCGGAAGAGCTTGGATTGAGCCTGGCTCGAAGATTGCCAGATCATTGCAGTGTTTACCAGGCAGAGATGCTGGCAATAAAGGAAGTGGCTGACTGGTTGAGCTGCAATGTCTTGTCTACAACCGCAGTCAACATCTATACTGACAGTCAAGCCGCGGTCAAGTCTCTGGATTTAATGTTTCTGAAAACAAGATCTGCCCTTAACTGCCGCACGTCTTTAAATGAGATGGCCAAGCAGTTTAACATACGACTCATATGGGTCCCAGGGCACAGAGACATTCCAGGGAATTGCAAAGCCGATGAGCTTGCAAGACTTGGAACTACCTTACAGGTTCTAAAAGAATTGGAATGTGTTGGTATGCCTCTAGAAACTTGCAAGCAAAACCTACGGCTTTGTTCGGCGACGGAGACTAATCAAAGATGGGCAAATGGATGGACGTGTGAAACAACACGACTGATTTGGCCTTCTCTTAATCAGGGGCGCACAAGTGAGCTGATATCGCTTCCAAGAGGTGGTTTCTATAATTACCGGACACTGTCTTATAGGGAAGCACGCAGAGCGGTTAAATGTGCCGTCGAATGACTTTTCCGAAGTTGCATGAATGAAGAGGAGTTGCACAGAGAGAACAGTCTAGTTGTGTCAGCCGAATTTAGAGCCAACTGCATAGTTTAATAACAACAACCGAAATTTTCGGTTGCGATAACCAAAATTGGTTTTGAAAATTTAACTTCTGTTGGTTCAAATAAATTTCGGTATTCGCAACCGAAAATTTCGGTTGTTGTAATTAAACCATGCAGTTGGCTCTAAATTCGGCAGGCACAATTAAACTGTTTTCTCTGTGTGGAAACTATCGAACACTTTATTTGCCATTGCCCGGCACTTTCTGGTCAGAGACTTGCTACACTGGGATCTAGGGAGCTGTACGATCTTTTTGATTTGTCGGATATAAAAATTCAATATCTAAGGAGCTTCATAAGAAGCTCAAACTGGTTTAACGACAGGGACTAGTAGGGAAACCTATTACGGTCCCGTGTTATCACAATGGACCTCAAAGTCTACGTGTGTTGACGTAAAACGTCAGCAGCCACCTACAACCTAACCTACCATTCAACCCTTTAATGTGGTTGAATGGTATTAATATTCTGTAATAATGATTTGTTTTTTTATTTGTTAAAAATTAAAAAAATCTATACATTCAAAAATTCAAAAAAAAAAGCAAAAAATAAGAAATGAGTAATATTCGGAACAAAAAAATTCTGGAATATTAAAGAAATTAGTACTTGTTATGTTAATTCATAATGGGTAAAATGAAAATGACCTCGAACAAGAATAAAATCTTTTTCATTTAAATTTTATAATATTTTTAAAAATTCTGCAAAATTTGTGAAAATGTAAAATTAAAAAAAATAATCAGAAAATTTCTAAAAAGTGGAAAAGTTTTGAAAAAATCAGTAAAATTGAAAAAAATTTTGAAAACTTAAATATAATAAAAAAAGTTACAGAAATCACAGAAAAAATCGGAAAATACTGATACTACTTAAATGAAAAATTTAGTAAAAAATTTTTGATATTAAGAAAAACTTAAAAAATTAGGAAAAACTTAATTTAAAAACAGAAAATTCAGAAATTTATTTTGAAAAAAGAGAAAAAAATTACAAGGTAAATTTATAAAAGGTATTATCCATTAACCTAACTTTTCCTCCATAGTAAGTTTTTTGTCAAATTTTAAAACAATAATATTTACGAATTTTCAAAACGAAATAAAAATATTTTTTTCGGCATAAATAACTCGAGTTCAAACTTCACTATTTATGCTTAAAAATATTTTATTTTTTTAATTTATGTATTGGAAACCAAAAGGATTTCATTTGACTTTCAATATTTTTTTATAATTTAGTTGTTTTCTAAAATTTTAAAGGCTTAAAAAGTGTTTAAATTATTCATTCAAGTCGTTTTTGCCGACTAAAATGATTTTGAAAGAAAATTTTTTTCATTTACGTCACTAAAACATTACCTTTATAAATCTACCTTGAAAATTTAGAAAATTCTGAAGTATTGTAGAAGATGTTTTAAATAACAGCAAATGTTACGACAATTAGGGGGCCCCTGTAGGCTAGTTGGTAGCGTGCCCTTGGATTTTTCGCTACAACGAGACGACGGTCATTGTTCCCAGTTCTCGCTTAGGTCTTTCGTTCAAAATTTTTGATTTCCAAGACATTTTTTTGTTAAATTATTTAATCCTTTTTCAAATCGTTTAAATTTAACTCTCTTTATCAAAGAAATGCACCTGTTCAATTTATTTTTTATTATAGTACATACTATATTTTTATAATTTTTTTTTACTTTATATATCCTAATTTGTAAACAACACTGCAATATTTTTCTGCATCATTGCACCGTTTTCCTTTCTTAAATCAATCCTATCAAATTACACTAGCTGTTGTCTTCCATATCATATATTTTCAAAGAAATTGGAACATCATACAATGTTTGCGAAGAGAACAAACAAGTTCTTTTAAAAAATATTTTTTTAACAACTAAAGATAAAATTTTTTTTCTTTTCAACTTCAAAATAAGGAAAAAAATAACACATGTCAAAAAGTTTTAAAATAAAATAATCATGTTCTCAGATATAAAGTGAATGGCTGGCAATCATTCAAATACGTTTTTAAAGACACACAATGATGGTCTATTCAAAAAACACTGCAATTATATGGTAAGAGATTATGGGATGCTACAAAATGATTGAAATATTTGTGGTTGAAATGATGAAAATAAAAAGAAAAATAATGGAAATATAACTGCATTAGAAAGATATTAATGGTTTTTAATGTTAAGATATAATCTTTTGACAAGAAAAATAATAAGAAATGATAATAACGTTCTTTTGGATGTTTGGAACAATATTAAGTGGGTTTTTTGCGCGTTTGGATTTTATAAACAAAATTAATCCATGTAAAGAAATTCAAATAAAAACATTTATTATTTTTGGGTAAACAAAGTAACAACATAAGTCACAAAACAATATTTATTTGCGTCATTAATTTATGTGTTAAAATGAAGGGTTATTTTAAAGTCGTAGTCAGCTCATATAAACTAAAAATATAGATTAAGTTAATCCAAAAATGCAAAAAACAAAGCTATTATACACATATAAAGAAGGTTAGTTTAGTCGTTAATCAAAGTATGATAAATTTGGGGTCGTGTCCCTACTAAATGTAACAGAGCAACAAAAAAATTCTTCAAATTACCTTTAAAAGTTTTCTAATTTCAAATAAACTCCTTCTAACTTCAATTAATCTTATGCGAACTTCAATTGTTCTTTTATATGTTCCATCCCTGTTTTTTAGAAATCTTTAGGAAAATTAAAAACAAATACGGTAGTTGCTAGCGTGTTAGCCTATGAAACAGGGGGTCGTGGGTTCGATTCCCACCAAACTCTTGGTAGATTTCGCTACAGCGAGATCTACCAAAATTTTAAATTAAATGGAAAAATAAATAAAACCAATTGATCATGGAGTCAAAAATTATTTTTAAGAAAATTCAGAATAACTTAAAATAAACAGGAAACCAAAAACAAATTTGGAAAAACCAACGCAAAATTACGAAAACATTTTCTTAAACTTTTAAATAAACTCGAATAATATAAACCAAATCATAAAACACTTTTCAAACAACTTTTTTAAAACATTTATTTGGTTTTAATGTTTATAGAGAATGCATAAACTTTTTTGATGACGTTTTTATTTTGTTTACTTTTTTTTTTAAATTTGTTATTTCTTTGTCTTTCTCAATACGGTTGACTCATCAACACCTCTTTAACACGGAATTGTTGCCAATATTGGTGACACTACCCAGTCAGAAATTGGCAGTGGTACAAAAAATATAGTACTACACTCAGAAGAAAAGCTCTTTCAAAAAATCTTTAAAACAAATTTCAGTTTGAATTACACCGCTCAACACTCATTTTCCGGTTTGAATTGTGATGATCAATTTTATTAGACTTTCATCTCCTGATTCCAAATCTGTTCTCCAAATTTTCCCATCTCGTCCAGATTTTTAGTTATTTAGGGTTTAAAATGCGAAAAATTACGATTTTTGCATTATTTGAAAGCCTGCACAGCAGCCATTCAGTGGAATACAAAAGTATAATTTGTCTATTGTCTAAAAAACAACATTTTTTTAAAATTATTACGTTTGGTTGGCCTTTACTTGCGTTTTAAAATGATACTGTTAAAATTATCATTTTTGTAAAATTTACCTTAGTTTTTTGATATTTTTCAAAGAAAAACTCCAGAAAAAAAAAATATTTTACAAAATTAAGCTTTCTGTGTTATTTTTTGTATAAACCGGAAGATATATTGAATGGGTTTAAAAGTCTTAAGAAAGAATGAACTTTTGCCTAAATTTTGACCTCATCGCAGTAAAGATTGATCATCTGGTTTTTGTTGTAGAGCCTTCTAAAAATTGTACTTTTTATAATTTTTTTGACAGTTTTTTTTTAAATGCATGTTTGGTCAATAATAGTGCAACAACTTAAATTTTTTTTGATCATATTTTTGAGATCATAGTTCAATTCTACTCTCACGCTTTATACCAGATTTTTATTCCACCCAGAGGCTGCTGTGCAGGCTTTCAAAAATGCCAACCGCGAATAATTAAAATTCTAGACGTGATGGAAAAATTTGGAGTTCGAATTTGGAATCAGCGAGTCAAAATCTTTAAAAATTTTATATGAAACTTCAAACCGGAGCCAAAAACCTTCGATTTGTTGAGCGGTGTTATCAAACTTTAAGAAGATTTTTCTGCTAAAACTGATATTTTAACTAAATTCTGTCGTCTATATTTTAAAAACAACAGAAATCAGCAGATTACATGAAAAAAACTTAGAAAATTTTATTAAAAACAAATTACAATCACTTTTTTAAAAATTTAGGAAAAAATTATGCTCAAAATCTTTTTAAGCTTTTTTTACAAATTTAGGAAAAAATTATGCTCAAAATCTTTTTAAATCTTTTTTACAAAAATAAAAGCAGATTTTTCAGCTGAAATCCGCAGATTTTTTTGCGGTCTTAAAAGATTTTCTCATATGGCTCAAAACGGGTGTATTTTCAGCAGATTTTTCTGCTGATTGATTTTTTTTTAGTTTTGGCCGGTTGTTACCTCTGTGCATTGGTCTATGGTCCCAAAAAGTAGATTTTTTTTATCAGTGATCGGTTCTAAGACATTCTGTCTGTCTTTGGAAGACACGAAACTGTGCAAAATAAAAGAGCTAGACTTCTGAAGTTTGCAAATGGGCAAAATCGGACAAGGGGCAAAAAGTTCCCTTTGTAAAACTGATGCAACCCCAGAAATACACCGATTTTTTTTAAAGATTTTTTTTCTACTTGTTCTACAAACGAAACAATTTTGTGCCATATAAAATTCATCGACCAGCTGTTGGAAAAAGGGGATTATACAATGCCATTTTTTCAGTCGGCCTTTTAGGGGCATGGTTATAATTATGTTTTATTACTTAAGAGTAAATATCATAATGTATATGAATTTGAAAACAGTAATCGCTAGGGGAAGGTTTTCCCCGACAGCAACCCGCCCGTCGAGAAATTCAAAATCAGTTGATATTCAAAAATCTGGATTATATGTATGTGTTAAAAGTACGAAAACCCGGTTTTTTACTCGTAACTCGCAAATTTCAAGGACAAAGTCTTGCTGTACTCGACAACACCTACAAGAAAAAAAGTATCACACCCCAAGGATTTTTTCTGTCGCACTGTGTATCTCTTTAAATAGTGTAATAGTGAGAGAAATTTGCAAAAAAAATGGCGGGTTTTTCCTACGTTCAAGAAATTAAAAAAAAAAATTTTAAATTTTTGAGCCCAATCCGATCATTTTAAGTCGTGGCGCACTTCGATCAAAGTTTTGGATTTTTTAGAAAATGTTTACCAGAGGGAATAAAAATTTGCCTGGACGTTCAAACTCGGAAGAAAAAGTTTTTTTGACAAATAGTCTAATCTATTTTAATAATACCGATTTTTATACCCTACACCACTCTGTGGTACAGGGTATAATGACCCGAGTAAAAATTTTTATATGATGCAATACATAATGATATATAACACAATATATATTTATACGCAATTTAATCCGAATAATGGTGGATGTTTTTGCATTAAAAAATATCAACTTGTATAAAATATGATTCGATTTCATCCGAGTTTTGACCAGACATTGTCATATTTCATTGGATCCAATTAGATCTAATTGCATAAAAACATAAAAAATCGTGGTGTGTTTTGGTTTGGGTGAGTTACACCACAGGTCAACGATACATTCACCAAACATATAATTTTCTAAAACAAAAAAAAATGTTTGGGTACGCTTCGAACCAGATAGGTGATATACATAACCCTAACAAGGAAATGTTTAGGAACATTTTAAAAATTTCTTATACTTTGCTTAAAAAACTTAGAACATTTTTGGTTAATTGGAAACATTTAATTGGAAACATTTATATATGAAACAGAATAAGCTATATATAATTTTATATTAAATTATACAGAAAAACAGATTTTGTATTGGCCCTAATATTATTTCATATATTTATATCAACCGTATACCTTTTAATCCGAATCATGATTAAATTATATATTACAACATATGACTGCATTTAAAAAAATTAGAAAATACCTCACGGGATGTATAATCATATAAGATTTATTATGTTTGTATGAAGTTATATATTGTTATATATGTTTATTTTTACTCGGGGAGTTTGTGATGATGTTTGTAACTACCCGATCGAATCAGAATAACTTTTCAAGTCGATTTAGCGATGTTCGTCCGTCTGTCTGTCCGTCCGTCCGTCCGTCTGTCCATCTATCGGTTTAAGCAAGATACAGGCCGCAATTTCCAACCAATTGACTTGAAATTTAAAACTTAAGCATCTTTTGGCCTAAGGACGAAGCCTATTGAAATTGAAAAAAATCGGTCCATGTTAAAACCTACACTCAAAATAATTCTACAGTAAAAGGTTTAGTAAGTGATTTTGTACCAAAATCTACTAATAATTTACTAATTTTAGTATCTTCAAAGTACTAAAACTAGTAATTTTTACTGGTTTTCAATAATTCTAGTAAAAAAATTTAATATTGGTTACCAATTTCTGCACTAGTATTAGTATTGAATATCCAAGTTTTTTTTGGGTGTAGCCCCCATACAAACGCCCCCTTTGGATTAGGCTGAAATGACTCTAATAACCGTATTAAAATAGATATCGCTTTGAAATTTAACAGGTAATCAAATTTTGTGTGCACGAATCATCATTCAAAATTTCAAAGGAATCGGGTCAGTCCTTCTCGTAGTCCCCATACAAACCACCCTGCCGATATTCAAATAATTCCCTCAAAATTCACAAAAATATAAATATTTGATAAAAATCGTATTTTAAGGTATTAAACATGTACTTTAATAACCTTATCACATCGGAGTATAATTGGACCATTTTTGGACTTAGTTCCCCATATAAAAATTTCGACCGATATTCAGTTAAATCGGTTTATTGGAAAAAATAAACCAATTCCACAAAAATTTGATCTGTGTGTTTTCTACACTAAATTAAGATCTTACAGAAGATAGATCCAATCGGTCCATGTTTGTACTTGGGACCCATTTTCCGGAAGACACTGGTGTAGGGTATCATATGGTCGGTCTTGACCGACTATAACTTTCTTACTTGTTTTTATTTGAAGTACTGAAACAACGCTAGTTTGTATGTAGATCAGAGCTTTCATTTGAGTTACCGGGTTAGTACAGAAATACTAAAAATACCACGTTCTGGCAATACTTGTACCGTCGTTGTCGTTACTGCCCCAGTATTGGTCCGTTTGTATTTTTCTGCCTGGGTTACTACATACGACAGCAGTCGTACATACAAAATGTTCATTCATACATCCATTTGATAAAAACTTTAACAAATAAACAACAAATAGCAGCAGAAGCAGCAAAAGTTAAGTAGAGAATACAAATGTTGCAATAATTATCATAATATTAAAACAGTTCACGAAAACACCACAACAATTCAACGACACCGAAAATAGCAACAACAGCAACATTATGGAGTGACAAGTCACTAACTAAAAGTCAAGTAGTATGACAGAGCAAACGACCAAGTAGCTAGACAAATAGACGCACATTTTTGTTGTTGAATAAGTGATATACGATGATAACGTGTGTATGTGTGAATCATTCGCATGTATTACTGATATACTCACTTGCTAGACCTAGGACAGTGAAACTATAAAGTAGGTGGTCAAAATTTTGAGAAAAATTAAAAAAAGATCTAAATTTTCGGATCATATTCGTAAAAGATCAATTAAAATATTAAAATTCCAGTTGATATCAAAGATTCAATTTGATTTTTGAAAATTCCTTGAGTTTTCCTAATTTTAAAATCAGTATTTTTAGGTTTTTGTTAATTCTGCACTCAAAAAAAAAAACTTTTAAAATGACAAGAAAAACTTGTAATTTTTATTTTTTGCTACCTCCTATTTGACACGAATTCCTTGTACTTTCGTGACTTTACTAGATTTTTTGCTACCTCCTATTTTACGAGAATTAATAAATAATACAAATTACGAGTTTTTTTTTTTTTGTAACAAGAAATAATCGTGAATTTATTAGATTTATTTTGTAAAAAAAACCTTAGAAACTTGTAAAATTACAAAAAAAATTAAAATTACAAAAAAAAAAAAATGTAGATTACTATCGAAAAATTTTTGATAAAAAACAAGGAAAATAATAATTTGACAAGGTTTTTTTTTTGAGTGTAGTGGGCGTGTCATATTGCTTTTTATTAATTAAGGCTTTTTACTGTAAACTGCCTTTCAACACTAAACTATTTTACTTAGATATTAATATTTATCCGTCCATTTTCTTCGTGTTCCCACTTTAAATTAATTGACGTTTTACGAAAGATCATTCACTAAATCTAGTCAGTCAGTTTTATGAGTGTTTTCTTTTGTAGATTTGTTAAGTTTAAAAATGCCAAGTTTATAAATATGATCACTAATGCGAAACCATAAAATTTTTGGGTGCGTAAAGTAGATTTTTAGTTTTTGTTTTTTTTAATTTTTGTATAATTTTCAAATTTAAAAAATTTAAAGGTATAAAATGTCAAATGACATTGTACACTCAAAATAAATTCTCTGTCCAATCAGCAGAAAAATCTGCTGAAAATACACCCATTTTGAGCCATATGAGAAATCTGCTGATTTTAGCAGACACGGTTTGCTAAATATCTGTCATAAGAGGTGAATAAATATAACAATAAAAAAAAAAAAAAAAACATACGGCGCCAGCCAGCATCGAACTCGCCACCTTCCGATTTGAAAGCACACTTCTTAACCACTACGCTACGGAAGCTTATACTTTTATCTGGCGTTTTAGTTATTAAACATGTGTGACATTTTACTATGTTTATACTGATTTTGTTTGCTGAATTTCATTATTTTGTTAAGAAATTTTTTTATATAAAAAAAAAAAGCAGAACAGATTGTCAGCAGATTGCTCTGCTGAAATCAGCAGATTGATCTGCTGAAATCAGCAGAAATATCTGCTGATTTTAGCAGAAAAATCTGCTGATTTTAGCAGAAAAAATCTGCTGATTTCAGCAGAATAATCTGCTGATTTCAGCAGAACAATCTGCTGATTTCAGCAGAACAATCTGCTGATTTCAGCAGAGCAATCTGCTGACAATCTGTTCTGCTTTTTTTTTTATATAAAAAAATTTCTTGAAAAAATAATGAAATTCAGCAAACAAAATCAGTATAAACGTAGTAAAATGTCTGTTATTTTCTTAAACTAAATGACAGAGATTTTACTAAAAATATCCTTCTCAGCAGAACAATCTGCTAAAAGATTGCTAATTCAAATTGAAAGTCGTTTTACAGATTTTTTGACAGAGTTTTTCTTTTGAGTGTACAATATGGTACAACAAATATATTTTTTTTCGAATTTCAAAAACGTCGGGGTCGGAAAAGTTGACATTTGCGGTCTACATTAACTCACAAAAATATTGGACCTATAGGGCAATGGCTTTAGGTTCCTTTTTTGACTTGAAAATCGTAAAGTCCCGAACAAAGTGAAAAAAAAAAAATTTCGAACTTTTTTTTTTTTTTTTTGTGTTGTAAATATTAGTTTATATTTGCACATTACTGAAAAAGCGTTTTTATGGTAAAAAAATTTTTTTTGGTCTGTAATTTTTTTTTATTATTTGTTTTTTCTTGAATTAAAAAATATTTTTAATTAGTTTTTAACTGAAAATATAACGTAATATTAACTCACTATTTAAAAGACGTATATTTTTGATTATTGTATTATGTTGCTAGCCTTTTTACCGCAATTTCAAATTAATAAAAAAAAATTTAAGTTATTTTTAAAGAAAATTAAAAAAAAAATACAAATTATAGACCAACAAAATTTTTTTTACCATAAAAACACTTTTTCAGTAATTTCCAAATATAAACTAATATTTTAAGCAAAAAAAAAAAGTTCGAAAAAATTTTTTTTTCACTTTGCTCGAGACTTTGCGATTTTCAAGTCAAAAAAGGAACCCAAAGCCATTGCCCTTCAGGTCCAATATTTTTGTGGGTTAATATAGATCCTAAAAGGCAACTTTCTCGACATCGACGTTTTCGAAATTAAAAAAAAAAGATCTATTTGCTTCACCCTATTGTACATATGATTGATATTTTTTAATTATATTTTTAAGTGTACTTTTTAAAGCGAATAAATGCTATTTTTACACAAATCTTTTCCTAAAATATGCTCGATTTTCAGTTATATATTGATTGCTCCAATTGGAAAATTTTTATTAAAATTTTCATAAGACATTTGAAATACATTCCAGCAGAAATTTTGCTGAACTGGAAGCAGCTTCTGGAGGGGAATCACGATTCACAGAGCGCATCCAAACCACCTGAATTCGTACATGATTCCTGTGGGCGATATCACTTCATTTTCGAATTCAGCTCGATATTTTACATATAAAATAAGTGCAAAATATTGTGAATCAAAATCTTTGTGAACTAGTGTTATTACTCTTTTCCAATGGTGTTATTAAAACTTTAATTAATTGAGTTCATAAAATTTATTTAACTCCTATTACATTTATTTTTTATTAAATAAAGTATTAGGGGAATTTATGTTAGTCCCAGAAATACTTAAACATTTAAAACGTGAATAATTTTTTGGTAACTTTAATTTACCATCCCGGTGAAAAATGTTCGTATATGGAAACATATACGAGGATATATGGCTACATAAGTATATGAAGATATATGACCATATATGAACCATATATGGACACATATGCACATATATGAACATATTTGTAGGCATACAGAATCATGTATGAATCATATACGTCCATTAGGGTGGGGCGATTTGAACATCTTAATGGGCGCTTCGCGTTTCTGATTCTTGGGATTGTACTGAGCAAAAAAGTCAACTAGACCATACGTCTACGGTGAAAATCAAGCCTCCCGATTTTGACTTGAAGTTTTTTCTCAGACTTTATTTTTTTGGAAAATTTGCAAATATTCTTGGGCTCATATTTCGTAAACTATTTGAAATTTTTACTTATTTTCAAAAGTAAAGTTGTAGCTATTGTCTCGGGCTACAATTTCTCTGAACATATTGCTTAGAAAAAACTTCGTTTTCATGGTCAAAAAGTCGAAAATGTAGAAAATTCACCACTTTTTGTAATATTTTTTTTGATATTTTGGCCTATAACAGCCAAACTATTAAGATTTTCGATCCATTACTGAGACAAAAATTGTAGCCAAGACAATAGTTAAGAACTCTCTAGTACATCGCAAAAGCATTAGAATGCTCCTTAAGGCAGTTTTGGCCTTGTGAAAGTGCAAATTTTTTGTGAAAATATTTATAAATTACCATTTTCAGTTGTTCATAGCGCAAAATCATAAAAATGTTCTATTTCTTATTTTTTCCACTTTTTTTATCCAAAAATATAATGTTTTTTCTTTGGTTTGTTCAATATTTATTTTGAAAATTCATTTAAAGTACAACGTGAACCTATATTCAAAATATGCCAACTCAAATTTGACCGAAATGAGTTTCCGATGGAAAATAGCTCCCCTATGCAATACCTATCTGTGGTAAAAATTTCAGAGCAAAAAAATAATTTTTTGTCGTTTTACATCCATTTTTGTTATTCTGCTAACTCAAAGTACATATTTTTTTGGTGAAAATAAATGCCAACTCCCATTGTAAATTTCCAAAAATTTTTCAAAAATTACAAAAAAAAAAAATTAGACCACACATCTTATTGCATTTGCCATTCTGACCACGAATCTGGTAAAGATTTTGATACCTAATGGCTAGTTTTCGAGATATTGCCATTTTGAAAATATCGGTAAATAGTGTTTGCAAAAAAAAAAATCCTTATATATATGTAACTTTTAAACTATTTATCAGATTGAAACATTATGAGTGGGGCAAATAAAGCCAATGATAAAGCTTTCAAAATAGCTAGTTTGGAGTGAGCCTTCTACAATAAAGCGTGAGTTACAGAGTGCCAAAGTTGACCACCCTGAGATTAAAAGGCTTTCGGAGCTAGTAACTTTTAAAAAAATGCAAAGATTTTTAATTTTTTTTAGTTTTTGCAATTACCGCACTAAGGAAAACAAAATCCAAAAAAAAAAAAAAAAATTATAAAAATTTTTAAAAAAAAAAATTATTTTTAGTTTCCGACAAAATATGCCAACTCTAAAGAAATATTTGTTTTTTGATATAGTAATAAATGCCATCTCAAAAAAATACGCAAACCAGTGCAAAATATGAAATTTTTGGCATAGGTAAAAATTATTTAGAATATTTAAACCATCTTATGGAAGGTACATTGTTTATTTTTGCAATAATATGCGAAATAACTAGTTTTTTAGCTCTCCTGAATAGTAAGCTTTTTCGATTTGGCATTTATTGAATATAGTTCGACGACAAAGTAATTGTATTGGTAGAGACAAGGTATGAATCAAGAAGAATTCCAATTTAGTGCATTTTTCATTCAAAGATTGCCTTCCGAATCTTTTCGAGATTCCATACGAGGCGCTTTCTTTCGGCCTTCAGATACAATTGCCATTATACCTTCACGGTTTTTGTCGATTGAGCGCTTAGCGAAGCTCAGTTAAATCGCATACGTTGTCGCGAATATACAATATTTTTTGAATGCCAATGTACGAATTTCTTTACAATCATTGTATAACATGCTCAACAAAACATTTTCACTGTGTGCGAAATAGGAATTATTCTGTATTACAGGATTTATGATGTTAGTAAGTTGTCCGGTAAATATTGCGTCCACTGGATGAATTTTCCAAGCAGAGCACTACCGTATACAGCCGAAGTGTAGTATTTGACGTTGAAATACATGGGAACATACACTTTCATGATGTACCTTGCCAAAATTTGTAAATTTTGTGATGGATTTTCTGTCGCAATATACACACGGAGCAATCTACTAGCTTTTGTTATCCACATCGAATGTCCTACTGTTCCAGGTTTGATGTTTGCAAGATTAATTGAGCAACTACCTTTAAAACGGCTTGGGCAATTTGGTATAGATATTTAACGTCCGTAGAAAGTTGATTTTTAGGATCTGTACTCATTGGAGGAATGTGTTCAAGTGGAATAAGTTGACAATTTTCGATAACCTGAAAAATGTTTAGATTATTTAAATAAAAAAATTACAAAACTATATCGTATGCGAAGTCTTATGTTCTAGATTTGATGATGACGCTGATGATTCTGGCTGCATCTCCATCTCCACATTCTCTGTATTATCAGAATCCACTGGATTATCCATATTTTTTATATCTTAAATTTTTTAGTAGCACTGCACAGTTTATACACGAAACAATTATTTCTAAAACTTACATTCAAAAACTATAATAAGTAAAGACTAATTATGGGACCGTTCCTTTTGACGTTTATAGGTGGGGTTAGTTGTTTATATGGTATCTGGGAAAGCTGGATGTTTTGTTTACCTTTTATTTTTCGCTATGAACAATGAAAATGGTAATTTATCAATATTTTCACAAAAAATTTGCACTTTCACAAGGCCAAAACTGCCTGAAGGAGCCTTCCAATGCTTTTGCGATGTACTAGAGAGTTCTTAACTATTGTCTTAGCTACAATTTTTGTCTTAGTATTGGATCGAAAATCTCAAGGGTTTGGCTGTTATAGGCCAAAATATCAAAAAAAAATTACAAAAAGTGGTGAATTTTCTACATTTTCGACTTTTTGACCATGAAACCGAAGTTTTTTCTAAGTAATATGTTCAGAGAAATTGTAGCCCGAGACAATAGCTACAACTTTACTTTTGAAAATAAGTCAAAATTTCAAATAGTTTACGAAATATGAGCCCAAGAAAATTTCCAAATTTTTCAAAAAAAAAATAAAGTCTGAGAAAAAACTTCAAGTCAAAATCGGGAGGCTCGGTTTTCACCGTAGACGTATGGTCTAGTTGACTTTTTTGCTCAGTACAATCCCAAGAATCAGAAACGCGATGCGCCCATTAAGATTTTTTTCCTTCCTTACTAATCGCCCCACCCTAACGTCCATATACGTAAAGTGAACCCATTTGTAAATATATGGCATACATGTACAAATATGAACATATTTGTGAGCATATATGATCATATATGCTTCATATATGTACATTAGAGTGACTCAAAAAAAAAAAGTTGATGATGTACCCCCCTCAAAATTAACTTTGACATGTTTTATGAAGATTCCCAAAATATTTGGGCTCTAGCGATAATCTCCCGTGAGCTAAACCGCGTCAAAAAACGCTCCAAAAATGGTATTTTTCATGAATAAAAAATTCAGTAAATTTTTTTTTGTCCAATGAATGACCAAATATAATAGATATTTAGGAATTCTTTGATTCTGCATTAAAACATTTTAAAAATCTAACCACAAACTCGAGATAACGAGATGTTTATGTCAGTTTTTTGATGCTTTTCAATTCGATTTTACTGAAAACTTAAATAACTTTGGTATTTTTTGTCCGATTTTCACTTCTAATACATCGTTAGAATGGTGTTGACCACCGCTTGGAATTTTAGTCAAAAATTAACCCTTACCTGCACTGTCTTACTTTTTTATAAAATTTACTTCGACATCATTAAAAACCATTTTATAACCACAAATAGCATATCTTTGTGCAGGAAACACGTTTAATTAATATATTTGGCCACAATTAATTTAACCCATACATGATCAAAATATTTTGGCAAACATTTTTAAAAAAGTTTTTGCGGAAATTATTGATAGGTAATTGTAATACTTGAAAAAAATAAAATAAATAAGGTTTTTATTTATGGTTATTAATATCATATAATTATTACGGGTCACACTTTCCCGGTCAGATTTTTTTTCGGAATCTGTATGTGCAAATAAATTTTAGAAATAAAATATAAACCAATTTTCTCTTAATTGCATATATTCTTGCAAAAAACGTCTCTAATAAATACATCTTAATATTTTTTATTTAACCCATTCATGATCAATTAAAAAAAAATATGGAAAAAATTTAAGTCCAGTTGAAATAATTAAAAAAAAATATAATTGATATTTTTTTTGACACATTTGCTTATTTAAAATATTAGATGCGTTTTTTTGCACGAATATATGCGATTAAGACAAAATTTGTTTATATTTTATTTTAAAAACTAATTTGCACATACAAATTCCGAAAAAAAATCTGACCGGGAAAGTGTGACCCGTAATAATTATTTGATATTAATAACCACATCTAGATAAACAAAAACCTTATTTATTTTATTTTTTTTAAAGTATTACAACTAGCTTTTAATAATTTCCGCAAAAACTTTTTTAAAAATGTTTGCCAAAATATTTTGATCATGCATGGGTTAAATTAATTGTGGCCAAATATATTAATTAAACGTGTTTCCTGCACAAAGATATGCTATTTGTGGTTATAAAATGGTTTTTAATGATGTCGAAGTAAATTTTATAAAAATGTAAGACAGTGCAGATAAGGGTTAATTTTTGACTAAAATCCCAAGCGGTGGTCAACACCATTCTAACGATGTATTAGAAGTGAAAATCGGACAAAAAATACCAAAGTTATTTAAGTTTTCAGTAAAATCGAATTGAAAAGCATCAAAAAACTGACATAAACATCTCGTTATCTCGAGTCTGTGGTTAGATTTTTAAAATGTTTTAATGCAGAATTAAAGAATTCCTAAATATCTATTATATTTGGTCATTCATTGGACAAAAAAAAATTTACTGAATTTTTTATTCATGAAAAATACCATTTTTGGACCCTTTTTTGACGCGGTTTAGCTCACGGGAGATTATCGCTAGAGCCCAAATATTTTGGGAATCTTCATAAAACATGTCAAAGTTAATTTTGAAGGGGGTACAACTTTAACTTTTTTTTTGCCCATATAAGGTGAGTCGGTCTAATGTACATGTATGCCATATATTTACATATGGGTTCACTTTACGTATATGGACGTATATGATTCATACATGACTCTGTATGCCTACAAATATGTTCATATATGTACATATGTGTCCATATATGGTTCATATATGGTCATATATCGTCATATATGTAACCATGTATCCACGTATATGTTTCCATATACGAACATTTTTCACCGGGATCTTAAAATTAAGAGTTTAAAGTACTGATTTTTAATTACATTCCGAACATTTCTGGATCACTACATGACAGTTACTGTGCTCAGTTCGGGAGTACTCTTTGATATTCTTTTAAATTTTAAAAAATTTTTTCTTGTCAAAATTAAAGTTCTAGTTAATATCTTCAATAACTACAAATAAATAAAATTTAAATATCTTAAAATTCGAAAGGATATAAAATTTGTAAAAAGTAGGTGTATGGTGAAAGAGTACTATCGAATCGAGCACATTGTATTTGTTAAATAGAAATTGTTATTGACTGTTAATATACACTCAACAAATTATGACGATAGATTCCACTACAAAAGACAGTTAAAACTACTACAGTTGCTGTTGTTTAGGCGTCCACTACATTTTACGGTAAAGTCAACCAAAAATTGTTGTTGTTTTTAACTATTGATTAACAACTACAAAAAACGCTAAAAACTACTTCAAATTATAGTTGTTTTTACTGTAACTCAAATTGTCTAAATTTTTTTCCAAACGTCAAAAACGGTTAAAATTATTTAGAAATAATTCCTGCTGAATCTGACACTTCAAACTCGTTCAACACATCCGTTTTTCTAAAAATTTCTAGAACATTTTAAGTTTTTTTATAGACTAAAAACAACTACATAAAACAACTGTTACTACAATGTAGTAATTTTTTGTATTTATTTTTTAAAACTACTACAAAAAAGTTTGAGATTTTTCATACAAAAACAACTGAAGTTGTAGTTGAAAACAACATGTACTACTTACTACACAAATGACCGCCATGTAGTAACTGCAATAACTTTCTAAGTGTAGCTACTTTGTAAACAAAAATTAAAAACGTTTAAATTTGACAGGTATTTGAAAAAAATAACTAAATCAATTTAAAATTGTAACTTTTAAAAACACAAAAGTTTTTGTTAGAAAAACAAACACTACACTCAAAAAAAAACCGCAATGTTAGCAAAAAAAGCTTGTAAACCTACAAAAAATTTGCTGATTTTGAACCCACAATTTTTTTGGTAAAGTTAGCAAAAATGTTTTGCCACAAATAAGTTAACTGAATTTTTTTTAATTTTTTTTATTTCAACTTATTTCAAACACATTTGAGGACCCCAATGGGTTTGGACCCGATAGGTCTAGACCTCGATGGGCCTAGACCTAGTTGGGTTACTTAAAAATCGTCATACTTTTTGATCCAAATTTGTGACCGTTTCGCTTTTCCTTGCTTAGTTATTAAGATACGTGATTTTAGGGAACCACTGGGGTTTTGAGAACTAAAAAACTCGATAACTTCAAAAATATTACTCGGAGAGCTTTTGGTTATTTTGCGGTCTTGTTCTATATGTTGAGAGCAACAAAAATGCTTTTGGACTTTTTGTTGTGTCGGCAATATTTACCGAAATATGAGTATTTTAAAATTTTCGTGAATGCTAACTTTTTTGGATCCAAAGCTAGGACCCATTAGGGTCCACACATGTGAAGAGGACCGGCGATACTATGGTAAGCCCGAGAACCAGAAATGGCATTCTATTTTGCTCTATCTGGCTTAGTTTTTAAGATGGCGCCATTTCAAATTTTCTTTAAAAAAAATTACAATTTATTTTTGCTAATATTAGCAAAAAAGCTTGTAAAAATTTGGTCAACTCAATTTAAAATTTAGAAAAAAAAATTAGTTCAAATTTTGTTTAAAATTGCTAATGCGCTAAATGAAGTTTACAAGATATTTTTGCTAACATGCTAATCTCAACTAAAAATTTGCTAAAGGTTAGCTTACTAGCATTAGCAAAAAAATAAGTAATAATACTAATGTATTATTTTCAGTATATTATAAAGCAATTTCTTCAAAATTTTGCAATCTTAAAATTTCTAACGTGAATACCATTAATTTTGTAGCAACTTTTTTCCTTGTTGCCTATAGAGAGGCATACCACGTTCATCGCTGTACAAAAATAGTATATGGGGCATTCCATGATAAATCGCACACTTTCCTCCTTTGTTTTTGATTTGATTTTGATCTTTTTTTTTGATTTCTTTTTTTAAGGCTAAAAATTCTACACTTAATTACGTAATTAAGAGATTTTTTTTTAAATCGAAGGATTCAGACTTTTTCAAAAAGTCGATTTTAATTTTTAAACGTTAAAAATTAAGTGGTAATTACAGCGAATAATTTTTTTGTATTTTTTTTCTAAAACTGCATTTAAATACCAACAAAATGTTGTCATAGTTTTTTAAGATATTGACATTTTTTACTGGTCAAAACTATTTGAAAAATTTAATTTCTTAGTTTTGTTTTTTAAATCGCCATTTCGAAAAATTTATTACTCAAAACTGACTTGGAATAAAATACTGAAAAAATAAAATACTAAAACATATCCCAAATCAGCAAAATCGAATAGGGTCGGGTCCGAAAGTTTGCGATTTGGCATGGAATGACGCAAATACACCACATTGGCAAAGTTTTTTCATATAAATTTTCTCGTTATTTATTACAGGCATTTTTTACAGCATTTAGTTATTATTACCGGTGCTTGTTGGAAAGAAAAGTTGTAAATCTAGTTTTTAACAACGAAAATAAATACTTAAATAAATTGTGTAAAAAATACAATTTTCTATTTATTTTGCATTGTGGTTTTTTTATTATTATTATTATTATTTTCATGCACTTGTGCTTTGAAAAACTGAAATACATTTATACAAAAAAATGTTAAAGTTTGATAAAAAAAAATTGTTAAAAAGAAAAATTAAAAGCGATAACTATTTATAATAGGGGGTTTAACGTGGAGGTGGAGTGGTTAAATCTCCAATTAGTATAGCACAAAAACTGCAAATACTAAACTTCAAAAAATCTACACAAAAAATTTTTTTATTTTATTTTTTAAATTTTTAAATAGATTCGGCACATCTGACTTACAAGGGAAGTCTCCCTGGTGTCACCCTCCGATCTTCATGAAATTTGGATATGTTGTTAAGAACGAAAATTAATTCGGCACGTATTTTTTTCTAGCGGCCCAAATTCTTTTTAAGGGGGGGTCGATTTGTATGGGGGGAATTGACCTTTTTCAGTTTTTTACGATTTACGCCTATTTAAACAAAATTAATATGAGCATGTGTGGTATCAGATTAAATGTATTAAAAATACCCATCTCGTGGTGCCATCAACGGACCAAAGAAGTTAATATTTTTCGACTTATTAACAAAAATGTCCTAACATTTTGGTATTTTACTCAATATGACGAAAAGTTGTGCATGTTTGGACACGTTCTTAGCACACGTAGATAGGTTTTCCAAAGACCTTTCATTTGGTACGTAACATGACTAGGTTTCTTTGCATAATATAAGAGATAAACGAAAAAACTGAAAAATTACCTTGTCTTCCCCCCTCCTATTTGGGCCGCTAAAAAAAATACGTGTCCCTTTATTTTTTTCTGATCTACAAAACAAAACCAATTCCATAAAGATCCGTGGGTGACACCAGGGAGACTTCCCTTGTTAGTAATACCAGAATCGTGAAACCCCTACTTGTTTCTTAACGAATGGAGTTTATTGTATTACAAGTATTTTAATTTTTTATAGTTATTATTTACATTTAACAAGTGTTTTGTTTTTGAATATAGAAAATTATTATTTAAAACAATAAATTAAAATTTGTTCACAATTTGTTTTATGGAGTGTTTAAGATAAACAGCGAAATATTTCATAGTTTAATAAATTATTAATATTATTTGTGTTTGAGACTGTCATAGCTTAAAATGTGTCATAATATGATACAAACTTTGCCATTTGTCATAAAATTTTCAACAATAAAGATAGAAAAAGCTTCGCGATATTGATCAAAAGCTTTATTAATGTAATGAGATGTTTTATTAAATATAAGACAACGTAACTTTTTTAATTAAAATAATGAAACAATGCATTATAATTTCATCACAGTTGATGAAAATACCTTAACAAATTTTTTGAAAACATTTATATGGTAAATCTTTTTGAAATAAATCGAGGGCGAATATTCAAAACTTGTTATCTGCTAGGTTACACAGAAAAAATTTGAAACGAATTTCAATCAACAAAAACGCGGATTCAATCAATTTTTTGATTGAAATTCCTCCAATTAAAAAAATTGTTATATCAATCATCAAATTGTAGGTGATTGATTGAAAATTTTTTCAATCAAACATTTTTTCGATTTTGATCAAAAATTTGATCAATTTTTTATTTAAAGTCATTCAAAATATTGATTGATTTAACAAATCAATTGTAAGTTTATGTCAAAATTATCAAAAAATTCATCTTTTTTGCTTTCTAATATGTTGCCATCAATAAAAAAAGTAAAGATCGATTATTTTGTATATTTTTGAATTAATCTATTCAAAAAAATTAAAGCGAAAAAAAAAATCTGGTATATTAATAATTTGTAACAAAAAATAACAAAAATTTTTAATCAAAACATTGATTGACTCATTTAAATTTTGTTGATCAATACATTTAATTGAAAATTTTTAGCCAATAATTTTTTGTGTGTATAACACTGCCTATTTCAAGTTTTGAATATTCGTCCTCGATATGATCTTTGAAAACAGAAAACTAACTTCAGAGATTAATCACAATTGGAGCGGGAAGCGGTTTTCCGCAACTCTCCCCACACATTTTGTATGCAATCAAAATTCCGCGGCGTTTTTCCGCCGAAATAGATTCTATTCTATTTTCATGGCGTTTTTTCTCTCTCTCTCATTTTTCCTCTCATTTTATTTTTTGGCGTTGCCAGACTTTAACCAAAAAAGTATTGTTTTTCTGTACAGTGTTGTAAAATACAAGTAAAGTACGAGTTTTTTGACAGATGGAAATAAACAACAAAGCAAAACAGAAAAAAATATGGAAAATTATTCAAACAAAGGAGTTTGCTGAAAAATTAATAGATATTGTTAAAAAATATATGATTTTTTATGCATTTTTTCAAGTTTTTAGGATGCAATATGTAAAATTTGTTTCACGGAATGTGTATTTTATTTTTTATTGTTTCGAATAAATAAATTGTGCAAAAGTTGCTGTTATTTTCTTGTTTTGCAACTGTATTATAAGATTTTGTCTCTTGGTCTTAATTGAATGAGTTCTTATAATATTGAACAATTTTTATTGTTTAAATATAAAAAAAATTTATTGCCAAAAGTAAAATTTCTAAAAAAAATTAAAATAATTATCACAACAATTATAAATTTCGAGGTATGAATGTCAAAAATAATGCAAAGAAAACCGCAAACCGCTTGACGCCTAATTTAAATTAATCGCTCGATTTTTGAAGCGTTTTTCCGCTTCCCGCTCCAATTGTGATTATTCTCTCAAATCGATTCTTCATTTCAATTAAATACTTTGAATATTTCAAATAGTTTTATTTTAATTTTTTTTTGGTAAAACATTTCCATTTCCTTAAATTTTAAAACCACCACCACCTTAGTTACGTCAACTTAAACAGATGTTTTAATATTTAGGCCTTTATATCAACTCATCGTTAAACTTCCCCTTTATGTTTCTTTTCTAAAACTTCAAAAATGAGAGAAGCAATTTTAACTAAATTTGGTTCTAAAATTTTTATGTATTTTTTTTTGGTGTTGTTTATTTTTAAAACAAATAAACATAAACTATTTTGTCTAACATCACGTAGAAAAGTAATTTTTTTCTAATTAAAAAACACGAAAATGAACGGAAGATTAATATAAATAAAGCGCTCAACAACTTCATTATTAACAAAACAAAGTGATGGGCTATCAATGGGCAGGGAGTGAGGAGCGGTAGTTTTAGAACTAAAATTTATAAACTGAATTAGACATCTAAACAAAAAATGTGTATGTAGGGTACATTGTTGGAAAATAACAGCAATATGTAGACTATTTATAAAATCAACTGTCAATTTTTTTTAGCTTTTACTACGACCACAGGCGGATTGGATTGTACTATGTATGCAGGAAACAGTGAAGAGTAAAAAATTAGAGCAGGGAATTTGTTGGGTAGTGCACTAATAAACAAAACAGCAAAAAAAAAAAAATTGCAAAAATATAAATTTTCATCAGCATACTTAAAAAAATCCTTAATATTTTTTTTGTGGGATGCCCTCAGAAGCAGTGATGCCAACTTTTTACAGGCAAAACGCGCAAAACAGTGACTCAAAAAGCGCTAAAAAGCGCTAAATGTAAATAAAGTAAAAAGCGCCAAAAAGCGCTAAAATTTTTTTTTTGAATTTAACGGTTTTAATATAATATATATAGAATATATATATATTATATAAAATCATCAGGCCAATTTGCAGAATAGTCTAAAAAATTGCTTTAAAAATGTTTAAACTAAATTTGTTCTTGTTTTTATTATACAAAACATTTTTTTTTTTTAATTTTTAACAAAGTTTTACATTTCTATGGATGTTCTACAACAATTACGTGAAAAATATGGAATTTAGACTGTTATTAGGACGTTTCTGTTGTAAAATATGCATTTTTTCTCAAAGTGATTAGTTGTAGAAAGAAAGTGCTTAAGGCGCTAAATAAAAAAGTGAAAACGCGCCGGTTTAGCGCCTTTTTTAAAAACGCGCTAGATTTAAAAAATGCGCTTTTTGGGTGCTCAGAAAGCGCTAAATCTAGCGCGAAAAGCGCTAAATTGGCATCGCTGCTCAGAAGGGCCCGGACCAAAAAAAAACATTTTCCCAATATTAAACAAATTGAATAATAACAAAATAAGAAATAACCGACCTATACCAGTGTTTTCCAGAAACTGGATCCCAAGTCTAAACATGGAGTGGTTGGATCTATCGCTTAAAAAATTGCGAAAAAAACGTTTTTTGTAATTTGGCTTCGTTAAATATTTTTTTTTTCACGAAAATGTTTAAATTTTGGGGGGTATTTTAGTCAATGCATAAATATCAATATGAATATGAAATAATCTAATAATAATTTTGTTCTGTTAGTTCGGGAGTTTTCGGAATTTTCCCGTAGGTCCACATTGTTTTATAAGGTGGCAGAGAAATTTTTAAACACTGATATGGCCGATAAGTCGAGACACCCAACCTTAAAATCGTCACTTTTATATATATTTTAAGTCTTAGACAAGTTGGTTCATAAAGTTCGGGGTACTTCCCTTGTGAGCCCAAAAATGGTGCAATTATAATCAGTACCCGATTTCTATAACTATGCAAGAAGTTTTCGCATCGAAAAAAATAAAATAACGTTACACATAAAATATTTTGTAGGCAAAAACAAAAGAAAAACACATTTAAAACCAGTGAATAAACAATTGAAAACCATCCCAGTAATTATTAATTTGTTTTAAAAACATCAACATTTATTTTTTACTGTTGACAAAATTTTCTAAAATAAATAATACTAAACATTAAAAAATTACGGTTTTTTCATTCTTTTTTACCAACAAATTCGAAAAAAATAACCTACGAAAACATTAAAAATTAATGATAGTTCTGTTATTTTTACCAACAAATTACAAAAAAATAACCTACGAAAACATTAAAAATTAATGATTTCGTAGGTTATTTTATACAATTTTCTATTGAAATATTTTTTTTAAAAATTTTTAATAAAATTTTGGGGAATCGATCCCGCAATCAACTACATTCTGGCCAGACACTCTACCCATCGTGCCAAAGTCACTTGATACAAATATGTTTTTATATTTCTATAAATAATTTTTTAATTTTTTTTTCTACAAACAAATAACCTACTTGTGTAGGTAAAAACTAATGATATATCATTAAAAAATAGCAACAATTTAAAAAAAAAAATACTTACACAAATCATTAAAAATTTAAAGAATAATCAGTAGTTTTTACTTACAGAACAAAAATAAATGACTTTATAAATTAAATGTTAATGAAAGTCTTTATTTTTTAGTGTGTTATTATTGAAACAAAAGACTGATGTAGTCATTAATAAAAAATGAACACCAAACAAATGTTTTTTTCTTTTAAAAACGACTAAACGGAAAACTTTTTAAATAAACTACAAACAGTTAATGACATAATTTTTTGAGTGTATAGTCATCCAGTATGTCACAGAGTGATTCAGAAAAAAGCTATGATATCTTTTTTGTATTCGATGTTTTTAACACTAGCATCATTGTACTCACCCTGTAGAAAACTAAATGACTACAATATTATTTATTTTTTCTCGATGCGAAAACTTCTCGCATAGAATTATTAAAGTTATACCATATTCACATTGGCAAGTTTAAATTTAAACATGTGTTTCCCCATACATTCAAAACAAAACATCGTTTAATTTTAAACATCTCGAAAACATTTCCAAAACATCTCGGAAACACGAAATAACAACCCTGTGTTAAGTTGTCATCAAAAAAACAGCCGCTGCTAAACGAACTAGAAGAGAAGCGGATAGTTTTTTAAACTACTGGCAATGCGAACACTTTCGTTTAATTTTAAACACAAAAGTTAAACGATGTTTTGAACATTGTATGCGAATATGGTATTACCAAAGTAGACGTTTAACATATACACAAAAAAATTTCAATCAAATAATTAATTTTTAATCAATTTTGAGAGATTTTTGTGAATATCGGGAGGGAACGAAATATTTTTAAAAAAATTTAAATTTTCTTCTTTCCATAAAACTTTGAGGAGCTTTAAAAAGGAAAAAACGTCACAAAATTAAAAACTTAGAACGTAGTTATGCTGTATTCTACCTCTAGTTTAATGTGAATGTGGTCTGATTCAAGTCCAATTTTGATAGTCGGTGTAATATACTTAATGGTGTGCTCCACCAATATTTCGATGCGTTACAAACGAAATGACAAAGTGAGTATAGCACTTTTGCGATACATCATATTTATTAATTTTGTTGCGCTGAACACAAATATCGAAAAAAAAATTTAAATCTCGACCGGTTTTCGAAATATTGCTGTTTCAAATTTGCAAAAAATGCCGGCTTTTTTCCTACGTTCAAGAAATTAAAAAACAAATTTCTTGGACTATTTTAAAGGGATTAAGACAAACTTTAATTTAAATTTAATTTGAGTCAAATCAAAAGAAAATGCAGCTAAATCGGTCTTGTGGTTCAAAAGTTTTAAGTAAACCGTCAATTTCGGTAGGTGTATTTCGCGATTTTTTTTGTTAAAAACACGCTAACACACTAAAGACAACGTGAAAGGTGCTAATGCTTGGCACATATATTTATCATTTTCAGCGTCAGATTTGTAAGTACGGCGAAATCGGTCCAGTTGTTCAAAAGTTATGAGCATAACCGTGAATTTCAGTAAATTTTACCATACGTGTTAAAAAAAAACGGGTAAACACGATTTAAAAACATTGGGAAGCCCAAAAAATATTTAACAAATTAAAACTCCTCCGATGAAGAAAATTGTTATATCAATCATCAAATTTGTTGGCGAATAATTGATTTTTTCTCAATCAATCGCTTTTTCGACTTTGATCAAAAATTTTTATCAATTTTTATTCAAGGTCAATTAAAATAATGATTGATTTAACGAATGAATTGTACGCTTATGACAAAAATACGAAGAAATTCATATTTTTTGCTTTCCAATATGTTGCCAACAATAAAAAAAGTAAACCCCGATTATGTTGTATATATTTGAATTATGCATTCAAATAAATTAAAGTGAAAAAATATAGTATGTGGAAAATTTGTAATTTGATAGTTAAAGAAAATAACTAAAATGTTGATCAAAACAATGATTGACTCAATTAAATTTTGTTGATCAATATATTTAATTGAATTTTTTTAGTCAATCATTTTTTGTGCGTAAAAATAAATAAACACTCAAAGAATATTTTACACCCAAAAACAATTTTAGTAAATTTTTTTTTTCAAGTTCTGATACACCAATATGTGGTACAGGGTATAATGAGTTTGTGCTGATGTTTGTAACTACCCGAAATATTGGTCCTAGACCTACCTCGACTCAGAATTACTTTTTGAGTCGCTTTAGCGATGTCCGTCCGTCTGTCCGTCCGTCCATCTATCGGTTTAAGCACGATACAGGTCGCAATTTTCAATCAATTGACTTGAAATTTAAAACTTTTTCAATTGACTTGAAATTTAAAACCTATTGAAATTGGAGAAAATCGGTCCGTGTTAAGACCTAGCCGCCATACAAACACACCCTTTGGACTCGGCTTAAATTACTCCAATAACCGTATTATAATAGATATCGCTTTGAAATTTAGCAGGTAATCAAATTTTGTATTCACAAATCTTCATTTCAAATTTCAAAGGAATCGGGTCAGTCCTTCTGGTAGTCCCCATACAAACCACCCTCCCGATATTCACATAATTCCCTCAAAATTCATGAAAATGGAAATATTTGATACATATTTTATTTTTAGGTCTTAATCGTGTACTTTAGTAACCTCATCAAATCGGAATATAATTGGACCATTTGTGGACTTAGTCCCCCATATAATAGTGTCGACCGATATTCTGTTAAATCGGTCTTTTGACAAAAAAATAAACAAATTCCACTAAAATTTGATCTGTGTGTGTTTTCAACACTAAATAAAGATCTAACATAAGACATATCCAAACGGTCCATGTTTGGACTTGGGACTCATTTTCCAGAAAACGCTGGTGTAGGGTATCATATGGTAGTTCTTGACCGACTATAGCTTTCTTACTTGTTTTTATTAAAAATTGTTTTATTTGACCTCTAAACTATTATATTTTTTCCTTTTTATACCCTACACCACTCTGTGGTACAGGGTACAATGAGTTTGTGCTGATATTAATAACTACCCGAAATATTGGTCCTAGACCTACCTTCAAGCATACCGATCGACTCAGAATTACTTTTTGAGTCGATTTAGCGATGTCCGTCCGTCCGTCCGTCTGTCCATCTATCGGTTTAAGCACGATACAGGTCGCAATTTTCAAACAATTGACTTGAAATTTGAAACTTAAGCATCTTTTGGCCTAAGGACGAAGCCCATTGAAAGAAAATCGGTCTATGTTAAGACCTAGCCCCCATACAAACGCCCCCTTTAGATTCAGCTTAAATGACTCTAATTACCGTATTGTAACAGATATCGCTTTGAAATTTAGCAGCTAAACAAATGTAACAAATCACCATTGTATGTAAAAATCACCATTCCAAATTTCAAAGGAATCAGGTCAGTCCTTCTGGTAGTCCCCATACAAACCACCCTCCCGATATTCACACAATTCGCTCAAAATTCATAAAAATGGAAATATTTGATAAAAAAAAATATTTTTAGGTGTTAAACGTGCACTTTAGTAACCAAATCAAATCGGAATATATTTTTGGACATAGTCCCCCATATAAAAATTTCGACCGATATTAAGTTAAATCGGTCTATTGACAAAAAAATAAACCAATTCTACTAAAATTTGATCTGTGTGTGTTTTCTACACCAAATTAAGATCTAACAAAAGACAGATCCAATCGGTCCATGTTTGGACTTGGGACCCATATAACTTTCTTACTTGTTTTTAATTAAAACTATGATATTTTCAAAGCAAAATTTTCAAGAAAATTATTTTTTTGTTTAAAATTCATTTATGTTGGTAATTTTTGCAAGACTTAATCGAGACGTGTTTCAGAATTTGTCAGATTCCATTATCAAGATTATTTAGCAAATATACAAATTTGTATTAATATTTTTAGATTGATCATTAACGATTTGTCATTAAAACCCCTATACTACTTGTAGTACACAAAAAAATCTTTGTCAAATTACTAGGAAAAGTCTCGTAATCCTATTTTACCAATATTTGACAGTTTTCCTTGTTTTTTTTTGCAAACAAATTTGGATCGAAATTTACATTTTTTTTTTTTTGTAATTAATTTTTTTTTTTTTTGTAATTTTACAAATTTCCAAGATAATTTTACAAAAAAAAACTAGTAAATTCACGAGAATTGTAAATTTACAATTGTATTGGTAAAAAGCTTGTAAAATTACAAAACCATTGGTAAAAAGCTTGTAAGATTACTAGGATTTCTCGTAAAATAGGAGGTAGCAAAAAGTCTAGTAACGTTGCGAAACCTCGTTGTAAAATTTATCGTATCAAAAACTTTGTAAATTTACAATTTAAAATTACAAAAATATTGGTAAAAAGCTTGTAAAATTACTAGGAATTTTTGCCAAATAACAGGTAGCAAAAAAAAGTTAAAAGTTTTTCTTGTAATTTTACAAGGTTTTTTTTGGGGTATATTGAAAATTTTCCAAGCTTGAATTTAAGCTTGATAGCGTCCAGATTAAGCAACTATTAAATGATATACGAGGGTCGCGCTGGAAAATGAAATTATTTGTAGACGTTTTTTAGAAATTTTTTAAAAAATATTTCCAAGTTAATATTTTGAAAATACATATAGGTTAAAAAATATCTTACAAAGTATTTTTGTCACTCAAAAATATTTTTACACTAAAAAAATTTTACTCTTAAAAAAAATCGTTATTTTATGATTATAATTTACAGGATTTTTGCTAGTGAAATTACTATAAGACCAGATGGTTAAATCCCAAAGTCGATAGCAATCAAAATTCAACTCGAAGGAGCGATTTTTCAATTTGTGTGCTTTCTTTTTGATTTTCACTGTAGATTTTTTTTTCATTGATTTTATAAATGCAAATTAGAATCAAATGTATTTAAGTGAATTAATCTAAAAACTAATTATAGATTAGGATTTAGAAAAAAAAAAATAAAAATAACTACGAGTATGCGAGTGTTAAGGTGTTAATTTGTATTTGTATTTTATATTTTCAAAACAAATTCAGGTCAAATTGATTAATTTAAATGTGGGTCTACTAAAGCTACGTTATAAAAACATAAACATTTGTTTGTAAAAATTTTTCACAATTTTACAAAAAAATTGAACAAAAAACAACACAAACAAAAGAATTGTAGGTGTTTAGGGGGAAAACCAGAAAATAGAATTGGACTTGTTATATTTGTAGTGTATGGCAGTGTTTAAGAGAAAATATAAACAGGTTTTGTCTGTTTTACAAACAAAAATACTGGTTAGTAAGTTAACAACAACAAGAAAAAAAATGCATTCATTCTTTTAACTTGAAAACTTGGCTCATTCAAAAAAACAAAACACCAGCAGAATATGAAACAAAATATGAAAGACTAACAAGTAAACGAAACAAAATTCCAAAAAAAATGCAGAGAAATTGTAACATGCGTTTAAGAAATACCAAAAAGTTTAACGATGCATATTTCTTTACTGCAGAATAAAGAAAAAAACACAGAAACCAACTCCATACAGAAGTTGCAAGCCGCCACCATCATAAGTTGCATGAATGCTCCACTGTTTTAAAGAAAATACAAACAAAAAAGAAACAGGAAACTACTGTTACCGTTACTTTTATGAAAAAAGAAACGTTCGTTTATACTGCTTGTAGCAGACCATCATAACAAAAAAAAAACGAAGTAGTACTAGTCGTAGTATAAAAATAAACAGGTAAAAAAAGTTAAATTCGGTGCTGCCGAATGTATAGATACACTTCATAATGTAAAAACGATTATTGCGAAAAGCTTTTGAAAAAAATAAATAAAAAAAAATTTGCGGAAAAAAAATTTTTGGTGAAAAAAAATTTTGAGCAAACATTTCTGGGGGAAAAAATATGTTTGTACTTATTTAAATACCTTTCTCTACCTAATTCTGTTCACATTTGTCAACCTGTAGTCAAATTAAAGCAATTTGTATTTTTAGGTTATGTGGAATGAATCAAATTTTTCGACGTGTGCTTACATTTTCGGTCATGACTTTTAAGCCGTTGAAGCGATATCGCTCAAATGCAATACCAAATTTCTCAAATCCACAATAAATAACTGCATTAAGTTACAATCATAATGGTGTATTATTTTGGCCGTGAACACCATTTCAACAGACAGACGGGCAGAATATTATAAAATCGATCACTGTTTATGGGGTTATAGACAAATTTTTCGATGTGTTTCATACGGTATGACAAACTTATATATACCCTCTACCACTAGGTAGAGTATATAAAATCTTTAAGACCAGTTTTTGCTTTTAAGCCTCATAAAGTTTAACAATACTTTACTTTAGAGTTTTTACACAATTTTTTTTTTAAGACTGTAGATTTTATATTTTTCTTTTTTGTACGACCTTAGAACAGATTCTAAAATGTTCGTGCCTCTGCCTTTACGATCCAAAAAACAAATCATATATTCAAGTAGAGATTGTGTGTAAAGTATTTCCTGCTTTTAAAGTTTTGCTGTTAGAGTAGTAGTCTACGACTCAGTGTTGCCACTTTCTGGATAATAATCCAAAAGTGGGACAATTTCAAAATCCTTGGATAATTTTTGAATAATGATATTTTATGTGTAATTTTTGTGTAATTTTACCTCCAATTTTTTTTATCATTTTATCGACATTTTTGGCTTAAAAAATCATTGACAACATCGCATTTAAAAATTTTTATTACCAAATACAAGATAATAAATGAAGAACATGCATATTTTGACCATTAAAGCCTTAATTTTCTTTATGATTTAATGTTATGACTTTTTAAATTAAAAATTGTTCTGGAGAATCCCTATTCCCAAATCTGAAAATTGTTATTCAATATCTTTTAATATCCCCATATTTGGGGATACTTTTCTCCACGCGATTAATGTTGACAAGTTGATTTATAATGATTTTTGCACTTAATTATTACAATTATATCAATATAAAAACCATTTTATCAAAATTAAAATTATTTCTTTTTATCCACGCCTACAAAAGGAGGCGGACTGAAAACTGTTTCATTTGTTGAACAAAAATGCAAAAAAATCATTAAAAAATTTCGTTTTTCAAAGGTTGGTTTAGTTTTTCAAGGGGAAACATTTTTCCACCTGGACCCATTTAGCCCATTTACGAACTTAGCCTACCTATGACCATAAGACAAATTCGTGCCAATCTTCAGGAGTCTAGATTTTTTATTTTAGACTGCAGTATGTTTTATACAGATGGACGGACGTAACATTCAAAGAATGTCTTAGAATCGATCAAGGATCAATAATGTAAATATACTTTAAGGGCTCTCTGACCGATATTTCGATATTTTAGTGTCCACAACTGATATAACGTCAAAACTTTTATAGAAATAATTGCTTGGCAATTTTTATGTGCAACTATTGCTGGCAATTAAACATCAAAATCGTACGCCATCTCTATTAGGAATTCATTAAAATAGACGCAAAGCGGGTTTTTTTTTGTTAATTTGCATACGTTATTGCTTATTGCCACCAATAAAAATCAGGTGCAGACCAGGGGTTACAAACGGAATGACAAAATAAAAATTTCTGTGTAATTTGTGAGATTTTGGATAATTTTTTGTGTAATTTCCAATTCCATTGGTGGCAACACTGCTACGACTATTCTGCTACTGGCTATGGATGCCTCATGTAAAAATGTTTTCGTTACAGAATGCCTTTCAAAAAAAAAAAAATATATATAAAAAAGAAAAATATTACAGGGAAAAAATCGCCATGCATAAGCTTATGCAACTTGTGGCAAGTCACGTACAAGACAACATTTTGTGTATTATGTGCAAAAAATAAGTAGCATGTTTTTACAAATTTTTTTTGAAGCTATTATTCGTTAAATTTTTTTTTTGGTTAAACAATAATGCAGAAAATTTTAAATACAAAAATTTATAAGGGTATTAAGCATTTGAGAGAATTTAAATGCACAGTTTTTATAATCGGTTTTAAACAATTTTCTATAGACAATTTTATAGTTATCAATAAATCGATAACTTTTAATCAGGGTTGGCAACCGAAACGAATAACGGTATCGGTAACGGTATTGGTATTACATATTTTTTATATCGGTAACGGTAAAGGTAACGGTATTTTTGATTATTTAGGTAACGGTTAACCGTTACCGAAACAACGATACCGGTACGTACCGGTATTATGGGGCATGTCACAGACTCAATTCCGTTCGGATTTGACAAAAGTGGTTTACTCGTAAAACGCAAAGCGAATATTTTTTTTCGGAATGAAACCACTTTTATGCATTTCAATTCCACTTTGATTTTTGAAAGTGATTTTATTCCGAAAAAAATAATATTCGTTTTGCGTTTTATGAGTAAACCACTTTTTTCAAATCCGAACGGAATTGAGTCTGTGACATGCCTAAGTATATGAATAAAATTTACCCAACATGTTAAAAAGTCACAAATTTTTTAAAAACACGTAAAAACTGAAAAATGTTGTGCATTTCAACATATAATTATATAGAAGTACTTAATACTTTAATTAATTAACACAGAATTAAATTAAAGTATTCACGGAATATTGTAATTCAACAAATAAATCAATGATTTTTTACGTGTTTATAATTTTTCTCTGCCCAATCAGCAGTAATATCTGAACTTTGAGCCATTTAAGAAATCTGATGGTTTTGGCAGAGTCTGCAGAAAAATTCGTCAAGACCACAGATAAATCTGCGGCTTTAAGTTGAAAAATCTTCTGATTTCAAATAAACAGCCTGAACATCGAAATTATATTTTATTAAAGTAAAAAATACTTATTTTTGTTAAAAACTGTTATAAAAAAAGCGAAGTTTTCATTTCAATAAACTTTTCAAATTTTTTTCATTTTTTTTCTAGAAAATGTTCTTACAAACAAGACAATTACTGTAAAATTATTAAAATAATCAGCTGATTCTTTCACATTTGATTAATTTTTATTTTTAATCGTTTAAATTAAACAAAAATTAAAAAAATGCCAACAAATTTTTTGGTAAAATTACAATATAATCTGCTAAAATTTTAACAAAAATATTTTTTAAAATAAGCAAACAGAGTCAGTAAAACACAGAAAAATGTCTGTTATTTTTTAAAACTTAATGACAGAGAATTAAGTTAGAAGTATTCATTATAGCAGAAAAATCTGGTAAAAGCTTTCTAATTCAAACTGAAAGTTGTTTTACAGATTTTCCGACAGAGTTTTTCTTCAGACTGTACGACTCTCCACGCTTACCTGTGTGGATGACAACGCCAGCAAAACTTGAGCGAATTAGGTTTGCCGTGGCACTCACTTTTCTCTTCAGAAATTTTTAGGGAAATAGCGAATGTGATCATTGGTTGGACCGATTTCCACATAATTTAGAAAATTGCGAATGTGATCATTGGTTGGACAGACTTTTTCATTGTTTTTGCCCAAATGACAATCCGGTTTACAATGAATAAAAATTTATTTATTTTACCAACATTAAAAATATTTTAATTTGATTTTTATCTGCAAAAAAACTAAAAAAAAAGTAATATTAAGACAACCGAAACAAAACCGATATAATACCGGTAAAAATCCGAATAAAGGTAATGGTTTTTAATCGGTAACGGTATTTAAAATTTTTTATTTCGGTATTGGTAACGGTAACGGTAGTCAATATTAAAGGGTTTTTAATCGGTAACGGTATTGAAAGGGTAACGGTAGCCAACACTGCTTTTAATTGGTCTATAGAAAATTTAAAAATTACTGATGTATCGATAACTTTGCGTTTTTCTACATAAAATTGTTAAGTTATCGATATATCGATAACATTTACATTTTTTGTAGATAAATGCAAAGTTATCGAAATTTTGATAACATTAACCTTTTCTATAGAAAACTCTAAAGTTATTGATATATCGATACCATTAAACTTTCTCTAGAAAATTGTAAAGTTATCGATTTATCGATAACATCAACATTTTTTGTAAAATTGTAAAGTTATCAATACGTCGATAACAACAAAATTTTCTTTAAAACATGGTTTTGTTATCGATAAAATTAAAAGTTTTTACAGAAAATTAAATATTTATTAATAAAAGTTATCGATAACATTAAAATTTTCTATAGACAATTGTTAAGTTATCGAAATATCGATAAGATAAAAATTTTCAATAGACAATTGTTAAATTATCGATATATCGATAACATTAAAATTTTCTATAGAAAATTGCTAAGTTATCGGTATATCGATAACATCGACATATCGATAACACTAAAACTTTATTAAGAAAGTTGTTAATTTATCAATATATAGACAACATTCTAATTTTCTAAATAAAATTGTTAAGTTACCGATATATCGATAACATTAAGTTTTTCTATAGAAAATTGTTAAGTTATCGAAATATCAATAACATTAAAATGTTCTATAGAAAATATCGATAACATTAAAATTTTCAATAGAAAATTGCTAAGTTATCGGTATATCGATAACATCGACATATCGATAACACTAAAACTTTATTAAGAAAGTTGTTAATTTATCAATATATAGACAACATTCTAATTTTCTAAATAAAATTGTTAAGTTATCGATATATCGATAACATTAACATTTTCTATAGAAAATTGTTAATTTATCGAAAAATCGATAACACTAAAATTTTTTATAGAAAATTGTCAACTTATCGATATATCGAAATATCGATAACAGTAAAATTTTCTATAGAAATTTTTAAAAATTTCTATAGAAAATTGTTAAGTTATCGATGAGATTAAAATCTTCTATAGAAAATTGTTAAGTTATCGATATATCGATAACATTAAAATTTTCTATGGAAAATTTCTAAGTTATCGGTATATCGATAACATTAAAATTTTCTATTTAAAATTGCTAAGTTATCGGTATATCGACAACATTAAAATATTCTATAGAAAGTTGCTGAAAATATATATTTCCATGATATAAAAACTTTCTTATACAAAATGTTTATTATTGATATATCGATAACATACAAATTTTCTATAGAAAATATTTAAGTTATCGATATATCTATAACATTTAAATCCCTATCCCTATTAATATTATAAATCTGAGTGTTGGTTTGTCTGTCTGTCCGTCTGTCTGTTCCGCAATCAGGGGAGAACGGCTGAACCGATTTTCATGAAATTTTTACCACACATAGTAATAACCGAGGCGGGAACTATCCCTATTAATATTATAAATCTGAGTGTTGGTTTGTCTGTCTGTATGTCCGTCTGTCTGTTCCGCAATCAGGGGAGAACGGCTGAACCGATTTTCATGATATTTTTACAACAGATAGTAATAACCGAGGCGGGAACTATAGGCTATCAAAAACAGCGATCGGACAAAGGGGCATAAAATTCTACGCCCCTTTTTATTATTTTATGGAACGTTATTCTGGCGTTTCGGTAATAACGCATAAACGGCTGAACCGATTTTAATGAAATTTTTACCACAAATAGTACTATCCGAGGCGGAATATAGAGGGCGATAGAAAAAAGGGGCGTAAAATGCCACTCTCCTTTGTATAACATTGAAAGTTATTTCTGCCTTTTCCGCAATCACGCTTAAATGGCTGAACCGAAATTCATGAAATTTTCACCTCAAATAGTACTTATCGAGGCAAAAATACCAAACAAGGCGGTTACTATAGATTATAAGAAAGCGCGTTTGGGCAAAGAGGTTATCGATACATCGATAACAATAAAATATGTTAAAGAAAGTTGTATACTTATCGATTTATTGATATTATAAAATGTTTCTATTGAAAAATGTACAGTTATCGATTCATCGATATAACTCAAATTTTCTGTAGAAAAAAAAGTTATCGATATATCGATAACATAAAAATGTTTTTCAGAAAATTGTGCAGTTATCGATTTATTAAAATGTTGAGTTATCGATAAACTGATAACATAAAAAATTTCTATTGAAAATTCTATAGTTACCAATATATCGATATCATAAAACTTTTCTACAGAAAATTGTATAGTTATCGATAAATCAATAACTTAAAATTTTTAAAAGAAAATGTTAAACTTATCGATTAATCGATAACAGAAAATTGTAATGTTGTCGGCTTATTGACAGATATTTGTATAGTTATCGTTATATCGATAACATTAACTTTTTCTATAGATTACTTTGAAGTTAGCGATTTGTTATCTATAGAATAGTAAAGTTATCGACACATATCGTTAACTAATTTTAGTGCTATCGATATGTTGATAACATTACATTTTTCTATAAAAAATTTGTAAGGTTATGGTTAAATAGATAATATAATTTTCTACAGAATTTTCGATAAAAATTTCGATAACAAATTTTAAAGTTATCGATATATCGATAATAATAGAATTTTCTATCGAATATTGTGTAGTTATCGATACATCGATAACAAAAAAATATTCTATAGAAAGTGGTATGTTTATAGATTTATTGATGTTATAAAATTTTTCTATAGAATTTTCAATTCAGAAATTTCAAATTCAGACTTTCAGTAGAAAATTTTGAAGTTGTCAAAAAATCGATAACATTTTCTACTTATCGATGTATCGATAACATAAAAATGTTGTATAGAAATTTGTGTTGTTATCGATAAATCGATAACAACACAAATTTTCTATTTAAAATTCTATAGTTAGCACTAGGGTGTTCAGTCGATTAATTCTTGTTCGATTAATCGAACAATTTTAGACGAATAATTGTTCGATTAATTTAAAATTGCTAATTTCGATTAAAGGATTAATCGACGAATTTATGCCGATTAATCGAATAATATCAATATATGTTTTTTCTGAAAATATGTATAATTTTTTAAAAATTTTAAGCCCAATAAACAAACCAAATGTATGTTACCGTTGGAATTAAAAAATAACACAAATAACAAAAATAACAAAAATAACACAAATAATTACTTGAGTGGTCGTTATTTTAAATTTGTTTTCTGATTTTCGCTGCCCCTGAAGCTTGGATTTGTTAAACGAATTAAATAAGTACCCGCTAAAATTTTGGGCCAAAGAGGTCAACGGTCATACAGTTAAAATCGGTCAAAGTTTCGAGTTTTCGGCAAAAACGCACTTATTTGTAAAAAAAAATAAAATTACAAATTTAAGATTTCCCAAATGTAGTCAGATAATAAATATAAATTTTTTGTGATATCGGTAATCCAATAAATTTGTCAAAAAAATTGTTTTTGAATTCTACACAAATCTCCAAAATGATTTTTTTTTTAATTTTCTCAAACAAATTAGCAGAAAACTTAAATTTTGATACATTTTAAAATGATTTTTATTTTGTTTTTTGTTGTTAATAAAATGTTTAAATACTTGTAATTAATGTTATTTATTTACTCAAGTAACAATTTTTTCTAAAATTGTCGAAAAAAATCTTGTAATTTAGAAAATTTCTGAATTTGTAATTATTCGATTAATCGAACAATTTTAAAATTTTTTTCGTTTAATCGAATAATTTAAAAATGGCAAATATCGATTAATTGTTTAATCGAACAATTAAAAAACCCGATTAATTGAACACCCTAGTTAGCACTATAGCGATATCATAAAAATTTTTTATAGAAAATTGTATAGTTATCGATATATCGATAACTAAAAATTTTTATCGATAACTTAAAATTTTTAACATTTTTAACTTATCGATATATCGATAACAGAAATTTGTAATGTTGTCAATGTTTTGAAATATATTTGTGAAGTTATCGATACATCGACAACTTTAAAATTTTTTATCGATAACTGTTTAGTTATCGATATCGATAACTTATACAAAATTGTATAGTTATCGATAAAATAACACAAAACTCTATACAAATCCAATTTAAAGTTAATCTCCTATTGGCCCCTTCAAAAGTTACAAAAACAATTTTTTTTAGTTTTTTTTTTAATTTTTTAATAAATATTTAAGTCTATCTTTAGCCAACCGAAATGTGTGTGTGCAAATGCTTAAAGTTGGAAAGGGCATATCAAGATAAAAAAAAAATAATATAAAACTAACACTGAACCCTGCAAACATATGTTGAGCGGTAACTTTAAAGTTATTTTGTATATTTTTTTAAATAACAAATAAACTTTAATGAGCCAAACACCCTGTATGGGATTTACCCACTGAATTAAAAAAAAAAAAAAAAACAAAAACCCCACCTATTTTTTCTTAGCATGTAAAATCACAGAAAATTTCTACAAATCTGTGGTCAATAAAAATAATACAACTTCTGCATCAACAAAAACACACCCAACTGAAAAAATGTCTGTTACAATGTTAAATCTTTAAAGAATTGTCTGCTTTTTATCTGTTTAATCTTCATCTGAAGAAATCAAAGTTATTAAAGTTAAAAGAACCCATCTGCATGCAGTTGTGCATTTGTTTAACACAAAAATGAAACAACTTATTTGTGGCCACAATACTCGTAATATTGCTATAAACATGTTTTTATTTTGCTCAAATATCAATTACAGGTAAATCTACTATAACGGACGCTTCTGCATGCAGACATTTTCTTTTCAATAAAAAACTGCAAACTTTTGAAAATAGATAAGGCCCTACGCCGAATTTTAAGACCGGCAACTTTTATTTCGAAATTCAGATTCTACGCCCACTACACAAAAAGAATTTGAAACGAATTTCAATCAACAAAAACGCAGATTCAATCAATTTTTTTTATTGAAATTCCTCCAATAAATAAAATTGTAATACCAATCACCAAATTGTAGGTGATTAATTGAATATTTTTTCGATAAAACACTTTTTCGATTTTGATCACAATTTTGATAAATTTTTTATTTATAGTCAATCAAAATAATGATAGATTTAACGAATTAATTGTAAGCTTATGAAAAAATTATAAAAAAATTCATCGTATTGTCTTTCCAATATATTTTTGAGTTAATGTATTCAAATAAATTAAAGCGAAAAAAAATCTGGTATGTTGAAAATTTGGAAATCGACAGTTAAAGAAAATAATTAAAATTTTAATAAAAACATTGATTGACCCATTTAAATTTTGTTGATCAATAGATTTAATTAAAAAATTTTTAGCAAATAATTTTGTGGGAGATATTTTTTTAGTTCCTGATAACAGAAATTATCTCTTTTGTGTATATATTTTCAGACGGTTTTCCCATTAAAGACTTTACTGTCTCATGCGTGTTTGTTTCTTTGCAATTATTGTACATTTGTTAAGTTTTATTGCCATTTTATTGAATTTCAATATTGCAATTTTAAATGTGGGATTACGAAAAAATGCAGTCTTTTTTGCTGTTCTTTAGTGGGTAAACCAGCATTGTTTCCCAGTAAAAACTTCTATTACCAAGTAATGAGGTTTTCGCCTTTAAATAGATGGTGGTAGCTAGTTACTATGTTGGTGAAACACTCATTATTTTAACATGGCGATGTCATTGGAGTAATGACCGCATACCCACTCACTTACGAGAATGCTACTGAAAAACTACATACATTAGTACCACAAATAATAAGCTACTAGTAGCCTAAAAATAACTCGTTACCCACTACTTACAAAAATGCTACCAAATAACAGCATACATTAGTCCCAAAAATAAGTAGCTACCAGTTGCTCAAAAATAACTTGTTTCCCACTCCTTACAAAAATGCTACCAAATAACAGCTTTTGATTCTTTTAATAAATTTTTAACTTGGGGCAACTTCCGCCAATATGAAATTGAACAAGTTCATGTTGAACGCGTTTATTTCAAGAGCAACCAAGCGGGCAAATGCGGAAATGGAAATGATCCAATGTGTCAACGGAACCAATGTTTACGTTGATATCCTTCCCTCCAAATGTTTGATTGTAAAATTCAAATATTACAGGACCGAAAATATATCTTGGAACCTCGTAGAAAGGGACATTTGGCTACTTAGGACATTACCAATAACAAATATTCAGAAGCTTCTGCTGCTCAGCCAATGGAAACCGTATTAAACACCATCTTAAGTCTATATAAGAGTTAGTTAGGGTTTAAGGGAAATACTGTATGTGATGTTTTTTTACCTTTTTACCGGCTTTAACATAATTTAAACAACAAGGCAAAAAAAGTTAAATTAAAATTTGGAGAACACCACAAAATTTCTCGAAAAAACAATAGCAATTTAGAAAAAGCCAATTAAAATCCAGAAAACTTCAATAGAAGTTATGTAAAGACTAATTAAGGCTCATAAATCACGATCAAGTGTCAGCTAGATCCAGTTTTCTGAATATCAATTTGGTTTTCTAAACTTTTTTTTGCCTTGTCCGAATTTTAATCAGAATTCCTGAATTTGAATTTCTGTTAACAGAGTTTTATTAGAAAAAGTAGATAAATGTTAATCTTTTTTAAGCTGAATGTGCAAGTTCTTTCTAAATTTTCTTTAGCATTTTTTTAATTTCATTAAAAAAAAAATATTTAGACAACTTATCAGATATTTTAAATCGTATTTACCAGTAACCTGTTCTGTATCAGGTTATCGGTAACTCATTATTTATTAACAAGATGTAACCGGTTTTGTATTAGGCTATCGGTAACTTATTATTTGTTAACAAGAAGTAATCGAGCAGGTAACGAGCCCTCATTACATAGAATGCAGGCGGTAATGGGGACTTATTACCAAGTTTTTACTGGGTTGTTAGTAAAAAGAGTTTTAATAGAGTTTAATCTCAAATAAAATTTTATATCAGAATGTTAATATAACACCGTCCGACATCCAATATTAAACAAGTACCGGATGATATACGTCTGAAAGAAGGGATCAAATGGATTAAAACTGCATTTACATTTTTTCATTTCGTGATCCTGTTTCCTTTCAAAAGGACTTAAAAGTTTTAAAAGATACATTTTGTAAAATATTTTTAAATAATTGTACTTGTCCTATGATGAAACTGATGATGGCAAATAAAAGAGGAGGATCTCCCCTCATGTTTCTCTTTCTATATTTTGGCATATCAGGATTAAGGGGTGTGAATATAGTGGTTTGAAAACTTTATCAAAATATTTTGTTGAAAATTTTGAATGATATTGAAGGATACATTCATATCGCTCATTTACTTGTATAGTGTCATAACTCAAAATATGTCGTTTAAGGGTAAACAATACAGAATTATTTGTTATATCCTGCTTTATATTGTATCAAAAATTCGTATTAATATCTTTAAAACTCACCGTTTGAGAAGAGAACACGCCATTATAACATTTTCTACTCACGGGCCTTTTTCAACGTAAACCAAATTTCAATTGTAAACTTTAAACAGGTTTTCTGTAAAATCAAACATTTTGAGTTATGACACTATACAACCGATATGTAAAAATCATAAAATAGGAAAATTATGGGAATCCTCCTCTTTCATTTGCTATTACTAGTGGCATCCTAGGACAAGTTCAAATGTTAAAAATTATTTTATAAGATTTAATCCTCTAAAACTTTGAAGCCCCTTTAAAGAAAATAAAAACTGAAAATGCGGTTTTACTACATTTAGTCTCTAGTTTAAAACGGATATTATACAGTTCGTGTTTAACGACTTTTTTTAATTTTTGTCGAAAGGTGTAATGATTTAACATAACCTGACCAACTTTGGCAGTTTTGGATTTCTGATCATTTTTTTAAACGATTACACAGGCCGACAAAATTTTAAAAATTCGGAACTTCGAAACTAGAGTATACTTTCCTAAGAATTTGAGTTGCGCTGAATCCAAATCTGTACTCAGAATTTCTCAAACATATCAAGTTTTCGAGATATCTTACCTTAAAGTTAAAAAATACAGTTTTTCGCCATATTTGAGACGTTATAACTGCGCAAATTATCCTTTATTTATAAAACCTGATATGTCGTCCGAAAGTCCAATTTTTAACTTTAAAATAAATGTTAAACTTCTGTAATATCTTGTTTCTTCTCTGAGATACCTTAACATGAAGTTTTAAATTTTCGGGTATTCGTTATATTTATGGTAATTTCGCTATAAATGCAAATTCGATAGAATTTTCGCTACATTTTACCACTTTTTTACGGTAAACTTATATTTACAATTACAAAAAAAAGCTTATATTTACAATTACAAAAAAAAAAGCTTTTTGAATTTTTTAGATATCCTTTTTATTTGATTAGATATCGCCCGTTGAAATTTATTTGCATGATACGTTTGATCAATATATACTACCACGTTCTATGTACTAAAACGTGAATCTGTTTGAGACGATATCTCAGCAAATAGAAGGGATATCTAAACATTTCCAATCCTATTTTATTGAAACAAATTATGACTTCAAGGCTTTTTTAAGTTTGTTGTTAAATATAAGCAAAATTTAGCGAAAAATCGATCGAATTTGCTTTCAAATAGAATGAAAACAGCGAAACTCTGGATTTTTCAAACTTCAGATTTATATATCTCAAAGATGGAACAAGATATTGCAAAGGTTAAACATTAATTTTATAGGTACTTTGTAGTATTTTCAGAAGAAATATATTTTTTTTTACATATTTTGTAAATAAAGGTATTTTTGCGCAGTTATAACGTCGCGAATGTGGCGAAAACCTTTTTTTTTCAACTTTAAGCTAAGGTATCTCGAAAACCTGATGTGATAAGCAAATTCTGAGATCAGTTTTGGATTCAACAACACTCAAATTTTATAGGTAATTTGTAGTATTTTCAGAAGAATAATAATTTTTTACATATTTTATAAATAAAGTTGGATTCGCGCAGTTATGTCTCGAATATGGAGAAACCCGTTTTTTTTAACTTCAAGCTAAGGTATTTCGAACATCTGATGTGATAGGCAAATTCTGAGATCAGATTTGGATTCAGCAACACTCAATTCCTTTGAAAAGTATACTCTGGTCTATGGGTAAAAAATTTGTTGGTCTGTGTTATTAAAAAAAATTTTAAATTTTGAGAAAGTCGCAGACCGTTTTAAACATCATAAAATTTCCCATGTACTATTTCTTCAAAATGTCTAAAAATTTCAGCAGGTTTAAGATCTGGTTCAAAATTCGTTGAAATCAAAAAAGAATTCATGCTTTATAGCTCTGTTGACTAGTACTCGTTTGTGGTTTACCATATGTAATATTAAAAAAGTGTGTGTGTACTTTTACAAGGTTATCGGTTGTACCAAAGTATTATGTAAATTTTTGAATAGGAAAATATAATTGAAGTTTTTTTTTAACAACTTTGAAGTTTCATTTTAAGGTTTTCATCACAAAAAAAGATGGTAGGAAAAATAAATTATTTCAGGTTAGGTTAATCTCGCTGGCCAAAGGCCCAGCATAGACCAGTTAAGGTCCTTATCGTTATCGGTTTAAACGATAACCGATTGTCTCGATACGATGTAATGGTATCTAGGGTTCCCCATGGTTTTTTGGCAAATGTTTGAAGTCTTATTATTGGGAATTCAGATTTTTCTAGATCTCAACACCTGTGTTCAAACTAAAATATTAATACATATTCGAATCACTCCCATTGAGAATAAGAAGATGAAAATTATTGTTAATTATTTGACGATCGTGATCTTACGATGCACAGTGGAAGATGGACGCGCATCGTAACAAAATCAAAACTGTCAGCGATTTGATCGGTTGAACATGGGTTTGATAAAAGACATCCTAGGGGATAGAAAACCATTCATAAAATATTTATATGTCGTTTACTTTGACCAGGGCGTCTTTCCGAAGTCCAAACATTTTCAGGTTTTTTTAAAAAATGAAAATTTTTTGGAAACCTTTTTTAAACGATTGAGTAAAACTATTTCTAAGTAAGCTAACATCCTGAAATTTTAACACAGCTTTGACAATATATGTAACTAATTAAAACTGCCCTTATAAACTAAAATTTTAAACCGCGTTATTCGTTAATTGACTGCCAAATGTTGTAATTTTTTAAGAAATGTGTAAAAAGACTCTTAATTATAGACTGCATCTTTTGTGGAACCTTGTGGATACAGACAAATTCAATATGGGGTGAAACTAGAGGTATTTATCTAAACGAGGAACTTTATTTCGTCTGCAGTAACTTGCAGTTAAATTCAGGATAAGGCTCCAAAGTAGGGTCCATAAAAAGAAAAAAAAAAAACTTATACATATTTATTTTTTTAAATTTTTATTTTTCGAAATTATTAAATATCAGCTTCAACCTATTTAGATATTTACAAAAAAAATTGGTGATGCTGCATAGGCTTGAGAAACTAACTAAATACCCAGCAAAATTTGGCATTACTAGTAATGGGATTTGTAATCCGGAACAAATGTTAATAAGTAGTTGCTTGTTGAAACACTAATTATTTTAACAAGGGCGTGAGACAAAAATAAATAGTGATGAGAATTAAGATAAATAAGTACTTAGTTACTCTCGTTTTACTAAAAAGGAGTAAAAAACCATTATCAATAAAAAGTAAAAAAGCTTTTTACCAAATGCGAGTAATAAACACATTTAAGTGTTAAAAATAAAAAAAGTTAAAAATTGTCAAATTTTTATTGAGTTAAGTAATTCGACACAGCAAAACTTATAATCTCAATGTATGGATGGTGGACAATGAGTCCTACTGTACATACACGGAAGTGAGATTATTCAAAATTCGGTGTTACCAGTTGGTAATAAAAATATTTTTAACTATATAAGCAATTCATTAACTAACTTATACAATTTAAATATTAGGTCAGTTATCAGAAGAATCGTTAGAAAGGTTGCATAAATATTTTAAGATTTACAAAAGCAATTTTAGCAGAAAAAATTCAAGAATAAACAATCTAAAAGATATTTTTCAAAAATTTATGGTAGAATCAGTTCAAAAAATTTTCATTTTACGTGAAGAAACATCGAACTTCGTAAAAAAGGTTCCTTATCCAAAGGAACTATTGCAACTAATACAAAAGAACTATTTTTATACCCTCCACTCTAGTGATAGAGGGTATATATAAGTTTGTCATTCCGTTTGTAACACATCGAAATATTGGTCTAAGACCCCATAAAGTATATATATTCATGATCCTTGATCGATTTTAAGTCGATCTAGCGATGTCCGTCCGTCCGTCCGTCCGTCCGTCCGTCCGTCTGTCTGTCTGTCCGTTGAAAACACGCTAACTTTTAAAAGACTTTACGGAGGCTCCTGAAGTTTGACATATATGTTCTCCGTTTACCGGGTCAGGTTGGTATTGCAATCCAGCGAAATCGGTCAAGTGGTTCAAAAGTTATGAGCAAAAGAGTAAATTTCGGCAAGGGTATTTTTCGAATTTACAAGATTAAAACCACTATAACTTTCGAAAGACAATTCTGAGGGGAATGAAGCTTAGCATATATATTTGTCGTTCCCCAAGGCTGTTTGGTTTTGAATTTCAGCAAAATCGGTTCAGTGGTTCAAAAGTTATAAGCAAAGCACTGAATTTCAGATTTGTTTCATCTAAAATGCCACGTGTTTTTACAAGTTTTAAAAGCATTGGTGGTAACTAAACAATGCTTTTCAAACTTGTTGAATTTTAAAGCAATGCTTTTTAAACTTGTTTAGTTTTAAAAACATTGGTAACTTAAAAATTACACCCGAAAAAAATTTTACACTCAAAAAAAATTTTACACTCAAAAAAAATTTTACACTCAAAAAAAATTTACACAAAAAAAAATTTGTTTTTTTTTTTTACAAAAATGAGAATATTTTGTGTACATACGTACGTGCATTCACTCAGAAATATTTATACAGTAAAAAAAATATTACACTCGAAAAAAATTTTACACTCAAAAAAAAAATTAGTAATTTTTCTTTAAAAAAAAAAAAAAAAAAAAAAAATTACAAAAAAAGAGTTTTTTACTCAAAATAAAATATTTCTAATCAAAATTGTTAATTTTTTTTCACGTTAAAAAATGTTCTACCCTTTAAAAAAAATGCATTGTGGAGGGTATTCATAGATTCGGCAAAGTCGAATTTAACTTTTCTACTTGTTTTTTTTTCAAAGTGTTAATTTTTTTTTGTTTTTTTATGCAATCAAACCGATATTTTTAAGCATATTTTTAGTAGATTATTTTGTAATTTTACATAAATAGTTTGCTGTCATACTTTTAACAAAAATCTTTCTTAAGTTTTTTTTTCAAAGTTTTTTTTTCAAAATTTTTGTATTTTTTTATTTTTTATACATTTTCTCTGTTGTTTTGACAAATTTCTCCGCTGATTTCACCTAGATAATAATGACAGATGGCTGCTAAAATCAGCAGATTTCTCATATGGCTCAAAATGGATGTATTTTCAGAAGATTTTTTTTGAGTGTAGAGAGAGAGAATTTATTTTGAGTGTAGCACTCAAAAGTTATTGAAAAAAATATGCAGAGTTTCTCATATAAAAATGTTGGTTGATTTTATTAGGTACGGAAATACTCATAGTTTCTCTAGACCACTTCATCAAGTGATTTTTATTTAAGCAAGTGTGTTGAAAACCTGAAATTATTTTTTTCAATAAAATTTTCAATTTTATTTGAAAAATATTCAGAATTGGTTAAAAACTAACTAATTGCAAGCTACGGCGCTTTAAGTTAAAAAAAAAACACACACTTTTTTTAAAAAACTTTTAACTTTATTTACACACTAAGTTGATAATGACCCTACCGGAAAAGTGTGTATCTCGATCCGAAATCATCTATCCGCTGACATATCACTACGTGACAGATGATAATTGGACTTGTTACAAAAATGTCCCAAAAATAATTATTCCGTGATAATGATAATGATTTAGCTCCATTGTCATGTTTTCCTCCATTTAAGTTCACATTTTTCTTAAAAATAAGGAACACAGAAAATAATATCGCAATTTTGTTTTTAATTAAAAATGGATTTGATATTAAATTTAACTTCAATTAAACATTTTAATTGATTCAATTAATGTTTTAGTTGAATTCTTGACTTTACTGAAAACAAAAATAAAATAAACAAACTAAACCGGTTGTGTATGTTAGTAGCCAATAAAAAAAATGCGAAAAAACAAAAAAAAAAAACTTTTGAAGTATTTTTTTGTATGTTTTGGTGGTAGCAGCCAATGAATACATAAAAACGCAACAAAAAAGTTTAGTTTTACTATTTTCTTTAAAGCGAGTGGTCGTTGTGGATAAAGTGTTTTGCTAAAAAATGTGTGCAGTTAAAAAAAAATAAAAATAATATGAGGCAATATCGTGTTTTGCAAAGTTTAGTTTTATGCAAAGTTTAGTTTTATTCTTTTCTTTAAAGCGAGTGGTCGTTGCGGATAAAGTGTTTTGCTAAAAAATGTGTGCAGTTGAAAAAATAAAAATAATGTGAGGCAAATACCGTGTTTTGCACAAATAAAATATATTTTTTTTTTGTTTCAACTGTATTAAAGTGACAAAAATGCATGCAATAACACGATTTAAAAACAAAAATGTAATTTTAAATAGTTATTGAAATTTTAAAATCATAATATAAAGGAATAATATTTATTAATTAATAATATAAAACAAAAAAATTCTTTGTTTATTTATTTTTGGGCACCTTTAATATATTCATTTAAAATTTAATTGAGTTTTTCAATTAAAAATTTTATTTGAATCAATAAATCTATATTATTTTTCTCAATTTTATATTAATTTTTTTTTTTAGTTTATTCAATTAAAATATTAATTGGTTTTCCATTTTATTTTCTATTAAAATTTTAATTGATTCAATTAACAATTAATTAAGTTTTAAAAATATTTTCAAACAAAATTAGAAATTAATATGCGCATTTTTGTGATAGTCCGACATTAATTTGTTTTTTAATTGAATCAACGAATTTCGTAATTGAAATTAATTTTTTTTTGTGAATGAAAATATTTTTTGATCAGGCGCGGATCAAGGGGGGGGGAGAATGGGATTTCTCCCCCCCCCCCCCCCCCAAATGATTTCGAAAGACAAAAAGAATGGAAAGGAAAAAAGAAAAAAAAAAGAAAGGGAAGGAAAGGAAAGGAAAAGAAAAGGAAGAAAGATAGAAAGAAAATGCTAGAATGTAAAAAATTCTTAGGGGATTTATATGTGTGCTGATCATTTACGTCAGCACACATAGCCTTAGGATACAATGTTTCAGAATTAAAGAAATTGCATATTAAAAACTTAGATGGCAATAGAGTCGTGGACATTTTCTAACCGAATAACTTTCCTTATTATTTTCTATGGCAAAATGATCAAAATTTGAGACTTTACCTTTAAAAAATATTTTCATACTTATTCGACTTTGAATGTAAGAATTTCTTTAATTAAAAAAAATTATCTCAAATTTTATAAAAAATTGCTATTACATTTTCCTGAAAAAAATGTTTCAGAATCTGCTCAAATTTTTAGGCAAAAAAAAATCTCAGAATCACACAGAAAAAAATATGAAGGAAACAAATTTGAGTAATCACTTGTTTAAATTTAAAAACAAAAATTGAGTAATTTTTTAATTGACGCAATTAAAAAGTTACTCAAAAATTTTAAAAATAATTTAAGTAAATAATTTAATAAAAACTTAATAGTTTTTTTTATTTTTTTTAAACTCTCATAGTTTTTTTTATGTGTATGTATATGAAAGTTTGTAATAGTCTTTATAAAATTTTCCTATGTTTTTGAGACATAAATATGTTTGGTAAAGTTTGAAAAAACAAGTATTTTGTTTTTTTTTGTAAAAAAATTTAAAACTTTTTTAAACTTAAAAAAAAAAAAATAGATAAATTTTGAGTAAATTTTTAATTGTGTCAATTGTGTCAATTAAAAATTTACTCAAATTTTTTTTCAAACATTTATGCCCTGATTCAGTATGTCGTACAAAGTGAGTGACTAGAAATTTTGTACGTAAAACAAAAACAAATTTGAGTTTTTTGTTTTTGTTTTACTTATAAATTTTGTAGTCACTCACTTCATCCGAGGTAGCGAATCGCACAGTTAATAAATTTTTATTAAAAATTTACTCAATACTATTAAATCGTTTACTGGTTCAAAATTGAGTAAGTTTTTACTCAATAGTATTAAAAATTTACTCAAATATTTTTTTTATTTTTTTCTGTGAAGATAACATTTGTGCAAGAAAAATGTCTCAGAATTTTAGTGTTCTATATAGAAATAAGGTTAATTTTTTTTTATAGAAAACTTCTTGAGAATGAGAATTTCTCTATTTGATAATTCTTTTAAATGTGCGAATTTTTCTATAGTTATATGTTTTATAACTTTTCTATGGAAAACTATAGAATATTCTGAAAATTTGTCTATAGGAAATGTAAAATATGTAAACAGTTTAATAATAATTTTTCAAAATCTAAGAAATTTAAAACATTAGATGGCATTAAAACCGTAAAATTTTTCTATCGAAAAATGCAAAAAAAAAAAATCTAGGATTTAAGTTTTAGAAAAGTGTATCAAAATTTCTTCATAAAATGTTTTTAAACTAATATTTTTTTAGTATCTGATAATTTTCTTTAACGAAATATGATCTAATAATATTTTTATACGAAAAAGTTCTTAAAATCTGAGAATTACTTTAAAATAAGAGCATTATTTCAGAGATTTTTTATAAGAAAGATACATTAGAATTTGAAAATTTTTTATATAAATAATGCCTCAGAATCTCAGATTATAGAAAAAGTTTGAAAATCGGAGACATTTTCTAAAGGAAAATGTTGAATCTGAGAGTTTTTCTTAAGAAAATACGATCTGAGAATTTAAGAACTTTTTTATATCAAAGTTTTAGAATCTGAACATTTTTCTAAAGGCAAAAATCTCTGAAATGGGTTATTGTTCTATATGAAAACTATTTTAGAATCTAAAAGTTTTTCTGTAAAAAAAATTTCTCAACAGCTGAGAAATTTTGTAAAGGAAACATTTATAAAAAACTAATAATATGGTTAATTTTTTTTCGAAATATTTCAGTTTTGTATAAAGAATTTTTATTTAAAAGTTTACGGGTCTTTTCACATTTGTGACTAGCTATGGTCCGTTTTTTTGACTATAAACGGTCTTGCTATGGAAGTAAATCGGTCCGTCAGGATTCCCTCGTGAAAAAGTTTTTTGAGTTAAAAAAGTTCCCCCAAATACAAAAGGTTGAATCCGCGCCTGATTTAAATATTATACCTTTAAATTGATTTTTTTTTTTGGTTTTTCATTTGTTACTCAATATTAAAAATATTGAAGAAAAATTGTACACCCCCCATCCCCCCCCCCGCTTCCAACCAAACTTTTTTGGCTTTCGATTGCATAAAATTTTTTGGAAAAAAAATCTCCCCCCCCAAATGAAATTCCTGGATCCGCGCCTGTTCTTGATATTATTGATTTTATAAAAAATTGCAAAAATTTTATTTCTAATTAGTTCATACACATTACAGGACCCGCTGGGTAAAGACCCCATTGGGTTTGGACCTGATTGGTTCAGACCCCGATGGGGAAAGATCCTGTTGAGTTTCTTAAGAATCGTCATCAGGCACGTACGCAGGGCTGGGCCCTGGGGGCCCGGGCCCCCCCCCCCCCAAAATGATTTGGCCATATAAAAATTTTAAGACATTGCACTACAAAATATTCGTTTGCTAACAAAAATAGGATGAGTATTATTCTTTTTATTTATCTCTAATCTAACGAAGGGTTTTTTTTTATGAAAATTTCAAAAAAATGAAAAAATACAATAAAAATTTTTGATTGAAAAAAAATTAAAAAATTCGTAAACTTTTACGGTAGTGAATAGAACACCTCTAAAAGGTAATTCCGACTGACCATAAGTTATGTATCATAAATATTATTCCATTAGCTTTTCTCTCGACTTTATTTAAGGCCGCTGCCATATTTGACTAGATTTGTGATATAGAAAAATTTACTATCGATAATTTTTTATAGAAAAATTTTCTATCCAAAATTTACTATCGAAAACTATAGAAAAATTTACTTTCGAAAAGTTTCTATAGAAAAATTTGCTATCAAAATTTTTTCAAAGAAAAATTTACTATCGAAAATTTTCTATAGAAAAATTTACTATCAAAAATTTTCGATTGTAAGTTTTGCCGAAAAAATTTTTATATTTAAAAATATATTTTATGTCTTTAGATAAACAAATGATAACTTCAAAAATATAATTTAAAATGGTACAGTTTTGGTAAAAACGGAAATTTTTTACGAAATTTTTCAAAGGGTTTGAGAAATTTTATTGGTAAATAATGTTTTAAAACAAATACCGTGAAAATTGTGTCCTCTACTCTAATTAGAAGCTTTTGTAATTCCAAGTTTAACCAAATTTGACAATTTTTAAATCGAAACATCTTCTCTGAATCTGGAACTTTTTTACACAAAAAATTAATCAAAGTGTTAGTTTTTATACCCTCCACTCTAGTGATAGAGGGTATATATAAGTTTGTCATTCCGTTTGTAACAGCTCGATATATTGGTCTAAGACCCCATAAAGTATATATATTCATGATCCTCGATCGATTTTAAGACGATCTAGCGATGTCAGTCCGTCTGTCTGTCTGTTGAAAACACGCTAACTTTTGAAAGACATTACGGAGACTCCTGAAGTTTGGCACATATGTTGCTGGTCAGGTTGGTATTGCAATCCAGCGAAATCGGTCCAGTGATTCTAAAGTTATGAGCAAAGGACTGAATTTCGGCAAGGGTTTTTCGTGATTTTACGAGATAAAACACACGCTAACCTTCGAAAGGCAATTCTGAGGATGCTGAAGCTTAGCATGTATATTTGTCGTTTCCCGGGCCTGGTTCGATTTAACTGTGCGATTCGCTATCTCGGTCGAAGTGAGTGACTACAAAATTTGTACGTAACAAAACAAAAAACTCAAATTTGTTTTTGTTTTACGTACAAAATTTCTAGTCACTCACTTTGTGCGACATACTGAATCAGGGCATTAATTTCAGCCAAATCGGTTTAGTGGTTCAAACGTTATTAGCAAAACCGTGAATTTCAGATTAGTTTCACCTTAAATTCATGAGTTGAAAACCCGTAAAACATGTTTTAAAAACATTGGTAAGTCAAAAAAATATTTTACAACGTATTTTTTTCACTTAAAAATATTTTCACACTATAAAAATAAATACACTCAAAAAAAATTTTACACTCAAGAAAAAAATTTAGTAAATTATTTTTTTTTCAAAATTACTAAAAAAAAGTTTTTTTACACTAAATAAAATATTTCTAATTAAAAATATTATTTTTTTTCGCGTTCGAAAATTTACTATCACTTTAAAAGGGCATTGTGGAGGGTATTCATAGATTCGGCCAAGTCGAATTTAACTTTTCTACTTGTTTTTTATTTTATTTATTACGATATTGCATTATCGTGTCTATGTTAATTTGTTTTTTAATGTTTTAATCCTGTTATTATTCATTTTTGGTTAATTACTACTATTTATTTATTATAAATCAATAAAATAAAATTGATAAAAGTCATACGTGCCGGATATTTTAGTGTAGGGTGAAAGGTACACTCAAAAAAATACATTAGTAAAAAAATTTGTAAAGTGGTTTGTATCTCAAATTTACAACTTTTTTACTAAATTCTACTAAAAAATCAATTTTTAGTAATTCTTTTTAGTAAACTCGCTTTACAAACTATTAATTTTATACTGATTTTTTAATAATTTTTTCAGTTGATTTTTTAAAAATTATCGTACTAACTTTTGATAATTTTTTTGTAAATTTTACAATATTAGTTAGTAAATTTCGTTTTTTTTCTCTAGAAAACCTATACACTATAATTAAAAAAAAATTTATTTTATTAAAATATTTGGAAATTAAAAAAATATAAATAAAAAAAAATATATTATTAGTTATTTTTTTAACGATAAAACTGCGCTTTGATGAGTATGAATATGTTTATTATTTTTTTTAATATTCAATTACTCTTCATTAGTTTTTTTTTTTTTCAATTTAAAAAAAAATATATATTAAAAAGGAAACAAAATAGAGAAAAGAGAAGATATGCAAAATTTAAAAAACAATGCCGACCTTTTCAAATGGAAAATTTCCATAATAACCAGTGCTGCCAACTTTTTTTTGGAGAAATCGTCAATTTTTAAAAAAAAAGATCGTCAAAATCGTCAATTTAAAAAAAATTTGTCGTCAAAAAATCGTCATGACAAAAATACGCTAATAAATACTAAAAATGTTAATACCCCAGACCACTCCATGGTCCAGAGTGAAATGAGTTTCCGTTGATGTTTGTAACTACCCTAGTAAAAATATTATGCTAATTTTACTAAATAGATCTAATTTGATCCGTAAAATGGTTGTATCAAATAATATCTAATTGTATTACTTTAGATCAAAAAATATAAAAATTGATACATTTTGATCCTGAATTTGGTCAAATCTAATTATATCAAATTGATCTTATAATATCTATTTTTACACAATTTGATGAGCAAAACCAAAATACGAATCTAATCATATATGGTGCAATATCTAACCATATAAAGTGGATCAACCGTATCAAAATGATAGATATAATTTTATATAAATTTATGCGGAAGCATATTAACTCATATAAGATTGTATCAAATTATATATGATTAGACCAGAAAATTTTTACTCGGGTATCCAAAATATTGGTCCTCGACCTTTTTAAAGTCCCAATTATAATTATAATTAATTGACCTGAAATTTGAAACTTAAGAAAAGCTTATGGCCCATGGACGAAGATTATTGAAATTGATTTTTTGTGCACATCCCCCATATTAAAATTCATCCCGATATTGGAGCGTTGTAAATTTAACGCACCAATTAATTTATATTGACCACTTCTAATAACAATTCTATTTTTCAACTAAAAAACTTTTTTTAATGTTTTTTCTGGTGAATTTTTAACTTTTCCTGTCTTTTCCCAAAATTGTTAAGCTTTTTTCTTAAAAGTAACTATCTTTTTTAAAAAAAATATAGGTTTTTCTCTTTTCTTTTCAAAAAATTAAGTGAACTTCAAAGAATTTGCTTACAAAATTTGAATTTTTTGACAAAAGTTTACCATTTTTTCCTCATTAAATAAAATCGTCATTGTTGTTCCTGGCGAAAATGAAAAATCGTCAATCGTCATTTTAGTAAAATTGACTTCGAAAATCGTCAAAATGACGATAAATCGTCAAAGTTGGCAGCGCTGATAATAACATAAATTTTTTTTTTTCTTTCTTCTTTACTTGCGGAATTTTTTTGTTTATGCTATCCACGAATATTTTTTTCTCACGCACATAAAGGGTTGATTTTTGTGTTATTTACTTTATGCCTTTGAATATTTTAGTCACAAAATAACATTCGATCGGTGAACATCGCGCGACGGGTAAAATGAATAAAAAAATTTACAAAAAAAATATTACAACAAAAAAAGCATAGCAGGTGGTCGATTCTGGTTCTGTGAAAAATGTGTGAATGAAAAAATATGTCAGTAAACTTCATTTAAAACTAATAGGCAAAGTGACATTATTTTTTCAGTGATAAATTTATCACAGAACCTGAATTAGCCCTCAGGTAACCAAATCTTAAAGTATTTTTGACATGATGACATCAGGTAACAATTGTATATTTATGTGATCTATTTAAAGCATTATGTTGATATTTTTTTTATTTTAGTTCACCGTACACCAATTTATTCAACATCAATCTTCAAAGAATTAATTTTATATGGTAGTATGTATATTTTGTATTAAAAAAATGTGTTCAATATTTTCTCTTTTTTAGATCAAAAATTCTAACAAAACCTGACTTGCATGGAAATAGTTATTGGCGACAACAAGCGCAATACGCAATTTACATGATGTATACAAATACCAAAAATTAAAAATACACAATTTACAATTTTTTTACAAAAAAAGTTAATATTATTTACAAACGCGTTTTAAAATCCATTTTACAAAAATTGTACAGAAAAATTTAGTAATACTAATTTTTTTAGTATTTTTAAGATTACTAATTTTTGAAAACCAAAGTTTGTAATGGTAACTGAAAAAGTTATCGGGCACAAATTGAAAACTTTATTAGTAATGGTAACAGACTTTTTTGTAAGGAATACTAACAAATTTTTATGAGTGTAATATTTGCAAATATTAAATTTATCTTTTTTTGCAATTTTAAATAGGTTTGATACAAGCAATTCCACTTATATATTTATATTATCAGATTTGTTAACTAAAAAAGTCGATACATTTGGTCATAATTTAACTCAATTTTTTAAATGCATTTTAACTAATAATGTTTAATGATGTATATTTACTCTATCCGAACGACATTCAGTAATAATATATCAAAAATGTCAATGATCTTAACATTTTTTTAGCATTTGTTCATATAAATAAATTAACCAACTTTGCATTCAATTTATATGTAGGGTGCAAGGAGGACAACAAACTTTGATAGCAGCTTTAATTGCTTAAGGTCCCTAGTTTTTATAATGCCTAATTTTGTTTTACAACTCCTAACCGTTTAGAAGATATAGTCAAAAAACTTCGATGCGCGCGTTTTCCATACAAACCGTCCACTGTGCGATGGTACAATTTTCGTCTTGTAATTCTCTTCATTCTTAAATTATCCTTTTAATTTGTTCTCTTATTTCACACAAACCTCATTCTAATCGACACCAAAGTATATAATCACTTTACCCATAATAAGATTATTATTATGAACGTAATGAGCCTTTATAATTTTCATATAAATTTAGATTATTATTAAATCACTCTCAGAAGACTGAATAAATGAATTTGCTTATTATTTTTTTTTTGTGTTTGCTAATTTTCCAATATTCATACACATGTTGGGGAAATAATGTTATTGAAAATGCCTTTTAAATGTCTAAACAATTGACATACATTTTTGTATGTTGAAAGTGAATAAATAAATATATCCAAGGGGGGTGATGTTTTCCACACTTTCCATATTGTATTAACAATTTTTGTTATACTTCATTAAATTTTATTACTCATAAAAGCCATAGAAGAGAGAAAAGGCAAGTTTAGCATAAATGTTAATATATTCGTTGGTAAAAGAAAATATCAAAGTCATTATTAAGAAATAACATAGTTTTTTTCAAACGATAAGATTTCGAAATATTAAGAAATTTAACATGGTAAATATTAAATTATAAATTTTGAAATGTTAATTTGCTATTTTTAAACATTTTTATTAAGTTGAATGCTTAAATTTCACATTTAAAATAATAATTTTATATTTAATATCTTAATGATATTCTTAAGAATATCTTTTCTTAAATCGTATAAAATAATTCATTAAAAATTTTATTCACATCATTATTTAAACTACTTGTCTGCACGTATTAAAAACACTTAACATTGGTAACTTCCCATTACAATTGTCAAGGCACAGTGGAACAAAAGTTTTATGAAAAGATAAAAAAACATTAGCAAACATTATTAATTTTATTCATCGCTTTTTTTACACTCGAAGAGCTGAATTTGTATTATTCAAAAGGGTGATCAAGCCCTTGCGGCCGGTACTGCGATCCTTTTGAGTCTCATAGAGTAAAGAATCATAGAGTAAAGAAAGAAACAGAGGTACGATTAGTGAAAACTTTGTAAAACCCAAATTGCGAACTACGATTATCTCAAGGATAGATAAAAGAATAGATAAAATTCTTTTGTTTTTTTTTTCATTTCTCTTTTAAATGCATTCGTTTTTTTTAATTTCCTTTTGAAAGGTATTTCAGTTTTTCTTTTTTTACTTTTTTTCTCAATTTCCTTTTGAAGTATTTAGAAATTTACTTTTTTTCAATTTACTTTTGAAATATTCTGGGTTTCTACTCCGAGATAATCGGAGTTTGTGGCTAAAAAAAAAATTTACAAAAGAAATGCGGTTTCACTAGAAATGTCTCTTATTCTTATTACTCTATGGCCAAGATCTATAAATTGATATTAAACTCTGTTCCATGTTTTTAATGGACATTATAACAGAGGACGGAGAAGCTAGCCTTATATCTTTAGAATGAAGTAATTGCATTCGCACAATATGTGTTGCGTTGTTTCAATTTTCTCCAAAGTCGACGCGAAGACGATGTGCAAAGGCTTAAATTATGCAAGTGCTAATTTATCTTATAATGTCCGGTGAGAAAACCTGTTAGTAACCTAATGTCAATTTTGGAGTGATTAAGAATACTCCCATATGATAGTGGCGCGATGAGCGCTTTGGGTTGTCGTAGACCCTCTGAGTTCTCCAACAAGTTTAAGAAGTCAGTCCTCTCCAAACTCCTAATCATGGCCGAGAAGTTGGACCAATTCAACCCACAAGGGTTCGGGCCGGTCATAGGAGCTCGGGTTCGGTCATAGAAGTAGCGAATATGTGTTTAAAATTTCATTATTATGCTTTTTGCACTAAAGAAATGCAAGTTTATCATAATTTAATTTTTTTTTATTCTACGCCCATAAAAGGGGGCGGACCGATAAAACGACATTTTCCAATTCTCAGGGTCCAAATGCAGGACTTTGAACTTCTTGTAGCATAAAAATGTTGCATTTTTTAAACAAAAAGACAAAAAATCATGTTAAAAAATTATATATTTCAGAGGTTGGTTTAGTTCTTCAGATGGGAACATTTTTGCCCCCTGGTCCGATTTTGCCCATTTCCGAACTAAACCTGCTTAGGACCATAAGACATATTCGCGCCAAACTTCAGGAGTCTAGCTCTTTTATTTTGGACTGTATCGTGTTAACTACAGACGGACGGACATCGGTAGAATGTCTTAGGATCGATCACTGATCAATAATATATATACTTTATGGGATCCCCGACCGATATTTCGATGTGTTACACACGGAATTACAAAGTGAGTATACCCCCATACTGTGGTTGGAGGGTACAAAAAGCAAAATTATAATATTCGTTCTAGTACAAAATTTTCTTGACGATTTTAAAGCCGTTATAACGGAATGACCTTTCAAATTGAGTGTAAGTTATTTTTAGTGAAAAAAAAAGTTTGAGTAAAAAAAAAATTTTAGAAAAAAAGTATAAATTTATTTTGTTCCCAGTTTTATTACATTTCGCCCCACTTCACTTCATCGAATTTCGTTCCTTATAAGATTCATTCCTTTTCGTATAATATACGTTAAATAAAATAAAAAAGTCGTTCTCAAAATAGATATAAAAATTACGATTTTGCATCCTTGTACCAACGGTTTAGGTACCTCTTTTTACCCTAAATTTTTAAATTTCAAATGTGTTCTTATATTGGATGGTAATTCTGCTGGAGGATTCCACATGTCAAATTTGGAAATACTTTTTTGAGTAAAAAACTTTTTTGAGTGTAAAACTTTTTTGAGTGAAAATGTTTTTTAGATTGACTTGAAATATTTTATTATGATAAAAAAAATTTTAAAAAATTTTTTTATGAACAAAAAAATTTCGCAATTTTTATACCCTCCACTCTAGTAATAGAGGGTATATAAAAGTTTGTCATTCCGTTTGTAACACATCGAGATATTGGTCTAGGACCCCATAAAGTATATATATTCATGATCCTCGATCGATTTTAAGTCGATCTAGCGAAGTCCGTCTGTCTGTCTGTCCGTTGAAAACACGCTAACTTTTGAAAGACTTTACAGAGGCTGATGAAGTTTGACATATATGTTTGTCGTTTACCGGGTCAGGTTGGTATTGCAATCCAGCCAAATCGGTCCAGTGGTTCAAAAGTTATGAGCAAAAGAGTAAATTTCGGCAAAGGTTTTTCGCTAATTTACGATATAAAAAACACGCTATTTTTTGAAAGGCAATAATGAGAGTGCTGAAGCTTGGCATATATCTTTGCCGCACCCTAGGTCTATTTGGTATTGAATTTCAGCTTAATCGGTCCAGTGGTTCAAAAGCTATAAGCAAAACCCTGAATTTCAGATTTGTTTGATCTTAAATGCCACGTGTTTAAACAAGTTTTAAAAGCATTGGTGGTTACTTAACAATGCTTTTCAAACTTTTTTAGTTTTAAAGCAATGCTTTTTAAACTTATTTAGTTTTAAAAGCATTGGTAACTTAAAATTACACTCAAAAAAAATGTACACTCAAAAAAAATTTACACTAAAAAAATTTTTTTTTTTTTTTACAAAAATGAAAATATTTTGTGTACATACGTACGTGCATTCACTCAGAAATATTTTTACAGTAAAAAAAACATTACACTCAAAAAAAAAAAATTAGTAATTTTTCTTAATTTTTAAAAATGAAAAAAAAGAGTTTTTACTCAAAATAAAATATTTCTAATCAAAATTGTTAACATTTTTTATATTAAAAAAAGTACTATCCCTTAAAAAAGGCATTGTGGAGGGTATTCATAGATTCGGCAAAGTCGAATTTAACTTTACTTGTTTTTTAATCTGTTTGTATTTGTTAAACATCGTTTGGTGTTCAATTCTGTTTACCTATGTCAACCAGCAGCCGAATTAAAGGATTTTGTATTTTTTGGTTACGTTGAATGTACAAAAATTTTCAAGGTTTCCTAACATTTTCTTTCATAACTTTTGCACTGTTAAACCGATATCGCTCAGATACAACACAAAACTGATTGGAAGAACAACAAGTAAATATATTAAGTTTTGAGTGATTTCTGTACTTAGGTCGTGAGCATCATTTCAACAGACGGACAAGCATCGTTGGGAAGTCTTAGTATCGATCACTGATCAATCAATAAAATACATACCGATATTTCGATTAGTTGCAAAACGGAATGACAAACTTATATATACCCTCTATCACTAAGAGAGGGGTATAAAATACCGGGTAATTGAAACATATTCAATTACTGAATTATTAATGAAGTAATTGTTTCAACAACTTTCGTGTTTAGAAGAATTCCAAAAATTAATGTAATTGAATATGAGGTTTTCGTAATTGGGAAAATTCTTTGTATTTTTGAACTACTGTGCCTTCCTACAACCATTTAGAAGTGGAAGCATACAAACAAAGATTAAGAAATAAAAAAGTCAAGTTTTTGTTTTGAAATTTTTATAATTACAATTGTATTGCGATTATTATTAATATTTTTTTTAAAGCTCGAGAAAAGCAAACATGTTATGAATTTTGAGTTGAGTTTTTTGCGTTGATTAAAATCCATCGCAGTCATACATAATGATGACTTTATATGGTGGACTGGTTAATTGTAAGTACGGGTACTACGATGATTTGAATGGAAAACAAAAAAAAATTATGAAAAACGTACTTTTATAAACCGAATATGTGTGGGAGTTTATAAAACAATTTACGTATTTGGCTATAGAATGTACTGAACACATGTGTGTACTTTGAGTATTATCTATCTACCGACAAAAGCTAAAAGTATCTAGATATGATATGAAATATAAAAGAATCACAGATAGAAATATACAATTACAAATGTACTCCAGCGAATATAACAAGCGATTACTTAATGTTCACAAAACCTTTAAACAAAAAGATTCAAGTTCAAAATACCATGTGTTTTTAAAAATAAAAACAAAGATAAAAGTTTTTATATTATTTTTGCCAAACGGAAGTTTCAAAAACCTACATTGAAATCTTGTTATCTATAAAGTTATCTTTGGCCTTAACAAAGAAAGAGGATGGCTAAAAACAATTTAATTTTTAGCATCTTTGATAGTTAGACAATAAATTAAATTAAGAAACATAAATAAATATTATTATATAGATCGTTTGTTTAACCATAAACTTATGTTGAAGTTCGTGGGCTGTTTTTCAAGAGATTTATAAGCCTTTTTACAAAACTTGATATCAATTCTTGTTTTTTTTTTTTGGCCAATTTACTATTGAAACAAAAAAAAAAAAACACCCACTGATGCCAAACAAACGCCTTGTAACAGCCAACATCAACATAATTTACAAATTTTTTTTATGATGGAAATAAATTAACAAAAAAATTCATTTAAATCACAAAATATCGTAGTTATCTTTTATTTTGTTTATTATTTATTTAAGAGTTGGCGTGATTTGTTAACAAAACATAAATTCCCAGTAATATTTATTTACAAAAATACTTTGACATAACGCCAACTTATTAACAATAAATGCATATCAAATCTTAATAAGTACATATTTTAAATTATATATATCACTGGAAATCTACATAATAAAATTAAATGATTTTAAAATTCAACAATCATGTAGGTTGGTTGAAAGTTATTGACTTTCTTTCTCATGAAAAGAAAATTTTCTTAAATTTTTCAGCTCTTAAATTTTTCAACAACTTTGTTAGTATTTTAAATTCATTTAAAAAGCCATAATATGTGTAAAAGTTACCCAAGCAGAAATTTAAGAGCGTTTAAAAAACAAAGCGTTTTGAAAACATTGTAACAAAAAATCAATCTCAAAACGTGAGTTTTGAACGCTTCGAAAAACGTTTGAGAGTATTTTATTTACAATATACAGTGAGAGTCAAAAGAAAGTGTACAGTAGATGTAATTCGTTAACGACAAAGTTGACAACAAAAACCCTTATTTTTATCAATCGACTATTATTTAAAAAAATGCTATATAAGAAATTTTGCAAGCTCTAATTTAAGCTTGATAGCGTTCAGATTGAGCAAATAATAAATGAGATACGAAGGTCGCGCTGGAAAATGAAATTATTTGTAGACGTTTTTTTTTTAGAAAATTTCTAAAAAATATTTTTAAACTGATTTTTTTCAAGTCCAAATATTAAAAATTTAAAAAATAGTTCAAAATAGTAAAAAATATTAAATTCAGTTATCAGATCATTTTTCCAACGACCCAAACAAAAATCAAAATTAAATGCAGAAAAAAATATGCATTTTTTGATCTCCAATTCTTTTGACCAACAATTTTTTGTAAACAAAGAAAAGATTTTATTATACCCCCCTAGTAAAAAAGTTTTGATATATTGATATATAATTTGATACAATCATATTAAATTATATATGACTTTTTATATGTTCAGATCTAATTTTATCTAAGATTTATTGCGGCTCCATTTTCTTATCTGAGGTTATACATAAATATATCTGACTTTATGTAATCATATAAATCTATATTAATTTATATAAAATAAGATCAACTGGATTTAATTGGATGTAACAAAAATTCGGATCTAATTGTATCATTTTTTATATTTGTGTATCTAAAATAATACAATTATATCAATATCTGATCCAACTTGATACAGCCAATTTTGAGATCAAATTAGATCTTAAAAAGTTTTTTTTTTTACTCGGGCCTCAAACTACAGTATGGGGGTACCCGCCCTAGTAAAAAAAGAAAAAAAGTTTATGACTAATTATATCCCAAATATGGCGGATACAATTACTTTAATAATTATCTACGAGTATATTTTATGATCTAGAGGGATAACCTTATATATAATGTGATACTTGAATTGGGTCTATATAATTATATCAGTTGGAGAAATCTGATACGATTAAATATAATTTAAAACAATTATAACTGCCCGAGTAAAAAAAGTTATATATGAACAGATATGCTTTTATGTAAATCCATATTAATTTTGATCCGAAAATTGGCGGATCGAATATTATACGATTATATCAAATTCTATTATTTTTGATAAAATAATTTCAAATTTGATTAAGTTTGATCCTAAAAATGGGTCTATCCAATTGTATTAAATCATATCTTATCTGTTAAAATTAGATAAATTTTTATATTATTAGATGAAATGTGGTAAAATTTTTTGGAATTTTAAACTTGAAATTAGAAATTATTTTATCAGATTGGATACATTAGTGGTGTTTTTGTCGATCCCTATGAACGATTAGATAAACTGTTTCGACAAAAACGACATCCACGGCTAACTAATCTAACTTGGCATTACTTTTTTTTGGATCAAAAAAATGACGTTTGGTTAAAAAAATATGTTTTATATATTAAACAAAAGTACAAAAAGCCATATGGAAATGATTTTTTTAAAAAGTGTTACTACGGTTTTACATTGAGGATTTATTTCTCTCTGGTCCGCTATTGCCTGTGACCATAAGACATGATTATGATAAAACTTCTAGCTCTTTCGTTTAGTAAATATAGTGTTTTCCACATACAGACAGGCATCCCTGGATAAAATCAAGTCCCGGACCAATATTTCGATGCGTTACACATGTAGTGAGCATGTACCCATACTGTGGTTATAGGGAATACAAATTAATTTGAAAAAAGTGAATGGATATAGCTTAATCAAGACCCTCATAATAAAAAAAATTAATACACGAAAACAAAAGACCCATGTCCCTACCCATTGAATAGTTTGAGTTCCGGTTAAATAAAAGCATTAGAATCTGGAAGCTGGTTTTGATTTTATAGAAAAATTGTCCCACATTCTGAGGACAATTATATGTACATATATACAATATACATTAAAGGTGTCCTAACGACTAAGGCAATTTTTCAAAATCACTTTTTAATACGTGGTAGGGTCCTAAATTGTAGTTTTGTATCTAAAAATGAGTGAGCCAAAATTTGGAGACAATCGGATAAAAATAACTCGTGCCGAAAATGGATTGAAGTTTTGGGACACTCTTATCTGATAAAAAAACACTTTTTTCTAGTTTTTTGAAAAATATTGGTATATGCTATTTTTTGTTAATTTTTTTGTTAAGTAATATGAAAATGGTAATAAATTACCTTTCCAAAAAGCTTAAAGAAATTCAAATCGGATGAAAAATAAGCATTTTACGCATACATGCCCCAGACCATTGCATGGTTTTTAAAGCCAAAATTTGAAAATTTTTAAAATTTTTAGGCAAAAAAATAAAAAAAATTAAATTTTACTTTATAATTATATTAAATACATGTTATAGATAAAAACTAACAGATATGGTAGTCTAACTTTTTTTTCATTTGGCGTGGGTAGTGATATAATTTCCGCGGATTCCAAAGAAAATGAGTTTTTCTAAAATAATTTAGCAAATATGGGAAACAATTTTCTGTATTGTATTAAACGAAGTGAAATTAATAATTTCTATAAATTTTTTGAGAATTCGGGCATCTTTAACCCCTTTTCGTCGAGGTGAAATGACAAATTTGAGACGTTATACATTTTTATAATACAAAATATCTGCATATATCCGATTGCTCAAAAGTTACAGAATTTACGTTTTACACTTCGATCCGCACAATAGAGCACAAATTTTCAAAAATTTGTTTAATTATTGTAGAAAAACGCATTTTATTTGGAATCCGCGGAAATTTTATCACTACCCGCGCCAAATAAAAAAAAAGCTTGACTACCATATCTGCTATTTTTAATCTTAAACATGTTTTCAATTTGATCATAAAGTAAAATTAAATTTTTACTATTTTTTTGCCTAAAAATTTTGAAAATTTTGAAATTCTGGCTCTAAAAACCATACAATGGTCTGGGGCATGTATGCGTAAAATGCTTATTTTTCATCCGATTTTAATTTTATTAGTCGTTTTGAAAAGGTAATTTAGTACCATTTTCATATTATTTCACAAAAAATTTAACAAAAAATATCAAATACCAATGTTTTTCCAAAAACTAGAAAAAACGAGTTTTTCGTTCTTATAAGAATGTCCCAAAACTTCAATCCATTTTCGGCACGAGTTATTTTTAGCCGATTGTCCCCAAATTTAGGCTCACTCATTTTTAGATACTAAAGAACAATATAGGACCCTACCAGGTATAAAAAGGTGATTTTCGTTTTTAAGGACACCTCTAATATACATACATATATTTTTCAATAGAATATTTATTTAATGGTTTTCACATCACAAAGTAAATATAAAAACATTAATTTCTTTAGGATTTTGCTAGCATACTGCTTCCGTAAACGTTTGCTTCCCCATTTTCGTATTTTCCGTCAGACAAAAATCCTTTCGTAATTGGTTTTTGACATCACAAAGTAAAGATAAAAAAAATTCTGTAGGATTCTGCTAGCATACTGCTTCCGTAAACGTTTATCCAGCAATTGCCACTTTCGCAATGTATTTTTCCTTCAGGTCCCGGCCACAATTTTTTTTCTTCCGTGTGTTTTTAAAACCTTCGGGATCTTAAAAATCAATATTTTCATATTTTGGTTTTGTTATTTAAAAAAAAAATAAAAAAATTGTAAAATGGAATGTAAATAATATTTTCTTTTTTGTTGACATTTAAAACAGACGTAGATAAATTAAAAAGATAACAAATTTACAAACTTGGTAGCATTTTTATAAGTGCTAAATTATTAAGCACTTATAAATTTTATGTCTTAGTTAAGCGGATACGGGCTTAATTTTGTATGCAATTTTTATATTTGGGACGACAAAAACACCACTATTATCAATTAGAAGTGTTTTTATTGCATTCTTCGGAATTTTTTCGGGACTTGGCAAATTATTAAAAATTTGTCAATTTTTTTTCTAAAATCATTTTTAAGGGATTTAAAAATTCCAAAAATGTTTGTGTCTTAGAAAATTTAAAAACATTTCGGAACTTAAAAATTTGTTAAAAACATAAAATTTCTCCTAAAAACATTTTCAATGATTTTTTTACTCAAAAAAAAAAAATTGCCAAAAAAATTTTGTGTCCGGGACTTTGAAAATTTTCATAAAATTTTTTAGAACTTGAAAATTTTTTAATTGTACTGGACTTAGAAAACTTGGAAAAATTTTTTCGGGATATAATTATAAATAAAATCATATATCTTTTTATCTGCCATATCTAAAAATTTCCGACCTTATATGTCATATCGAATTTCATATAGATCGGTATATAAATAGATATGAATATGTATGTTATCATATTAAAAAATAAGGAAAAATACAATGATATATATAAACTTATATGTCCATATCAAAGTTCATGCATAACCATATATAAATATAAATAATTATATAATAGCATATATGATTATATCAGATCTTTTTTACTCGGGTGATCATACATTGCACATTATCACGTCATATAAGTTGGATAACATTATATATAATCATATGCACTTTATATAATGTTATCCCGAGTAAAAATAAACATATATAACAATATATAACTTGATACAAACATAATAAATCATATATGATTATACATCCCGTGAGGCATTTTCTATTTTTTTAAATGCAGTCATATGTTGTAATATATAATTTAATCATGATTCGGATTAAAAGGTATACGGTTGATATAAATATATGAAATAATATTAGGGCCAATACAAAATTTGTTTTTCTGTATAATTTAATATAAAATTATATATAGCTTATTCTGTTCCATATATAAATGTTTCCAATTAAATGTTCCCAATTAACCAAAAATGTTCTAAGTTTTTTAAGCAAAGTATAAGAAACTTTTAAAATGTTCCTAAACATTTCCTTGTTAGGGTTATGTATATCACCTATCTGGTTCGAAGCGTACCCAAACATTTTTTTTGTTTTAGAAAATTATATGTTTGGTGAATGTATCGTTGACCTGTGGTGTAACTCACCCAAACCAAAACACACCAAGATTTTTTATGTTTTTATGCAATTAGATCTAATTGGATCCAATGAAATATGGCAATGTCTGGTCAAAACTCGGATGAAATCGAATCATATTTTATACAAATTGATCTTTTTTAATGCAAAAACATCCACCATTATTCGGATTAAATTGCGTATAAATATATATTGTGTTATATATCATTATGTATTGCATCATATAAAAATTTTTACTCGGGATATACAAAAATATGTTCTTTATGTATAGCAATATCTAACCATATATATTTATGTCTTATAGTCTCAATTTATTTTATATTGTATCAGTCCGGATCAAACTGATAAAACCAGATAGACCCATTTTACGTATCATATTATATATAAGACTATCTGTTCAGATCTTGTGGGATAACCGAAGATAATATTTGAAACAATTGTGTCCACCATTTTTGGGATCTAATTTGTCACTGCTATATATAATTCTTTTTTACTCGGGCGAGTAAAAATTTTTATATGATGCAATATATATTGATATGTAATACAATATATAATTAAACGCAATTTGATCCGAAAAATGGTGGATGTTTTTGCATTAAAAAAGATCAATTTGTATAAAATATGATTTGATTTCATCCGAGTTTTGACCAGACATTGCCATATATTAGTGGATCTAATTAGATCTAATTGCATAAAAACATGTAAAATCCTGGTGTTTTTGGTTTGGGTTGAGTTACACCACAGGTCAACGATACATTCACCAAACATATAATTTTCTTAAACAAATAAATTTTCGGGTACGCTTCGAACCAGATAGGTGATATACATAACCCTAACAAGGGAATGTTTAGGAACATTTTAAAAAGTTTCTTATACTTTGCCTTAAAAACTTAGAAAATTGTTGGTTAAATGGAAACATATAGTGTTATATATGGAACAGAATAGGATATATATAATTTTATATTAAATTATACAGAAAAACAAATTTTGTATTGACCCTCATGTAATTTTATATAATTATATCAACCGTACACCCTTTAATCCGAATCATGATTCAATTATATATTACTACATATGACTGCATTAAAAAAGTTTAGAAAATATCTCACGGATGTATAATCATATATAATTTATTATGTTTGTATCAAGTTATATATTGTAATATATGTTTATTTTTACTCGGGTATACTCACTTTGTCATTCCGTAAGTAACGCATCAAAATATCGGTCTATGATCCCATAAAGTACATATATTATTGATCAGTGATCGATTCTAAGACATTCTCCGTCTGTCCATCTGTCCGTTTGTCCGTTTGTCCGTCTGTCCGTATGTCCGTCGGTAGTTAACACGATGCAGTCCAAAATAAAAGAGCTAGACTCCCGACATTTGGCACGAATATGTATTATTTTCCTAGGCAGGTTAAGTTCGTAAATGAGCAAAATCGGACCAGGGGGAAAAAGGTTCCCCCTTGAAGAACTAAACCAACCTCTGAAAAATAATTTTTTTTTAAACGATTTTTTTGTGTTTTTGTTTAACAAATGCAACATTTTTATGCTACATGAAGTTCAAGGTCCTGCATTTGGACCCAAAGAATTAGAAAATGCCGTTTTTTTCGGTCCGCCCCCTTTTATGGGCGTGGAATATTTTTTTTTTTTTTTGTAAAATATTGATAAACTTGTATTTCTTTAGCGCAAAAAGCATAAGAATGAATTTTTAAGCACATATTCGAGAGGAAATTTGCATATTTTTTTACAGCATTTAAAAAATGTTTGTTTGGGTCGTTGGAAAAATTTTTAATGTTTGAACTTAAAAAAATCAACTTAGAAATTTTTTTTCAATATTTTCAATTTCCAGCGCGACCCTCGTATCTCATACACAAAAAAAATATAAAAAAATTATATACGTTTTGGGCATAATACAACCAATAAAGTGGTTTTGGATAATTTACCTAAGTTTTTTAGAGCAAAAACTTTGGTATGTTAATTTAAAATGCTTTAAAAAAAAAATAAATTTAAAAAATTTTCCAAGTTTCGAAAAAAAAAAATATTATTAAAATCCAATAAAAATTTAAAATTTAGTCGAAAATAGCACGAAATATAATTTCGGTAAAAAATGCGCGAAAAAAATTTGTGTAAGAAACTATGTTTGTACTTGCTTAACGCCCAGTTTCTGTATGACGAACGAACGACGAAAGTCAAAAATTTACATGTATTTTGTTATTGTAACAAAAACAAAATACATGCAAATTCGTGACGTTCGTTGTACGTTCGTCATACAGAAACTTATGGTAAGTATTAAAATTTTAAGTACAAACATATTTTTTACACAAACATGTTTTTCGCGTATTTTTTACGGAAATTTTATTTCGTGCAAATTTTGGCCAAATTTAACATTTTTACTTGCTCTTAATAAATTGCCAAAAATTGTTGTGTCCGGGAAACTTAGAAAATTTTTCAAATTTCTTATTTTACAAGCAGTTTAAATGAATTTTGAGTTCAAAGTATTTTTGTGTCCGGGACTATCAAATTTATTTTTGGAATTTTGAAAATTTGTCAAAAAAATTTTTTTCTAAAATCGTTTTTAATAAAATTCTTTACTTAAAAATTGTATGTTGGACTTGAAAATTTTTAGAACAGTCATATATTTTGTTTTATGAGTAATACAAAATAATTTTTGAGTCCCGAAAAATTTTCAAATTTCTTTTCGGAAATTTAAAAATTTGTCAAAGATTTTTTTTCAAAAATCATTTTTAATAAAAATTTTTACTCAAAACGCTTAAAAAAATAGCAAACTTAATTTTGTTCACAAATGCCCACCAGAAGCCATATTAAAGCATTTTGCATTTTTTGGTTATGGGGAATGTCCCAACATGTTCGTGGTTTTTCTACATTTTCGTTCCTAACTCTTAATCGCTGAGCCGATATCGCTTAAATGTAATATTTCGATAAGTTATAAACCGATATTTAGATAAATAACAAACGGAATGAATTCTTTTATAAACCCAGATAACTGAGATTAAAACTAGCCACTTAACCTATTTTGGACTAAGACTCAATTTTATTTTTCTTTTTTGGAAAATGGTAATTCTTTTTGGGTAATTTGCACCCGCGGGTCTTAAAAATCTTGTCAAAAAAAATTGTTCAATGTGCCGTTATCCCAGAAAAGCCTGCATTTCAACTTTTTAATATTTGGATTTTTTTGCTATTTTATAAATTTATTTCATTATTTTCAAAATAAATAGTTTCAAAATGATTCAAATTAGTGGAATTTGCTTTACTTTAACAACGCTGTTCCGATTGTATTTTACTGCCTGGGTATCTACGCAGTATGGCATAAACAGTTATTCGTTATTAACTTCGTATTTAAAAGATTCAATATTTTTTAAAGTTATTCAAACAGGTTTTTTTTTATATTAACACAATTTTATTGATTGTGCTTGAAATATTATCATGCATGCATTCATGCATTCAATGCGTTAATGTTGTTCAAATCTATTAGAGATGATTTAATATAAAAATCACCTTCACCTGTTACTATTCAAATATAATAATGGTTTTATCATTAATATTGACAGTTGCTTAGATCAGGGGCGAAAAATATCGTAGGCTTTACCAAAACTAATAAAAGAACAAAGATTTAGAAAATTTTTTAAATACCGATTTTTTATGGCTGGTTCCAAAAAACCTTATTTATGTCAAAATTAATAATAGTTTAGCTTTATATCAGCAAATTGATTTTCAAATGCATTCTACTAAAGATTTACTAAATTTTTCAATAAAAACTAGTAAATTAACAAATTTTTCTTGATTATTATCAGATTTTTGTTACTAAATAGTGGGCTAGAAATCAGCAAAATTCCTTGTAAACTTAAATTTTTTTGCTTTGAGAGTACTTGGCTATTATCCAAAAAATTAATATTTCAATGTGAATATGTTGAAATTCTTTTTTTTTTTTTTGGATTTGCTGGTGTTCCAAAATTTCGTATTAAATTTCCAAATATGTATTTATAGATTGCTGTCATTTAGCTAATAGTCTTGTCTTATCAATATAATTTCGATTTTTTTTTGTAATGCCCTCAGGCAAGTAAATAATACTTGTACGAGTCAAATTTCTAATCTACCTTTTTCAAACACTACAAAATTAAACCTTTTAATTTCAATGCAGTTTATTTTTATTTCTTATCAATAGTATAAATGTTATAGTAAAACAATTACAACAAAATATTTAATATTTATTATTTTTATCATTTAGAAAAGAATGTGACAACTACAAAAATGTTGACTTTTTATGGCGGCTTTACTAGGGTTTGTATAAGTTAAATAATACAGCAAACAATGTCTGTAATATATTTGTTTTCGATATGGGTTAACTGCACTCAAAATAATAACTTTGTTAAATTACAGAAAAACTCTGCTAATTTAACAGAGTACACCATTCTTTTCCAGCTAGTAACATTTCTTGGTAATTTTACTATAAAACTCTGTAAAATGATTTTGGTAAACAAAAATTGTTAATTTACAGAAATTCTAGCAAAATATTTGTTAAATAAAACACCATTTAGCAAAGAAAAACTCTGTAAATTTACACATATTAGTACAATGCATTTTATGCAATCAAAATTTTACAGAAAAAACTCTGTAAATTTACAGAGTTTAGTATTAAATGTTATTTTGTTAAATTTTTAAAAGATTTTTGAAAAATTTTTTTTGGTACTTTTTCTAACATTTTTTCAAAAAAAAAAAAAAAATACAGATAAAATTTTGCTGTTTTTACTGAAAACTCTCTTTTTAACTATGAAATAAAGATTACATAGAATAAGTTAAAATACAGATAAAACTTATTTTATTTATTATAAAAAATACATAGTATTTCGCTGCTTGAATCTGTATTTTAGCAGAAAACTCTGTTAATTATCTGTAAAATTAAGATTACAAAGTTAAAAGTAATATAATAGATGAAACTTTGTTTTTTTGCCACAACAAAATACAAAGAATTTTCTTTAAATCTGTATTTTTACAGATTTATTTTGAGTGTGGAATAAATTTTATGCACAGTTGTGGTCAAAATAGCTGCACCAGTGGTATTTTCTAATTTTTGTCAGGTCAATCATCCGTTGAAGAATATTACATTTTTCAAGAACTACACATCAAATCAGTGAAATTTTTTCAGCCACATACTAATAAATATTTATTTTTTTGACTTTCGCTATAAAATTTGAACAGTTTAAAAAATAAAATTAAAAAATCGGGATGCAAACTTTTTCAATACGAAAAATGTCTCTAATTCTGAGACATTTTCTTTACGAAAAATGCCTCGGAATCTGCGACTTTTTCTATAAGAAAAGTTTTTAAAAGTTTTTTATTACGAAAAATGTTTTATAACCAGAAGATTTTTCAAGTGTCTCAGAAACAGAGACTTTCTATACGAAAAATATCTCAGATTCCTAAACTTTTTCTGTACGAAAAATGTCTCAGAATCTGAGATTTTTTTATACAAAAAATGTCTCAGAACCTGAGATTTTTTTATACAAAAAATGTCTCAGAATCTGAGACTTTTTTACACGAAAAATATTTCAGAATCTGAGACTTCTTCTACAAGAAAAATATCTTAGAATCTGAGACTTTTTCTATACAAAAAATGTCTTAGAATCTGAGACTTTTTCTATACAAAAAATGTCTTAGAATCTGAGACTTTTTCAACAAAAAATGTCACAGAATCTGGGACTTTTTCTATACGAAAAATGTCTTAGAAACACAGACTTTCGATACGAAAAATATATTAGATCCCTAGACTTTTCTATACGAAAAATTTCTCAGAATCTGAAACTTTTTTAATTCGAAAAATAACTTAGAATCTGAGACTTTTTGAACGCGAAAAATATTTCAGAATCTAAGACTTTTTCTATACGAAAAATATTTCAAAATCTAAAACTTTTTCCATACCCGGGTGAAAATGACCATGTATGTTCATACATGTTCATACATGCTCATATATGATTTCATGTATGATAGTATATGAACAATATATGGAAATGTATGTCATATATGGGAGCATATATGAACATTAGGGCGTTTCATCAAAAACTTTTTTTTGGATTTTTGCAACTCTTGAAGCGGAATATGAATTCTTATGGCCTAAAAGATTTTTGAGATTTTTTTCAGATTTTTGGAATGTCGGGATCAACTCGCTCAAATCGATTTTATCAAAAAAATGAGGTTATGAAACATAATTTTTTTTATTTTTTGTTCTCTGGTGCCTTTTTTTAACAAAACCGGATATAATACTTCTTAATGTTGCTAGCCTCCTAAAAAAAAAATATTCGCGGTCAAAATAATAACTTCAAGGGTCACTAAGATGACCTTTAAAGTAAAAATTCAGAATTTCCCGTGTTCCAACCTTAATAATTTGAGAAATATGCAATATATGAACGTAATGATGAATCCGTTAGATAGGTCTTTTTAATACCTTTAATTTAAAACCAAAATGACATTTGTCACTTTAGTAGAAATATTAAAAAACTAAGATAAACTCATTTTTTCCCCCATTTTACAGAAAATCGAAGGGAATCCATTAGTAGTTTTTTTGTAAAATTGAAATAATAAACTTAAAAGAAGTTTTTTTGATTGCAATTAGTGTTTCCAAACCGGAAACCCGGGTTTTTGTCAAACCGGTTTTTTTGACAAAAAACCGGTTTTTTGGTTAACCGGCTTGGAAACACTAACTACAATCTATAAAAAGCCTTAAAAAGTTATTATTTTAACTTTACAAAAAAAAACTACCTAATGCACCAGTTCAATTTTCGATAAAATGGGGGAGAAAATGAGTTTTTCCCAGTTTTTTATTTTTTTTAACATTTCTACAAAAGTGACAATAGTCAGATTGGTTTTAAATGAAAGGTGTTTTAAAGACCTATCTAACGGATTCAACATGACGTTCATACATAGCTTATTTCTCGAATTATTGAGGTTAAAACACGGGAAATTCTGAATTTTTACTTTTAAGGTCATCTTAGTGACCCTTGAACTTATAATTTTGACCGCGAATATTTTTTTTTAGGAGGCTAGCAACATTAAGAAGTATTATATCCGGTTTTGTTAAAAAAAGGCACCAGAGAACAAAAAATAAAAAAAAATATGTTTCATAACCTCAATTTTTTGATAAAATCGATTTGAGCGAGTTGATCCCGACATTCCAAAAATCTGAAAAAAATCTCAAAAATCTTTTAGGCCATAAGAATTCATATTCCGCTTCAAGAGTTGCAAAAATCCAAAAAAAAGTTTTTGATGAAACGCCCTAATGAACATACACAAGTAATGTAATATTCCATATATGTTAACGTATGCAACTATGTGTGGATAGGTATATGTCATACTCCTTCGTATATGCTATGCATCTGCATAGCATACATGTCTTAAAAACAATTTTTTTAAAGGTTGGGTTCGGCAGAACTTTGCAAAATTGGACGAAGTTCATGTATGGGTTCAGTCTGAAAAAGTCGTTCAGTTGGACAATAATGATCATACATCATCAAGATTGATTATAATTTTTGTATTCTATAGGCGAATATGAACGGCACTAACGTAAACAACCAAATTTAGAAGAAAATTCAAACACTCTGACGGTATTACTGTCAGAGCTGCGAAGGATTTCATCCCTTAATAAGATTTGGTGTTCTGAATTAAACTTTAATGATCAATTTATCGAATGAATTTACATTTGATTTTAAAATATAGAATGAATTCGGTTTCTTTTTCATTCGACTTTGAAATTGAATGGGTAAGTTTTTATAAATTCGATTTTTAAAATTCTCATAAACAAGAATTCGATTTAATATTTAAAATCGAATCCATTCCAAGAAATATTGATATTTAAAGATAATTGTATTCAGTGACTATAAAAATCGAATGTATTTTATTTATGAATTCATTCGAAAAGTGGTTAATTCTTCGAAGCTTTGATTAGCCTAAAGTGTCATAAAGTCCAAAGTATATTTTTAAAATGTTCGTTAGTTTTTTTTTAAAAATCAGTGTCATAAATTAGTACAAATTATTTATATTTGAAAATTTCAATTAATAGACGTTTTATGGAAAAAAATAAAATAAAAAAAATTTTACATACAAATTCATGTATGACAATTAGGGTGGGGCGATTTGAACATCTTAATGGGCGCTTCGCGTTTCTGATTCTTGGGATTGTACTGAGCAAAAAAGTCAACTAGACCATACGTCTACGGTAAAAATCGAGCCTCCCGATTTTGACTTGAAGTTTTTTCTCAGACTTTATTTTTTTGGAAAATTTGCAAATATTCTTGGGCTCATATTTCGTAAACTATTTGAAATTTTGACTTATTTTCAAAAGCAAGTTGTAGCTATTGTCTCGGGCTACAATTTCTCTGAACATATTACTTAAAAAGAACTTCGTTTTCATGGTCAAAAAGTCGAAAATGTAGAAAATTCACCACTTTTTGTAATATTTTCTTTGATATTTTGGCCTATAACAGCCAAACTATTAAGATATTCGATCCAATACTAAGACAAAAATTGTAGCCAAGACAATAGTTAAGAACTCTCTAGTACATCGCAAAAGCATTAGAATGCTCCTTAAGGCAGTTTTGGCCTTGTGAAAGTGCAAATTTTTTGTGAAAATATTGATAAATTACCATTTTCAGTTGTTCATAGCGCAAAATCATAAAAATGTTCTAATTCTTATTTTTTCCACTTTTTTTATCCAAAAATATAATGTTTTTCTTTGTTTTGTTCAATATTTATTTTGAAAATTCATTTAAAGTACAAAGTAATTGTATTGGTAGAGACAAGGTATGAATCAAGAAGAATTCCAATTTAGTGTATTTTTCATTCAAAGATTGCCTTCCAAATCTTTTCGAGATTCCATACGAGGCGCTTTCTTTCGGCCTTCAGATACAGATGCCATTATACCTTCACGGTTTTGTCGATTGAGCGCTTAGCGAAGCTCAGTTAAATCGCATACGTTGTCGCGAATATACAATATTTTTTTGAGTGCCAATGTACGAATTTCTTTACAATCATTGTATAACATGCTCAACAAAACATTTTCACTTTGTTCGAAATAGGAATTATTCTGTATTACGGGATTTATGATGTTACGTAAGTTGTCTGGTAAATATTGTGTCCACTGGATGAATTTTCCAAGCAGAGCACTACCGTATACAGCCGAATTGTAGTATTTGACATTGAAATACATGGGAACATACACTTTCATGATGTACCTTGCCAAAATTTGTAAATTTTGTGATGGATTTTCTGTCGCAATATACACACGGAGCAATCTACTAGCTTTTGTTATCCATCTCGAATGTCCTACTGTTCCAGGTTTGATGTTTGCAAGATTAATTGAGCAACTACCATTTGAAACGGCTTAGGCAATTTGGTATATTTATTTAACGTCCGTAGAAAGTTGATTTTCAGCATCTGTACTCATTGGAGGAATGTGTTCAAGTGGAATAAGTTGAAAATTTTCGATAACCTGAAAAATGTTTAGATTATTTAAATAAAAAAATTACAAAACTATATCGTATGCGAAGGCTTATGTTTTAGATTTGATGATGACGCTGATGATTCTGGCTGCATCTCCATCTCCACATTCTCTGTATTATCAGAATCCACTGGATTATCCATATTTTTTATATCTTAAATTTTTTAGTAGCACTGCACAGTTTATACACAAAACAATTATTTCTAAAACTTACATTCAAAAACTATAATAAGTAAAGACTAATTATGGGACCGTTCCTTTTGACGTTTATAGGTGGGATTAGTTGTTTATATGGTGTCTGAGAAAGCTGGATGTTTTGTTTACCTATTATTTTTCGCTATGAATAACTGAAAATGGTAATTTATCAATATTTTCACAAAAAATTTGCACTTTCACAAGGCCAAAACTGCCTGAAGGAGCCTTCCAATGCTTTTGCGATGTACTAGAGAGTTCTTAACTATTGTCTTAGCTACAATTTTTGTCTTAGTATTGGATCGAGGGTTTGGCTGTTATAGGCCAAAATATCAAAAAAAAAATTACAAAAAGTGGTGAATTTTCTTTTTTGACCATGAAACCGAAGTTTTTTCTAAGTAATATATTCAGAGAAATTGTAGCCCGAGACAATAGCTACAACTTTACTTTTGAAAATAAGTCAAAATTTCAAATAGTTTACGAAATATGAGCCCAAGAAAATTTGCAAATTTCCCAAAAAAAAAAATAAAGTCTGAAAAAAAACTTCAAGTCAAAATCGGGAGGCTCGGTTTTCACCGTAGACGTATGGTCTGGTTGACTTTTTTGCTCAGTACAATCCCAAGAATCAGAAACGCGATGCGCCCATTAAGATTTTTTTCCTTCCTTACTAATCGCCCCACCCTAATGACAATGTATGATCATTAATGTACATGTACCCTCAAATTACGGATATGCACTTGTATGGATATCCATATATGCATCATATATGAACATTAGAGTGTCCCTTATTTTGGAAATGTTGGAAATCTTGAGACGGTACCCGCTCATTTTTTTCCTTTTGACTTAAAAATAACTCAGGAAAAATTTTACGCCCCTAGGACCACGCCTTCCCTACGCGACGGGCCCTTAAAGAGCGGGGCCTAAAAAATCATTTTTCCATACAAACCAAAAAATTTTTTTTTTGATTTTTAATTTTTTTGTTATTATTTATTATATTACTTGGTTTGCTTATTCACAACAAAAAATTTAATTTTGGTGGGATAAGTCTTTCAGCGCTAAAAAATTTTTCGCAAAAAAAAATTTTGAGCCGCCGGGGTCCTACAGTAAAAAATTTTTAAAAAATATTTTTTTTTAGTTTTGACCAGCAACGGTTTTAGCTGCTATGTTGCTTTAAATGATATATATTCATAAAAAAATATTTTTTGTATCTGTGACATCTTAATCGTGTTCTAAAAAAGGGTAAAAAATGCATTGATGATTTTTTTCGATACACGATAAAAATGTCACAAATATGAATAATATTTTTTTTGGAATATATATCATTAAAAACAACATAAAAACTAAAACCATTGCTTTTCAAAACTAAAAAAAAATATTTTTTAAAAATTTTTTACCGTAGGATTCCTACGGCTCAAAATTTTTTTTTTCGAAAAAGATAAAGATGTCACAGATATGAATAATTTTTTTTTTGGAATATATATCATTTAAAGCAACATAGCAGCTAAAACCGTTGCTGGTCAAAACTAAAAAAAAATATTTTTTAAAAATTTTTTACTGTAGGACCCCGGCCGCCCAAATTTTTTTTTTGCGAAAAATTTTTTAGCGCTGAAAGACTTATCCCTCCAAAATCAAATTTTTTGTCGTGAATAAGCAAACCAAGTAATATAATAATTAATAACAAAAAAATTAAAAATCAAAAAAAAATTTTTTTGGTTTGTATGGAAAAATGATTTTTTAGGCCCCGCTCTTTAAGGCCCCGTCGCGTAGGGAAGGCGTGGTCCTAGGGGCGTAAAATTTTTCCTGAGTTATTTTTAAGTCAAAAGGAAAAAAATGAGCGGGTACCGTCTCAAGATTTCCAACATTTCCAAAATAAGGGACACTCTAATGAACATACATGGTCATTTTCACCCGGGTACGAAAAATGTCTCAGAGTCGGGGACTTTTTCTATACGACAAATGTCTCAGAATCTGAGATTTTTTTCTCAGAATCTGAGACATAATCTGTAAGAAAACTGTCTCCAAATCTAAGAGTTTTTCTATACGAAAATTTCTTAAAATTTGAGACTTTTTCTACGTCTTAGGATCTGAGAGGTTTTTCATACGAAAATCTGAGTCTTTTTCTATGCCAAAAATGACTCAGACTTTGTCTATACAAAAAAAGTGTTTCAGAATCTGAGATTTTTCTATTCCAAAATTGTCTCTGAATCTGAGAATTTCTATATGAAAAATATATCAGAACTTGTGGCTTTTTTTAAAGAAAAAATGTCTCAGAATCTGAGAATATTTGCATTCGCAAATGTCTCAGGATCAGAGACATTTTGCTTTGCGAAAAATGTCGCAGAATCTAAGACTTCTTCTATACAAATATGTCTCAGAATCTGAAACAATTTCTAAACGAAAAATGTCTCAGAATCTAAGACATTTTCAATACGAAAAATGTTTTAAAATTTAAGACGTTTTCTATACAAAAAATGTTGTAGAATCTGAGACTTTTTAAATACGAAAAATGTGTTAGAATCTGAAAATTTTTTGTGTACGAAAAATTTCTCAAAATCTGAGACTTTTTCTATACGAAAAATGTTTTAGAATCTGAGATTTTTTCTATACGAAAAATGTCTCAGAATCTGAGAATTTTTCTATTCGAAAAATGTTGCAGAATCTGAGACTTCTTCTATACGAAAAATGTTGTAGAATCAAATACATTTTAATATCCGAAAAATGTCCCAGATTCTGAAACTTTTTCCATCTGAAAACTGTCTCTGAATCTGATACTTTTCATGTAGGAAAAACTTCTATGAATTTGAAACATTTTATGTTGAAAAAACTTTAATGAATTTCAGAGTTTTTATGTAGGGCGAATTTCTCCTAAAGAAAAAGTCTCAGATTTAGCCTATTTATACGAAACTATTTCTATATTGGGCAAACAGGTCCCCGGGTACGTGCCCCGTGTGCCCTGATGGTTAAAACGTTACTAATTGCAGACATTGAAGTCAATATTTTATTTAATCAGTCTATTTCTGTACTTATCTTTTCATTTTCTAAAACCCACTGTGCAATATCACATAAAATTATCAATGATTTAGAAAAAAAAAAGAAATATGAAATTTTGTAACAATTTAATGGGTAATCAAGCATAAACATGAAAAAATACAGTAGCTGTTCATACAGTAAATCGAGTAATAATGGGTTTTGGTTTTATAGATGACATCATACAGTTTGTTAGATAAATTGTAAATGATATTGTAAATAAAAATATAGAGCTTTTTATTAAAAAAAAAACGTTTAAATATTATAAATAAATGTTAAGCAAGTTAAAAGATTAACAGATTCTTAAAATGGGTCTCTGACTAAAATAATCCCAAAACGTAAAATTTTGTATGTCAAATAATGTCATATTGTGATCGTTTAGGTCAGTGGAAATTTAAGAATCGGTCTTAAAAATTAACAGTGTTTAAAAAATTAAAAGTTAAATTAAAAAAATAAAATCATACCAATTTTTTTGAACAAAAATTCATTAATCTAAATAACAGTTATTTTATTATTAAAGATTTTTGAACTGATTACTCTTATACAAAATATAGTTTTCAAACTAATTTCTTCATAAATGTTTTTAAAATTTATATATTTCCAACACAATAATTCAGTTAATGATTATAAATTGTAGTTATTATTTCAACTTTTTTAAAAAATAATTTATTATTTTTCTGCTTTTTTCATTAAGTTTACTTTTGTAATTTTTTTTATTTTATTTTAGACTTTCCATAATAAATTTTTTCCCATAAAACACATAATGATATTTTGTTTAATTTCTTTTTTATAGATTTATATTATTTTTTCTAATTAATTTGTATTTTTTTTTTGTAGAAATTCTTTCTGTATTTATTTCTTTAGAACCCAAAACAAAATTTTAATAGTAATAGTAGAAAATATTTTTTGCTCTCAAAACATATAAAATCATTATCCATAACTAAAATATAAAAAATTGTTGTTAACCATGCATAACAGAATTTAATAGAGTGTTTTTTTGTCTATTTATTTTTATAAAGTTTTTTTTTTATATTTATTTTTTTAAGTTTTGTATTTCAAATTCTGTGTTTCTTAGGAGCTTTTGTATCTCATTCAAACTCTTGTATTTTTTAATTTAAAAATTTGTTTTTTTCTTATGTTTTTATTTTATTTTGTTTATTTTTCATTTCTTTTTTATTTATTTTTTTCAGCGTTTTATGTATTAAGCTAAGTACTCTGTTTCTTACGGTGAAAATTTGACATAAACTTTAAACGCCTCAAATCGCAATAAAACATTTAAAAATCAACAACTTTTGACAATTATAAGAAAGAAACGATCATAACATAACTGAAATGTCACTTTTCACGGCAATTTAAATTGTCTTGTATAATAAAAATGCGTGAAAACTTTTTTATCAATTTCCCTATAATTCCTCGCGTTGCCAAAATTTATTTTTTTTATATGGAGTTTGACAGATGTTTTCCCGTGAAATCGAACAGAGTACTTAGCTTAAATAAAAACAAATATAAAAAAAAATTGTATTGCAAAATACTAAACAAATATAAATATTGAAATAAAACGAAAGCAAAAAAAAAAGCAACACACTTTGCAAAATATTTTTATTTTTTTGTGATATAAAACAAAACCACCCCAGGCTTTTTTGCATTATAAAATAAAGAGTTGCCCATTTTGGAGTATGTACCAATTATAATATTTTAGGGGATTTTATGTGCATATATAATTTAAAATTTTTCGCGATTTTGAATTGTCACTCACGCATGAAGCACGAGTAATCACACACAATCGTTTTGCATTACTAACGTGATCGTGAGTGCACGTGATTAGTAAAAAGATTTTCGCGCGTGAGCCTGCGTAAGTAATTTTCTTTCGTGTGTTTGCGTGATTGTTTTGTGCTATCTGAGGGTCGAACCAGAATCAAATTGCGTCGCGCAAGACGTAAAAAAACCAAACCAAACACATCAAATTTTAAATTTTTACGTTCGTTTAATTTAGGTACCTCACATTTAAATATTAGAAACGAAAAATTATTGGGCGTTACGCCTTACGTGACGTATTTTGACTCAGGTTGGACGCTGAAACAGAAAAAAACTAAGAAAATCTTTATCATATTGAATTTAGGGGTTAATTACACTATGGAACAACGAAAATCGGAATGGGATGAAACCAAAAGCAAATGATAGTCAACGTTTTCCATAAAAACCCCCTAGGTTTTTTTTTATTCAGTGCTAGATTTATTTTAACCATATTTAAAGTTAGTGAACTTGATTTATGATTATTATCATAATTACTTGAAAACTGTATAAGTGGCGTATAGTTAATTTTGTAATTGCCTTTAAATAACAATCATACGCAACGGTGCACTGTGATTTATTTTTAATAATTTGACTATTCAGTAAGTAGGTACTGAACCGATTGCAACGAAATTCATACCGGTTAAAGCTTACGTAATTTCGAGCATAACACTGTGGGCCAGCTTCCCTGAATTTTGGCCATAAATAGACCGCTTAACCTATATGTCAAAAAAGTATTGCATATGGGTGTTAAAGGATCGCTGATCACGATTATGGAAAAAAAAATTCAAAATTCAAAATGGCGGATCCAAAATGGCGGACATGATTTTTTAATTATTTGTTTATTGTGTTTAATATAATCATTATCGGTGTATTTGGGGTCGTTAATAACGAATATGAGCTCAGACTTTTAATATTCAAAATGGCGGATCCAATATGGCGACAAATTCAAATTTAAGATTTTTTATATGTTGTCTCTTTTGTCCAAAAACTTAGATTTTAATTGGTTTTCGGATGCTAAAACTGATTTTGGAATTAAAGATTTGATATTCAAAATGGCGGATCCAACATGGCGAATATGCTTTTGTAATTCTTAGCTAATTGTACTTAAATTAGTAATTTTTGATGTATTTAGGGTCGGTAATTACGAATATGGGCTCCGATTTTTTAAATTCAAAATGGCGGATCCAATATGGCGTCAAATAAAATATTATGTTTTTTCTATGTTGTCTAATTTTGATGGTTTTTGGAATGCAAAATATGATTTTAGAATCAAATATTCAAAATAGCAATATCCAATATGGCGGACAAGATATTTAAATTATTGATTAATGTTTCAAAATATTACTAGGAAATGATTGCGCAACACGAAAACGAACTCAGATTTTTTGAAATCAAAATAGCGGATCCAAAATTTGGGACATAGCTTTATAATAAAATGTACAATGCTTGGATTTCTAAGTTTTTATAAATCCCTCTTTTTGCTTTTATCAGAAGATTTTAATAAAATATTTCTCTTTTAAATGCGTCAAAAAGTTCATATATTCAGTGGCTTATTTAAGAGAGAACTTTTTTATTTCCAATTAGTTTTGCCATCCTTAATGTACAAATAACTTACAATTTCGTAAAAAATATTAAAAATGCTATTGCCAAAATATGCCCGCTTAAATGCGTTACCAGCTTTAATGTTTTGCACTAGATATGGACGCTGGTCACGTGAATTACGCGTGATCGAAAGTGAGCGTGATTCAAATTTTTTGTTCGTGAGTGAGAAGTGAGTGAGACAATTTTTTTCGTGAGTGATTCGTAGTGAGTGAAATTTTTTTGCGTGAGTCAAAATTATTTAATTGTATTGATTCAGTTTTTACAATTTTTTTCGTGTTTTAAATGTTTAGCGTGAGTTACGAGTGAGCGTGAGTCACACGTAAGTGGTGTTTTGTTTACTCACGTAAATAGTGAATAAGTGTGAGAAAAAAAAACGATTCAGTATATTATGTTTTTTTTTTTTGCGTGAGCGTGAGTCAACGTGAGTCAAAATTCACTCACGTGCCCATCACCACTTATCACGCCAATGTTGTCAAAGTGGGACATTTTTTATTAGAAATCAATAGAAACAAAAATATCCAAAAAAATTTTGAAGGTCCATTTTAAGGCATTTCTAAACGTCATGTTTTGGTTTATTGCCTCTAGATCAAAAGTTTATGAACGGTCGCAGAGGGTCGCAAAAATGTGAATAGAATACATTGTCAGAGACATATCGTAATTCGAGGTTTGTCAATATCGTTTGGACTTTTTTGGACTTTGGTGTTGAAAAAAGGCGGATTTCAACAAAACTATGAATTTCCATTATTTTTTTTTTTTTAAATAAGCTTATACCATACTTTTTGGCAGTTTATCTCATGTGTTGGACAAACAGGTATGTCTTTAGGAGAAATTCGCCAAAAATTTGAAAAAATATTGTGTTGAAGTACAAAAAAAAATTATTTGTTTCATAAATAAAAAATATAAAAAAATTCTCAAACTTTGACTTTAACCTCATGCAAAAAAAAAACTTTGATCTATAATAAAAAGATATTAAAGGCGAACAAAATCCAAGATGTCGACATTCCGAAAAAATATTTTTAAATATGTGTTGCCTTACAGACCTTATTGGCCAAAAAATGGAAATCCTGGCCCACAGTGCATAAGATTGGAAGCTGGACCCCACATGATTTTTCTGGTTATTGGACTGAGGTTTAATTTTTATTGCACTTAAGTGGAAAAATTAAAATAAATTATTTTGAATTTTTGAGATTCTAAAAGATTCCGAGCAGCCGAAGTTAACACCATCGCTTGTTTTTTTTTCAAAAATCATTTTTAATGTATTTTTTACTACAAAGCGCAAAAATAAATTTTCCAAAAATGTTTAATGGCCGGGTCGGACCAAATAGACTAATTTTCCAGAATCTGAGAATTTTTTTATACAAAAAATTATGTTTCAAAACCTTCGAATTTTCTATCCGAATAATTATTTCTGAGGTTTTTCTATACGAAAAATGTCTCATCTGGGAAGTTTTTAACATGAAAAATATATTGGAACCTGAGAATTTTTCGATATGAAAGAAGGATTTCTCCATGCGATACATGTCTCGGAATCTAAGAATTTTTCTACACGAAATATGTCACATAATCAGAGAAATTTTCTATGCGAAAAAAAATCTTAAAATCTGAGAATTTTTCTATTCTTTACGAAAATTGTGCCAAAATCTAAGAATTTTTCATAAAATATGTCACGAAATATGTCACAAAATCGGAAAATGTTTACGATAAATGTTTTAGAATCTTTCTATATGAAATACGTCACATAATCTTAAAATCTATAATATCTTTAAGTCTAAGAATTTTTCTATACAAAAAATATCTCAGAATCTAAGAATTTTTCTATGCGAAAATTATATATTTTTTACACGAAATATATATTAAAATCTGAGAATTTTTCTTTAAGAAAAATAATCAGATTTTTTTTTTCTAAATGCTTTTTATTACTCCAAAACGCCAAAAAAAATCCTAAAACATTTTTGTGTTCAGGACTTAGAAAATTTCGAAAAAAAATTTTTAAGAAATACTACTATTATTTTTTCATTTTTAATGAATTTTTTACTACAAAAGAAATTGAAAGTTCGAGACTCATGATATTTTCTTAGCATTTTGTGTTCGTTACTTAAAAAAAATTTCCAAATATTTCTGGGAACTTAGAAAATTTTAACAAAAATTATGATTTTTGTTCTCGGAATTGTAAAATTTTCAAAAAAAAAAATTTTTAAAACTTAGAAAACTTTGAAAATTTGTAAAAAAAAAAAAAGTTTTCTCTAAAAGTATTTTGAGAAATTCTTTACACCGAAATTAAAAAAAAATATTGTGTTTGGGACTTTTTTCATCAATATTGAAATTGTTGATTTCGCAGGGAATGTTTTAACTGCGTTACATAAAATTATCAAGAGAGGATTGTCGTGCAAATTCATGCTTTCGTTAGTGCATATTTTTGCATATTTTGCTGATAATGCATATTTTTGCATACTTTGATAGTATTTTGTTATAAATGCATATTTTTAGGTCATATTTTGTATTAAATTTCAGTTTTGGCTTTTTTTTTCTATTTTTTATGATTTTTTAATGATTTTAATTTGCCTGTTCGGCAGACCTCACAACTTTTTTCGAGGTCAAATACTTGTCTGACCAAAATAACTTTTTTTTCGTTAATAACACTGTGCTAGTCGCAAAAATTAACAAGCTGGGCACCTTGCTGGTAAAGCTAATTCGTATACGCTGAATTCAGTTATGATAGCCGTTTTTCGGAGTTTATCGCTCGTATTCGCGATATTCCCGACTTAAAATTGTAATTTAAAGTACTACAAAAATTTAATTTTTTATGCTTTTGGGATAGTTTTAAAAAATAAAAATTTAGAAAATGCATTGCTTTTCTTCGCGAAAAAAAAAAGTTTAGCGAAAATTTTTTTTTTCAAAAATTTTGTGTCTGTATACAGAAAATAAAATCGTCAAATTTAAATCAACAAACATCAATTGTAAATCAACCAAACATGAGATCTACTAAAAATTTAGTAAAAACAGCCTCCTGTTAGTCCATAATACAAAACTTCGATTTTGTTTTTAACAAACTCAGTCAAGTAATTTTATTTCAAAATTATTTATTGCCATTTATAAACAAATAAATGTCAATAAATAGTGTTTGTTAAATTTCTTTGTTGAAAAAAAAAAACATTTGTCAGATCAACAAATTGTGTTTGTGTTAGTTAAATTTCTTTATTGAAAAAAAAAAATTAAGATTTTTTTACTGTTGTCAGATCAACAAATTTTGTTCGTGTTTGTTGAATATCTTTGTTGAAAACGAAAAAAATCTTTTTTCAACAATTAAAATTTACTAACGTTTGTTGATATTACAAATTTTCGTATAGGAGCAGTTTCAGTAAAAAAATTAATTGCATTCACAAATATGGGGTTCAATATAACAATTCTTTTTTTCTGTGTAATGTATCGTATTCTACACATTTTCATAAATTTAAATCAAAATAAAAAAAAAATATAAAAAAAATTTCCGCGAATAAATTTTGAAGTGCTAAATTTTTTTTTTATATTCAATGGAGTTTGGATGATAGAAATTCAGCTAATACATACGCAAACTTTGAAAAAAAAAACTGATATTACAATGGAATATAGTGCACACGAACTGGCTTTAGAAGCTGGGTGTTACAAATTTAAGTCAAACTAAAAATATTAGTATTAAACCAATTTTTTTTACAAAAAAAAAAGATTTTTCGCAAACAAAAAATATTTTTCGCGAAAAAATTAACTGTATTATGGGTTGTTATGTTAATTTATCAGAGTTGAATGATTTTAAATATAACAAGTGAGAGTGTTAAATTCGGCTGTGCCGAATCTATAATACCCTCCAACAGATAAAAACAAAATAAAAAAAATTAATTGCAGGGGCGTTTTTGGGGGGGGGGGGTCAGAAGCGGTCATTGGGGGACACATAAACCATTGTGATAAATGTTTAAAAATTGATTTATTATGCTTTTAGAGCTAAGGTAATACAATTTTATCATTATTTAAAAACATTTTTAAAATCCACGCCCACAAAAGGGGGGCGGGCAAAAAAAAATATTTTTTTTATTTCCCAAGTCCAAGTGCAGGACCTTGAACTTTTTCTGGCACCAAATTGTTTCATTTGCTTAACAAAAATACAAAATAACCTGAGAAAATATGTCGTTTTTCAGAGGTTAGTTTAGTTCTTCAGAGGGGAACTTTTTTCCCCCTGGTCCGATTTTGCCCATTTACGAACTTAAACTGCCTAGGACCAAAAGACATATTCCTGCCAAACTTAACGAGTCTATCTCTTTTATTTTGGACTGCATCGTGTCTTATACAGACGGACGGACGGACGGACATACGGACATTCTAGAAAAGTCTTAGAATCGATCATAGATCAATAATATATATACTTTATGAGGTCCCCGATCGATATTTCGATGCGTTACAAACGGAATGACAAAGTGAGTATACCCCCATACTGTGGTTGGAGGGTATAAAAATGATATCAAAAGTTAAAAAAATATCGTTTTTATTATACTTGAGCATCAAAATTTTAAATCGCAAATATCGTTAATACGAGCGCTAACTTCGAAAAACGGCTAGCACCATTGAATTCAGCGTATATGAATTAATTTTACCAGTAGGGTGCCCAGCTTATTAAAAAAAATGTCAAATTCGAACATAATATAATTTTTAAATTTTTTTTTTTTTAATGTAAAAATGTAAATTTTTTATAGTTTTTAGTGCATATTTTTGTAGTTTTTAGGGCATATTTCAAGATTTTTAGTGCATATTTTAGGAGCCTTAAACATAGATTTTTAGAGCATAATGTCCTGCCCCTGATAATCAAAAATTATATTTGATCTGCCATATCTATGTTTTTCCGTTTCAGTAAAGAACATTGCAAGGAGAACCAACGACATATTTTGATGACATGGTGAAAAGTATCTTCACTTGTTTCATAAATTTTGATGCAACGTTTTATCATATTAAAGAAAAGTTTCTTCAATATGATACAACTGTTTCATCAAAATGAAGAAGTATTTATCTTTGTATGATATGATTTGGATTTAAAAAGTTTATCGCATGAAAACCACAGCGCTACTAATCGTTAATACTTTTATTTTTGAGAAAGATTATTCTAGCTCAAGGTCATATTTCTTTTACTAATCATTACGATGATATTGTCAAAGTAACAATTTTCAAGAAACTTTTTATAAAGTTGTTTGTTTTAAATTGATTGGTTTGGTCATTTTTGACCAAGTCATTTTTCAAGTTTCTTGAAAATTGTTACTTTGACAATATCATCGTAACGATTAGTAAAAGAAATATGACTTTGAGCTAGAATAATCTTTCTCAAAAATAGAATTTTAAAGGTCGAATAATAAATAATTTTTATTAATTTAAAAATTAAAACAGAAGTTAATACTTTTATTTAAATTTGCATTGCTGTATCGATTGTGCAAGGTCTACACAAATTATTCATACATGCATGTTAAATGCGTTTTTAATCAATCTATTTTGTTTAGTATTATTTTATGTACAATTATTTTTAAATATTTTTTTTTTACATTTAACAACAACGTGAGCATAACAGTTCAATGACTCATTTTTTTCAATTTTTTAATATTTTTTTGCAAATTCATAAAAATTTCCTAAGAAACACATGAAATAACACACGATTTTTTATATGTATTGTTATAATAGGAAAAAAACTTAATACCATAAATGTTCATAATTGTTCATAATTTATAAAAAATTTCATAATTATTTTTTTGTTATACTTTAAATTAAATATCATATTACTACAAAAACACATTTTGTAATTAAAAAAAGCTCTAAAAATAAATACAGAAAGAATTGTTGATTACAAAAAAAAAAAAATGAAATTACCCGTGTAAAAAGATAATTATATCAAAACATATCTCCTTTGATAAAAACATATATGGATCATATATAAATGGATGTAATCAGATCTACTCCATATATATTCATATCTGCTTCAGATATGTTTTGATCCGTAAATTGAGTCTATCTGCCAATTTTTCATATGTGAGCATATCTGAAAATGTCTGATCATATATGCCATATATGCCAGATAGACTCAATTTACGGATCTCAAAATATGTGAAGCAGATATGAGTATATATGGACTAGATCTAATTACATCCATTTAGATATGATCCATATATGTTTTTATCAAAGCAGATATGTTTTGATATAATTATTTCTTTACACGGATAATTTAATAAAAATCAATTTATTTTCAAAAACATAAAATTGAAAACAAATTCAATTGTATATAAATTTTATTTATTTTGTTTTTTTTTTTTTATTTACGCAATTAAAATACAATTGCGTTACACAAAAATGCCCCCAAAACAGCAACAACAAAATGTAAATAAAATTTTTTATTTAAAAAATTATTTTAATTGTTGTTGTTGATATTATTTTAATTGTTTGTTTGGCAGACGTCGCTTAAATTGTAGTCACACATACACTGGCATACAATTATAACAACTACATAAGCACTTTTTATTTATTAAATACAATTTATTGCAACTACTCTACACCACTACATAAACAAATTCATACAGTAGCAGCAAGTTTACAATAACAATATTATATTGTTGATTTTTTTGTTGTTACTCACACAAATTTTTAAAATTTTTTTATACACAATTTTTTTTTAAATTTTTTATATTTTTTGGCACTCACAAAATTTTAATTTTTATTTTATAAAATTTTTTTGTTTAGCTCGATTTTAAGCTTAAAGTTTTTTTTTTTAATTTTTAAATAAAACTTTTTTATAATTCTTTTTTTTATAATTCTTTTTTTTATAATTTTTTTTGTTTTTTTTTTTTTAAATTTTGTTTAATTTGCAATTTCCGTTTAATCAGCACTCAGCCTAAAAAAACTTTAAACAAATTTATTTTATTCTTTTTTTTTAATTTTTTTTTTGTTATTTTTTCTCTATATTTGAAGTTTATTTTATTTACTTCGTTTTTTTACAATTCTTTTTTTTTTATTTTTCACAATAAAAAAAAGCTTAAATACATATACAATTATTTGTATTTCTTTTTTATTTTTCTTGAAATTTTGTAATTGAATATCTCTTGGATACAAATTATTTTTTATTCAGACAACCGTCGACAAAACGTTCCGCTTGAAAAACAACCGCACCGTGTGGAATCTAAAACGCAACTAAAATTAACTTACGAGACTTTTGTGTTGTTTGGTGTTGTAAGTAAAAACAACTTTGCACATGCTGCTTTTTTATGTTGGCGTCAGGGTTGGTGGTTGATACAAAAGTTGGTACCAAAGTACTTTTTTTAGTATATTTAAAAACTTACTGGGCTATTCATAATGAGTAAATTAAATCTAATCTAGGTTTATTTGACTGGTATTGTATGAATATTTGTCAAATAAACCTACTTTAAGTATACTTTAAGTATTATGAATAACACCCTTAATATTCAGAAAATTAAGATGTAGTTTTTTGATTCAAATAAAGTAAGAACATTTTTTAAGTAAAAAAAAGTTTTGAAAAAAAATTTCGGGTTTAAAAAAAATTTCAGACGAAATATAATTACAGGGCCCTTTTAAGGTAGGGGGACATTGGGGTGTGCATTGGGGGCAAATTCCCCCTCGCGATAAACGTTTACAAATTTATTTGTTATGATTTTTGCAGTGATAAGTCATAAACCCCACGAATATAGGGATTATGTTCCAAAGGAATTCGGGCATAATGTCCATAACGGTGTTGGAGAATATGACTAACAGGCCTATTCACTTAAACTTCATATTCCCCGTGTTTGTTGTAAAAAAATCAGAAAAAGTCTTAAAATTCAAAATTATTTGTCAGTTTAAAAACCTTTTGGGTAGCAGAAAAAATGGGAAATTTCCGCCCACAGACCAAATTTAAAAAAGAAAAAAAGGAAATAAAGAATAAAAGAAAAAAAAGAGGAAAAAGAGGAAAAAAGTCTTGAAATCTGAGAAATTTTTAAAGAAAAATCTGAAAATTTTTGATAGGAAAAATCGAAAAATGTTTCATATTAAAAAAACTGGAAATTTTTAATCCCATGTAAAAATTGATTAGATCTGACTGATTTCTCCCCAATTTCGAGGTCTAAGTAGATCTGATCAGATATCGAAAATGGGGACAAATCTCGGATACAATAGATCCCCGACTAAAAATAAATATACAGGTCCATATATAATTTGAAATTGAGCCATATATAATTTAATATGTCCCAACACGTATTTGGATAAAATAAGATGATGAAATTGGTGGATCAAAATAGCTTAAAAATTTAACTTAGAAATTTAAAAAAAATTCGAAATTTAAAAAAAAAATTCTTAAAACTTTGTTAATAAATTTTTACTTCAAAACGCAAAAAATGTACCAAAAATGTTTTTTTTATCCAGGACTTAGAAAATTCTACAAAACTTTTTCAGGACTTGTAAAATTTTTCAAAAATTTGGCAAATTTTTTTTTTGTTTAAATCATTTTTAATGAAATTCTTAACTCCAAAACGCAAAAATTATTTGTGTCTGGAAATTTTAAACATTTTCTCGGGATTTTGAAAACTTTTTTCCCCCGATTCGGCACCATATATATATGTATATCTCATCTTGTATGAGGTCAGACATGGAGTTGTATATCATATATGTATTCATCAAATCTTGTATGAGTTCATTCATGGAGTCATATAAAATATTATATGCAATATCTTATTTAATAAAGCTTTATATATTGTATGTGGAGCAACACATCCCGAGTAAAAAAGATGTGATATAATCATATATGCTATTATATAATTATTTATATTTATATATGGTTATGCATGAACTTTGACATGGACATATAAGTTTATATATACACTCTAATTAAAATGATTTCAGTTTCCTACTATAAATTGGGTAAATTTACACAAAGTGTGTAAATTTACTTAAAATTATTGGAAATTTACCCAATTTATAGTAGTATATTATTGGAGTTTGTTGAAATTTACCAAACTTATAGTAGGAAACTGGACTCATTTTTTTAGAGTGTAGCATTGTATTTTTTTCCTTATTTTTTAATATTATAACATACATATTCATATCTATTTATATACCAATCTATATGAAATTAGATATGACATATAATGTCGGTAATTTTTAGATATGGCATATAAAAAGATATATGATTTTATTTATAATTATATCCCGAAAAAAATTTAAAAAATTTTCTAGACAATTAAAAAAAAAATAAAAAATTTTCAAGTCCTAAAAAATTTTATGAAAATTTTCTAATGTCCCGGACACAAAATTTTTTTGGCTATTTTTTTTTTTTTTTTTGAGTAAAAAATCATTGAAAATGTTTTAGGAATAATTTTATTTTTTTTGAAAAATTTTTAAGTTCCGAAAAAATGTTTCTAAATTTTCTAAGACACAAACATTTTTTTGGATTTTTAAATCCCTTAAAAATGATTTTAGAAAAAAAATTGACAAATTTTCAATAATTTGCTAAGTCCCGAAAAAATTCCGAAGAATGCAATAAAAACTCTTCTAATTGATAATGTATCCAATCTGATAAAATAATTTCTAATTTCATAGAATTTGATCCGCCAATATGATCCGCCAATTTTCGGATCAAAATTAATATGGATTTACGCTTTTATGTATCTGTTCATATAAAATTAAATATTGCGTCATATAACTTTTTTTTACTCGGGCATGTAAAAATTTATTAGATATGATTTGTCCCCAATTTCAAGATCTAAGAAGATCTGATCAGTAATTTTATCTGATCAGATCTCGAAAATGGGGACAAATCTCGGATACAATAGATCTGATCAGATACAATTGATATAATCAGATCTTAACAGATCAAATCATATCTAATCGATTTTTACACAGGAAGGGAAAATCTGAAAATACGAAAAAATAAAATATTTGTCGATCTAGAAGTTCTTATAAAAAAAACAAAAGAAAAGAAGCAAACAAGTGAGAGTGCTAAATTCGGCTGGGCTTCCAACATTAAAAAAAAGCACATGGCATTTTTTTTTGCGGGGGATGGTTTAGTGGGGGGTTGTGGGGATACCTTCCCTCTCACGATAAATTTTAACTAATTCATTTGTTATGCATTTTGGACTACAGTAGTATAATTTTATCATCATTTTAATGATTTTCTTTACATCGTCATTTTCTAACCCCCTGAGTTTGAACCGAATATTACCGAATAGTTTGATTAATTACATTGTGCTACAGTGAAAAAATACTTCTGATGTTACATAGTATAGGTTATTGGTCTTGTGGAGTACATCACATAAATGCCCATTAAACTTGCCAGACACCCTCAAATTTAAGAGCTATTGTCAAAAAACGTTTTTTTGGGACTTTTCTCACTAAACCTTGTGTAATTCAGAAAATTTTCAACAGATTTTAAAATTTTAAACTGTTTTGGATAGAAAATGAATAGGGCTTTCCATGCGTGTGAATTGGTCAATACGTAAAAGAAAGATTTCTGCTGATTTTTTCTATAAAATCTATTTTTTTTTTTATTTTTGGAAAATTTTTCGAGTTTATCGATTTTTTTCTGCTATAGTTCGTTTAACAACCTTTATATTTATGAGCGTTTTTTTAAAGATAATTTAATTCTAAATACGATAAGCTTTATCCTGAAGAAATCGGAAAATAATCGGCAGAGTTGTGATAATTTTTCTAAAAAAGAAAATTAAGATTTTGCAGGAAATCGCCGTTCAGATAACCCAGGCAAAAAAAAATAATTTATCATAAATGGTCATGTACAATATTTTTAAAGGTTTTTGGCGCGTTGAATCCGAATCTGGCCTTTAAATTGCTCTATCTCGTCAGGTTTTTGAGATATTTAACATAAATTGATATATCAAAAACTTAATAAGATAGCGCAATTTCAAGGTCAAATTCGAATTCAGGAGGTCAAAAACCTTTAAAATAATGATTCACGACCTCTCAGTATGTTCGTTTATTTTTTTATTTTTTTTGCCTGGGTTATCGCACGGCAATTTCATACAAAATCTTAATTCTCTTTTTTAGAAAAATTATCACAACTCTGTCAATTGTTATCCGATTTTTTTGGCATAAAGCTCATCGTATTCACAATTAAATTTTCTTTAGGAATATGTTTATTAATATAAATGTTGTTGAACAAACTATAGCAGAAAAAAATCGATAAACTCAAAAAATTTTCAAAAAATAACAAAAAAATAGATATTGTTGAAAAAATCAATACAAATCTTTCTTATATGTATAGACCAACTCACACACATGAAAAGCCCAATTCTTCTTCTATCCAAAACAGTTGAAAATTTTAAAATCGGTTGAAAAATGTTTAAGTTACACGTGGTTTAGCGAGAAAATTCCCAAAAAACGTTTTTGACAATAACTTTAAAATTTAAGGGTGTCTGGCAAGTTTGATGGGCATTTTTGTGATCTTTTTGACGAGACCTACAGCCTTTACTACCTCATTTTAAAAGTATATTCGATTTTGTGTTTTTTGTAGCACAGTGTTATTTTTCAGTTTTTTTTTGTAGAAAAAACAAAATATAATAAATGCAAAAAAATCTAACTTTAATAAGGAGTGTTTTTTTGACAAATTTAAATTACGCCAAATATTCGGCAAACGGTTGGCGAATATTTATTTCAGCGGATATTTAAGAAGTAGAAAAGTTAAATTCGACTTGGCCAAATCTATGTACCCTCCACAATGCCCTTTTTAAGTGATAGTAAATTTTCTAACGTGCAAAAATAACATTTTTGATTAGAAATATTTTATTTTCTTTAAAAAAACTTTTTTTTAAGTAATTTTTGAAAAAAAAAAAATAATTTACAAAATTTTTTTTAGTGTAAAATTTTTTTTGAGTGTAAAATTTTTTTCGAGTGTATTTTTTTTTATATTTTAGTGACAAAAATACGTTGTAAAATATTTTTTTAACTTATACCCAATATAATTTGCTGGTATTTTCTTACTTTAACATGGCGAATGAGTATTAAATATTTGCATAAATGTTACTCATCCGCTATGTTGAAACAAGGAAATATAAACAAATTACTAAATTGTTATGAAATTCAAAATTCAAATGCGAGTTTCTCGAAAAAAACGAAAAACACACGTCTGATTTTTTTTGTGTGGATAGACAAACATATAAACTTTCACAAAAAATTAAAGAAACAAAAAAATAGTGGCCGGATTTTTGATAACTTGACTTTTTTAAAAAATAAAAAATTTCGAAACAGATTCTAAAAATTTTCTAAAAAAAAAATTTGACGATAGTCTATCCAAAACTATACAAGAATGTAAATTTTTGAGATTATTTTGAGATAAACAAGGCAACTCGGCACAATTTTGAACATTTTTCCAACATTTGACCACGCCTTCTAAGCCCAGCTTTTGAAAAATTGAAAAACCAAAATCTCAATTTTCTTAGTTCCATATAGGGCTATCCATAGAACCTATTCAGAAATTTACGGTACACATGTATTTTTTGCTGGACATTTGGTGTGGAATGCTTCATACACCCTCTATCACTAGAGTGGAGGGTATAAAAAACATTTCCTATTTTCATGAATTTTGAGAGATTTATGTAAATATCGGTAGGGTGGTTTGTCTTGCGATTTCCTATTTTCATGAATTTTGAGAGATTTGTGTGAATATCACATTATTTTTATGGCATGCTGAATACAAATATCAAAATATTTCTTAAATCGGTCGAGCGAATGTCAAGATATCGCCATTTGAGATTTGTTAAAACATTTCCAAAAAGGTGGGATTTTTTTTACAAAATTATAGTTGTTTTTTATTCGACCTATCCCATTTAATTATAAAAATAAAATATTTGAGCTCGAGGCCTGGATTTTTAAATTAAAATTCATCTTTATTTATTTCCAATATTTTGCCACTCGTTGAGTGGCATCCTTAGGGAGTATCTTCAATTAAATATAAAAATTGAAGATACTCCCTGAGGATGCCATTCGACGAGTGGCGCAATATTGGAAAAAAATAAAGAAGAATTTTAATTTAAAAATCCAGTCCTCGAGCTCAAATATTTTATTTTTATAATTAAATGGGATAGGTCGAATAAAAAACAACTATAATTTTGTAAAAAAAATCTCAACATTTTTTTCCATTGAAAATTTCATAGAGGTTGAGACAAAATTTCATTTAAACTTAATTTGAGCCAAACCCGAAAATTCTAACCCATGGCGCTTTTCGATCAAAGTTTAGAGTTTTTGTTTAAAAATTTCTAAAAAAAATTTGTCTCAAGCTCTATAAAAGTGTTAGGAAAGATTTTTTTGATTTTGAAATTCTTGATTGTAGGAAAAACGGCATTTTTGCAAATTTCAAATAGCGATATCTCGGAAACTGTTCGTCCGATTTTAATTTGTTTTTTTTGTTCATCTCATCAAAATTTCTTTTTGATGTGCGGCTTGATACTTTTTTCCAAAAAAATAAAAAAAAATAAAATTTAAGTACCTCTGGGGATCAAAATTGTACATTTTTAAAATCTACTTTTTGTAAATACAGATTATGAATAAACTTTATTTATCATGCCTGGCTGGCTGGCGGTGGCGTTTTATTTTCTACTTTATGTTTTGTATTTTTATTTATTTTTGTTATTTCTTTTTGGATTCTTTCCACTTGGTTTGTTTGAATGCCGGGAGAGTGTTTGTGTATCTTATATTTTATGGAGCACAAAACCCAAAACCTCACATGGTGGTTGAAATACTTTTGTTATTTTATTTGTTTTGATTTTGATATTTTTATTATTTGTGGATTGCAAGTTGAGCATGAAACAAATTTGTATTATTAAATATTTGAGATTGTTTAAGCAAAATTTAAGCATTCTCAGAGTTTTTTTTTGTTAAGAGTTAAAGAAATTTTATAGCATGAGATAAAAATTTTTAAAAGTGAATATAAAGTTTTCAATGGTTTTGTAAATTTTTATGAGAAAGCATATAAAATAGCAAGGGAAAGATAACAAATTAAAGCAGTCTGGAAGAAATCTATTGAAATCTATGGGAATTTAAAAAAAAAATATTACAGTTTCTGTGATATTTTTTTTTTTTAGAAAAATTATCGCATATGTGAAGATATATTCTTAGGAAAATAACCACAGATTCATTGATGCTTTTAAAAGAAATGTAATTGAATTTATGTTCTGTAAGCAAACTATCACAGATTTTGTGAGGTGATGACACAGAAATTGTAATAAAAAATGTGAAAAAAGTTATCACAGATTCTGTTATAATAACCAAACAAAAAAAAAAATAAAATGCTTTTTGACTTTAATAAAATATTAAAAATTTGTAAATCAGGACTTTCTAAATGATAGATTTTTCATAAAACAATCATAACAAATTCTTTGATAAATAATAATGCTAGCTGCGCGATACTTTTTACCATCTGTGATAGTTCTATATAAAAGAAAAATAGTACAAATTCTGAGATATAATAAGTGATAAACTGTCTAGATTCTGTGATATCTTCGAGAAAACTGTAGCATTTTTCGTGATATTTAAAAAAACACATTCTAAGATTTTCTAGTAGATTACTGATCTACAAAAAACATAGATTATGTTTTTGTCTTTTGAATAACTTATACATATTCTGTGATATTTTTAATAAAAATTAGGAAGGATTTTAATATCATGTTTTTCATCATTGGTAGTGTATATTTCTCAAAGAAAAATTATCACTGCAACCGTGATATTTTTATAGAAAAATAGATTTTGTGATATTTTATAGAAAAAACTTATCATTGACGCTGGAATATTGTATCACCAGTTTTGCGACACTTTTTAAAGAAAAAATATTGTTGAATTACCATAGATTATATGATAATACGTCAAAAAAAAAAAGAATTTCCTCTGATACAGTGATATTTTCTCTACAAAAAATGCTATATTACATATTAAAAAAAATATCACAGAATCATTGCTTTATTTTCCTAAATGATATTTTCTTTGTTCTGTGATATTTAATGAATAAAAATCTTAACCGTTTCTTTTGATATTTGTATTTTTTACAGAGAGATCTGTGATATTTTTTTAGGAAACTTTTTACAGATTATTTGATATTTTTAAGTGAAGCCTCATCACAGATTCACTGTTATTTTCCAAAGAAAGTTTATCGCAGATTCAGTGATAATTACTTATAAAATATAAAAGAGAGAAAATAATCACTGTTTCTAAAATATTTTCTACAGACATTTTCTAATAGATCCGTTAGAATTAGGGCTAACAAACGGGATCGGTTTTTTAAAATCCCTGGATTCGGGATTTGAAAATCGAAATACCGGGATCCCGGGATTTTTCGGGATCTCGGGATTTTTCGGGATTCCGGGATTTTTCGGGATTAAATTTCTTTGATTATAAGAGTAAAAAATAGTAGACTCTTTAAGTTTCAATTTTATTGTTCATATTAAGGGGGCTAAGGGGGCTGGGTTAGTTGGTAGCGTGCTAGCCTATTAAGCAGATGGTCGTGGGTTTGATTTCCACGAAAACCCTTTGGTCTATTTCGCTACAACGAAATTATTAAAAAAAAAAATTCTAATTATTCTGATTTTTATTTAAAGGCATTTAAAGGCAATTAAAAAATTAAGTATACGCCACTTATGCAGTTTTCAAGTAATTATTATTATTAAATATTTAGCAATGAACTAAAAAAGCCCTGAGGGGTTTGTTATGGAAAATGACAACTTTTATTTGCTTTTGGTTTCATCCCATTCCAATTTTGGTTTTTGCACTGTAAAATTTTTAAACTAATTTAAAGAAAATTTAAAATAATAAAAACACTTTAATTTTTTTGTAAAAGAAAAGTTTTTCTTCTAATTTGGAACGTCTGGAAAAATTTTTATTCTCCTACGCCTAAAACTTATGTGGTACAAATTTGAGGCCAATTGGATTAAATTTACCCGTGGCGCCCTTCGATCAAAGTTTCGATTTTTAGAAAATTTTCGCCAAAACCAGCAAACTTTGGTCAAATGGTTAGTGCGTTGGACTATTATTCAGAAAGCCTGGGTAGAATTCTCAGCTCAGCCAAATTCGTGGCCAGCTACGTTGAAAATTAAAAAAAAAAAGTTTTAGTTTTAATTTGTTTATGTAAATGTAACAATAATTGAACAAAGTTGTATTTTTAAAAATAAATTCTCATACATTTTTAATTTTTACAAAATCCCGGGAGTTGAGCTTAAAAATACTGGGATTCATTTTATGACAAAAATACCGGGATTTCGGGATTCGGGATTGACAGCCCTAGTTAGAATATTTATAAAAAACTTATCACAGATATATTGATATTATTTAAGAACATTTTTACCGAATTCCGTTATAAAAGGTTTATCACATATAACTGTGATACTTTCTGTATAAGAGTTATCCAAATTTCTATCACGGACATTGTGATATTTTTTATTGAAAAAATTGATATAATTTATCATTTTTACCAAATTATGTTATAAAGGTTTATTACATATAACTGTGATACTTTCTGTATAAGAGTTATCAAAAATTTCTATCACAGACATTTTGATATTTTTTAATGAAGAAACTTGTATAATTTATCATACTAAATTCTGTTAAAAAAGGTTTATCACATATAACTGACAGTAAAAATTATCACAATGTCTGTGATAGAAATTTTGACAACTCTTATACAGAAAGTATAACAGTTAATAACTGTTATACTTTCTGTATAAGAGTTGTCAAAATTTCTACCACAGACATTGTGATAATTTTTATTGAAAATATTTGTATATTTGATAATTTTCACCAGAAAAATATTGAACATTTTAATGAAAATTTATCACGGAATCTGTGTGTGTTTTTTTTTTCCTTGACAAAAAATTACATTTGGTATACATTACTAATAAACCAAAAAAAAATTATGACAAATTTATTACTTGAAATTTTCACAAGAAAATGTTTACTGATCTTGTGATATTTTTATTTAAAAAAATGTATCACTGATTTTGTGGTATCTTATAAAGAAAGTCTATTGCAAATTTTATTACAGAAGAATAACACAGGGCAACACTTTTTTTTCCCGGGTTCTGATAGCTAATTTTGGTTAATATGGGTACGCTGATTTCAAATCTGGCTACCGTTTTTTGGGTCAGCTCTAGTTTTCGAGATATAGCCTAAGGAAACTTTGAAAATAGGCTATTTTTGGCATGTTTGTGAGTCTTTATTTACCAACACTAGTCTTAACATCCAAAAAGTGAATTTTAGGTATGTTGGATATGCTGATTCTAAAAATGCTCTTGTTTTTGTTGAGTCATCTTTAGTTTTTGAGATATCGCTAAAATAAAATTTTTAAATTTATGACCTCTTTAATTTTGTCTGAATATTATGTCCATTTTAATAATTTGAAAACTAAAGCTGTTAGAAAAAAGCTAATACCAGTTTTGGTATCCTGGCATTCAATATAGTTAAGTTCGTGTTTAAAACTGAGGCTCTAAAATTTTTTTTTGGAAAATTGATAAAAAACGCACTTTTTCGGCTCTTTTTTTGCTCGCGAACGCGATCTGATGGAAACAATTGGATAACAGATTCGGAATCAGCACACTAAAATCCATATAAATCAGTTTTCAAGGGTCAGGCATATTGAAAAAATTCAAATTTTGTGTCTATAATATTTTCTTCTTTTTTTTTTGATAGAAAAAAAATATTCATAGAACCCGTGATAGGCACACAGAATACAAATTTGACAATTTTTAAGGACATTCAGTTGATACAGCTAAAATTCGGTTTATACATTTACATATAGATTTTCCTGAACTAGAGTGAGTAGATTTTGGCACGCACTAACTAACGCTCACGCAAACAATAATCAAAACACTCACTGATCACTCACGCACATTATTATTTGACATGAGTAAAATAAAGTTACTCACAAGTGACTCACGCTAGATTCAACCACGCTCACGAGTGAGTCACGCAAGCTCTACTAACGCAATAAATTAGTTTTCCCAAAAAAAAAGCATTCCTAAAAATGTTTTTTGCAAGAAATAAAAACAAACACAAAACAATCAAATCACGCAAACTCACGGAAAAAAATTAATCATTCTCGCAGAAATTCAACTCACTCACGCAGATTTTTTTTCTACTCACGCTCACTCACAATCACGTGATTTAAATAAAATTATTCACACTCACGCGTGAATCACACAAATCACATAATCAGCGCCCATTTCTAGTCACGAGTCAAAGAGCTTTTCAAAACCTACTGAGTTGGGGCATGATTTGAACGGGAAATGTCACATTTTGGAGCACTTTTTGGTAGCACGGTCGTGTTCGAATTCTGTTTCGTTAAGTACGTTATTTTCAAAAATGTAAGAATGTTGGGGTAGTTTATATGGAGATGTATATATGGGGCATTCCATGTGAAATCGGACACTTTGAAAAACTTTTTTTTAGATTTTCCCAATTTGTTTACAGTTTTTAGTACCCTTCGAAAACTCCTTCGTGGTAAATTTTCAGATTTTTTTGATGACCCGTTCAAAAGATATCGAATTTTTAAAAATTGGTAATTTGTTCCTTTACTCAAACTTCTTTTAATCATAACTTCTTCAATAATGGTTCAAATTTCAAATTTTTTTTCAAAATTGTTGTTTTTTTACGTACTTTAAAAAAAAAATCCCAAAAAATTCTTAAAAGCGCTCTAGTATGCGATTTTTAAGTTTCAAAATTTAAATCTCATTTTTGAAAATGTTTGTACTCTTCGATTGTTTTGAAATTTTTTTGTGTAAAACTTCTTTCAATTCTACAAATTTTTTGCTCAGGAGGATCGTGGGATAACGATTATTAATATTTTTTAAAATTTTTTGAAAAAATTTTATTGCAATTTTCTAATCTTAAAATCATTTCTACTGCTCCAATGGTGCGTCATAGAGGGGTCCTTTATAAGACCGACCCCCATTAATTTTTACGTCTTAACATTTCTTTGGAACAAACTAATACCCTATCTCCAATTTCTAAGGGGGCTCCCACACAAAACGACATTTTTTAAAATTTGTTCCAACCGCTCTAACTGCCCTAATAGTGCCCTTAGAGCAACAAAATGTATGACCGACCCACAATATTTTTTTAGTCCAAAGATTTTTTCTGAACACACCTACCCTCTATCTTTAACTGTTAAGGTGGTCCCCATACAATTTTTTTTTATTTTTTGTAAATTTGTTTTATTTTATCAGCTTCTACCGGCCCAATGGTGCGTCCAAGAGGGGTCATTAGTGAGACCGACCCCCACTTATTTTTACCCTACAACATTTTTTCAAAACATACCTACGCCCTATCTCCACTCCCTAAGTAGGCTCCCATACAAATAACAGTTGGAGCAAATTTTATAAAAATTTAATTTTGTATGGGAGCCTACTTAGGGAGTGGAGATAGGGCGTAGGTATGTTTTGAAAAAATGTTGTAGGGTAAAAAAAAGTGGGGGTCGGTCTCACTAATGACCCTTCTCGGACGGACCATTGGACCGGTAGAAGCTGATAAAATAAAACAAATTTACAAAAAATAAAAAAAATTGTATGGGGACCACCTTAACAGTTAAAGATAGAGGGTAGGTGTGTTCAGAAAAAATCTTTGGACTAAAAAAATATTGTGGGTCGGTCATACATTTTGTTGCTCTAAGTGCACTATTAGGGCAGTTAGAGCGGTTGGAACAAATTTAAGAAAATGTCGTTTTGTGTGGGAGCCCCCTTAGAAATTGGAGATAGGGTATTAGTTTGTTCCAAAGAAATGTTAAGACGTAAAAATTAATGGGGGTCGGTCTTATAAAGGACCCCTCTATGACGCACCATTGGAGCAGTAGACATGATTTTAAGATTGGAAAATTGCAATAACATTTTTTCAAAAAATTTTAAAAAATAATAATAATCGTTATCCCACGATCCTCCTGGGCAAAAAATTTGTAGAATTGATAGAAGTTTTACACAAAAAAATTTCAAAAAAATCGAAGAGTACAAACATTTTCAAAAATGAGATTTAAATTTTGAAACTTAAAAATCGCATACTAGAGCGCTTTTAAGAATTTTTTGGGATTTTTTTTTTTAAAAGTACGTAAAAAAACAACAATTTTGAAAAAAAAAATTTAAATTTGAACCATTATTGAAGAAGTTATGATTAAAAGAAGTTTGAGTAAAGGAACAAATTACCAAATTTTAAAAATTCGATATCTTTTGAACGGGTCATCAAAAAAATCTGAAAATTTACCACGAAGGAGTTTTCGAAGGGTACTAAAAACTGTAAACGAATTGGGAAAATCTAAAAAAAAAATTTTTCAAAGTGTCCGATTTCACATGGAATGCCCCATATGTACGTACGACCGCCAATATCATATATAATAATCTCTATTAAAATTAAGCTGACCTGTATTTTTGCGTTTGACGAAATTCCTGTTAGATCGACTTTTATTCGTATTTTCCCGAAAGCCCATATTTTTTTTTTATAAGGAGACAACCCTTTTAAAGGGGGCAACCCTTCTAAAATTTGAAATTGGGCAGCTAAAAAAACAGGTAACTATTATTTTTCTTCCCTCATTCCCATACTCAAGTTTCAGGACAATCGGTGGGTGCCCTCCGGAAGACCTCCCTTGTTAGTGATATGGTGCTAACACAGCTTAAACAAAAATTTTAATTTTATTTACTCCTATTTTTCCTATTTTGTTTACTCACAATATTTACAAAATTCTTAAAATAAAATAAATATTTAAAAAACATCAAACTGATTATGAACAAAGAAATACAAAAAAGTAAAAGTCTAATTTCACATGATCTACAAAGAAATATATGAAGACATCATTATGAATTATTGAAAGATGTTGATATACATGCTGTGTTCAACTTGTGCTGTATTAAATTGGACTGCCCCAAAAAAAAAAAAAAACTCTTTGCTACTAGCAGCAACCATTAAACTGGCAACAACTTCAGAAGTTTTTAATTCATTTTTGTGTTTCTTTCTTTTAACATTTCTGGTATTAATGACTAATCATAATAAGTTGAAAAGTTCACTTGGGTTAATTAGTTTTTCTGTTTTTTTTTTTTTTTTTTTTTTTGTAATTTTTTCAAAAAAAGATTCATAAATGTTTTGAATGTTTCTTTTTGCTGCTGTTGTAAATGTTTGAAATATTTACGAAAGAAATGCAATTAAAAAACTGAGGAAATTTTTTTTTGCAATGTACAATATAAACTTCAGTATGCAACAATATGAGCAACATGTGTTGATAAGTTTTTTTTTTTTCTGCGATGTTATTATGATTTTTTATTCTTTATGGATTCTTTGTATACCAGTATTTTGTCCAATTATAGTAGTGGGTGGGTGTGACAGACTACAAACTTTAATGGTTTGGAACATTATATTAAATGAAAAAAAAATATTATAAATTTTCATGCATAAGACAATTATTTTAAATTGTGTCAGTTGTGTTTTTTTCACTGAAAGTTATTATTTATAGTTTAAAAATTGCCTAAAAAAAACTGGGTCATTTTTTGAATTGTTTTTAAATGGTTTTGAGAATGTTAAAATATTAAGGATATTCGCGTTAGTTTTTATGACCGATAAAACAAATGGTTTACAAGATATTACAAATAGCGTTTCAGCTATTAAAAAAAAATTGTATTCCTTGACCTGGAATAATGGGTAAATAATTTTACTCTGTACACAGAAAGAATTGAAAACGAAAGTCAATCAATAAAAACGCGGATTCAATTAATTTTTTAATTGAAACTCCTCCGATAAAGAAAATTGTTATATCAATCATCAAATTGTAGGTGATTAATTGATTTTTATTTCAATTAATCATTTTTTCGATTTTGATAAAAAATTTTGATTGATTTTTTATTTAAAGTCAATTAAAATAATTATTGATTTAACAAATGAATTTCACGCTTATGGAAAAATTATGAGGAAATTCATATTTTTTGCTTTCCAATATGCTGCCGACAATAAAAAAAAGTAAAACCGTAGTAAAAAGTATATTTTTGAATTAATGTATTCAAATAAATTGAAGCAAAAAAAAATCTGGTATGTTGAAAATTTGTAATTTGATAGTTAAAGAAAATAACAAAAATGTTGATCAAAACAATAATTGACTCATTTAAATTTTGTTGATCAATAGATTTAATTGAAACTTTTTAGCCAATAATTTTTTGTGTGTATGAGTAAATGAAAGTAAAAAAGGTGAATTGAAAATGAAAGGTGAATTAATATAAATGAGGTGAATAAAAAATATGTAATAAAACAAAAAAAGGCACGCTCACTGGCATCAAAATCGTCATCTTCCGATTTGAAACAACACCACTTAACTAACTGAGCTACCAAAGCTTGTATTTTTATCTACCTTTTTACTTATTAAACATATGAGGCATTCCACACGAAATGTCCCGCTACAGAAAAACATGTGTCCCGTGAATTTCTGAATAGGTTGTATGAATAGCCCTATATACGGATAAAAATTTGTACATGACAATAATGAAAATCTACATTAATGTTATGAAAAATTACGTTAAAAAGGAACCTAAGTTGGGTTTCATTGAATTAATGAAATAGGTATCATAAAATGTAATTAAAAGAATAAGTTTCATTAAATAAATAAAAATTGTTCATACAAAAAATAAATTGTATTTTATGAATAATTTTAGAAAGTGGAGAGAGCTAACGACGAGTGCGATCAGTAAAAGATTGTGGGCATGCTACAATCTAAGAAAAACTGAATACTTACTCTCACTCACTAGATGGAACTGCCGTGTACTTACTGGAGTGATCACCGGGCACTGCCTAATAGGTTATCATAGAAAGAAGATGGGACTTATTTCTGATGCAAGCTGTAGAAGGTGCGATGAACCTAACACTGAAGAAACGGTCGAACATATTCTTTGCCAATGTCCTGCTTTGGCCAGAACCCGACTGCACATTTTAGGCAGACATGACTTCGAGAGCTTGGAAACCGTTTCGAATGTCGACCTAAGGCAAATAGTACAATTCGCGATGAGGACAAACGCGTTCTATCAGCGTCGCTGAGGAATTATTGTGGTTTCGCTATGGACCATCCGGTCTATGTGAGGAGTCTTTGACTCCGCCACCTCTAACCTAACCTAACCTAACCTATGAATAATTTTCATTGCTGTAATGAAAAAAGTATTAAATTCTTATGAAATACTTTCATTGAATAAATCCTACTTTTTTTGAAATGAAATGCTTGCTTTGAATAAATGCTACTGTTTTTTTAATGAAATTTATAGTATGTATGAAATTGTAAAGATCTTTTTATAGAATTAAAAATAATAAGAAAATGATTTTCACTTAGTTTTCTCGCACAAAATTTTACTCCAACCTTAAATTGTAATTCATAATTAAAACCAGAGTTTTAGAGTAAGGAATCGACCGTTCTAAGAAGAAAAAAATCGGGCAATGTCACAATAAACTTCAAACGTTCATCAAAGAGAGACGAAAAACAATATGCATTATCACTGTATAACTGGTATATTCCATATCACTCAGACCTCGGTTTGTGATACAATTTCGTAAACAATACCATATGGTTTTTGTTTACTACATTTTCGAATGCCATTTGTTTCCTTACTCTATAACTCTGATTAAAACCACTAACTAATATAAAATAGCACAAATTTAGTAAATTTAAAATTAATAATTTACTTTTTATTTTAAAATTTCATAAAAAGTTTTAAAAAAATCACAAAATAACCAAGTTAAAAACACTTTCACATATTTTTTATTTTATCTATGAAGAATTCCAAAATTTTTGACTACAAAAAAAACACTTTTTCGGCCTTACCTATTTTAATTGTCTTAAAAATTGGTATATATGTTCTTCTGATTTTTGTTGAATTTCGGTTTTTGTTATTTAGTCAAAATTGTGAATGGGTCGCGTTTTATCGCTGTTCAAAGTTGGCATTTTGCAACAATTGTATGATAAATACAAAATGTTTAAATGATCGTATCTTTGGAACGCATCATCCGATTATCACGAAATAAAGCGCAAAATAATGGTTATGTCCTGTACTTAAAACACAATTTTGAAAAAGGATAGGATGCTTAGCAAAAAGGATATTGAAATTAAAAAAATGTCCTTAATTTGCAAATATCTCAAAATGCGTATTTTTAATTTTCCTTTATTTTTTTGCACATATAGCCCAAAATGTACTTAACAACATATCCAAATTCCAAATTGGGGTGATAAGCGGTTTAATTGTAAACGCGGTTTCATGAAACGCCTTATTGATTTTTGTTAATAACTATCGTTTACAAATGAAAAACAATTTCTGCGCACTAACCACGAATAATTTTTTTAAATGTATTTTTTATCGCTTAACTCAAAAATTTCATTAAAACAACATTTCGCGAATACATTTTTGTTAAATGAATTTTTTAGCGTTTTTTGGAGGTATTTTAACTATTTTGCTTATATCTTAAGTTCTGTTTATCTGATCTTCTCGCAATAACAACCAAACTAAAGATAATCAAATTTCCAACGAATCCTACATTCATCATTTTTTCATCAGTTCATAGCTTTACGCGCAAATAATTTTTTTTTGCGTTATTTGGAGTTATTTTGACTATTTTTCTTGTATCTTGAGTTCCGTTTATCTGATCCTTCCGAAATAAGAACCAAATTAAAGACAATAAACTTTGCAACTAATCCTTCATTCATTATTTTTATATCAGTTCATAACTTTACGCGCAATAGGCATACATATGACTAATATAAGTTTTTTGATTAACAAATCGTTAAAAAAAATTAAAGAAATAGAAATCTTTGCAATTAATTAAGTTTTTTTATTTATCTGCAAAGCCTGAACATTTAGAAATATAACAAAGTTGATTTGATGAAATTCTATAGGTTTACTCCGAAGTTATCACAAATTATATGAAAATACATGAGAAAAGCACTAAAGGTATTATATTGATATATAAAAAAAATAAACAAATAAGCTGTTTAAAAAAAAAAACAAGGAAAATCTTTAGGGTAGTTTCATAAAATTTTTCATAACTTTGGTATTTGCTCATAGATTTGAATGAAACCCTTTTGTAATCGTTGTAAATGTTCAGGCTTTTAAGATAAATAAAAAAAATTGCTAATTTGTAACAATTTCTGTTTTTTTTTAATTTTTTTAAAAATGAGCTTTGTTAATAAAAAAAATTGATTTTCCTTGTTTGCCTATTGCGCGTAAAGTTATGAACTGATATAAAAATAATGAATGAAGGATTTGTTGGAAATTTGATTGTCTTTAATTTGGTTCTTATTTCGGAAGGATCAGATAAACGGAACTCAAGATATAAGGAAAATAGTCCAAATACCTCCAAATAACGCTAAAAAAATTTATTTGCGCGTAAAGCTATGAACTGATGAAAAAATTATGAATGTAGGATTTGTTGGAAATTTGATTATCTTTAGTTTGGTTTTTATTGCGAGAAGATCAGATAAACAGAACTTAAGATATAAGCAAAATAGTTAAAATACCTCCAAAAAACGCTAAAAAATTCATTTAACAAAAATGTATTCGCGAAATGTTGTTTTAATGAAATTTTTGAGTTTAGCGATAATAAATACATCTAAAAAAATTATTCGCGGTTAGTGCGCAGAAATTGTTTTTCATTTGTAAACGAGAGTTATTAACAAAAATCAATAAGGCGTTTCATGAAACCGCGTTTACAATTAAACCGCTTATCACCCCAATTTGGAATTTGCATATGTTGTTAAGTACATTTTGGGCTATATGTGCAAAAAAATAAAGGAAAATTAAAGATACGCATTTTGAGATATTTGCAAATTAAGGACATTTTTTTAATTTTAATATCCTTTTTGCTAAGCATCCTATCCTTTTTCAAAATTGTGTTTTAAGTACAGGACATAACCATTATTTTGCGCTTTATTTCGTGATAATCGGATGATGCGTTCCAAAGATACGATCATTTAAACATTGTGTATTTATCATAAAATTGTGGCAAAATACCAACTTTGAACAGCGATAAAACGCGAACCATTCACAATTTCGACTAAATAACAAAAACCGAAATTCAATAAAAATCAGAAGAATGGATATGTTAATTTTTGGATAAATTGAACCACCATCGACTGATTGCCCATGCTATTTTAAATGGAACCAGTCCTATAGATTTCACTCAGTTTTTTACTATAACATAAAAAAATTTTACTATAACATTTACTTTTAATACATAAGTAAAACCACGAAATAATAAAAAACAACGCAATTTTAATAAATACTTATAATTAATCAACAACATTTCATTTTAAATTTCGTATAAAAATTCTAAAAAAAAAAATCACGCTCTGATCAGCTGTTTTTTGCGCGCGTAAACTAACAGACTAAACAGACGCGACACGACAGGTGTCAAAAAACAGCAAATTTTGTAAACAAAACATAATGAAATTTTTTAACGAAACTACGAAATCTAATGAATCAAAATTAATAAAAATCTTACTCAATATGTATGGAATTTCATTCAGTATATGAAATATTTCATTGTTGTTACGGAACAACTTTAATGCATTCAATTCATTCGTGATATGAAGTTTTTTTCTGACAGTGTATGGAACTAATAAAATTGCATTTTTGGTTTTTTCAATTTTTAAAAACTGGGCTTCGGAGGCGTGGTCAAATATTGGAAAAATGGTGAAATTTGTGTCGAGTTGCCTTGATTAAATATTTATCAAATTAAAACGGAATGCACCACAATCTCAAACATTTACATTCTGTATAGTTTTGTATGGGCAATCGATTAAATTTTTTGGAAAATTTTCAGAACCGTTTCTGAAATTTTCCATTTTTTTAAAAAAGTCAATTTATTAAAAATACGGCCACTTTTTACTGATTTTTTTTTTTTTATTTTAGATGTTTGTCTATCCACACAAAAAAGTTCCGACATGTGTTATTCGTTTTTTTGTTTTTGAGAAAATCGCATTTCAATATGCAATTTCAGAACAATTTTTTTTCTTGCATTTTCTTGTTTCAACATAGCGAATGAGTATTAAATATTTGCATACATGTTACTCATACGCTATGTTGACACAAGAAAATACAAGCAAATTATAAAATTGACGAAAAAAAACGAAAAACTGCTTTTTTTTGTGTGGGTAGAAAAACAGCTTAAAAAAATATTGGCGGGATTTTTGATAAATTGAATGGAAAATTTCAGAACGTGTTCTGAACATATTCAAAAACAAAAATTTTAATCGATAGCCCATACAAAACTAGACAACAATTTTTGAGATTGTGGTGCGTTCCGTTTTTATTTGATAAATATTTAACCAAGGCAACTCGATACAAATTTTATAATTTTTCCAATATATGACCACGCCTCCTAAGCACAGTTTATTAAAAAAATTTAATATTTTTTTTGGCCCGCCTTTTTTTGTAGGCTTGGATATAAAAAAAATCATTTAAATAATAATAAAATTGTATTAATTAAGGGAACAAATTATAATAAATAGATTAATTGCATCGGGGAAGATGTCCCCTGCCGTTCCCTCCTCCAAAACGATCCTGCCAATACTTGTTTGTTTTTTTTTTAATTTTGTGAATACCCTTAATACAGTTTTGCTTTTTTGGTTTCAGAAGATGCAAAATTTTATTAAATTGCTTACAAATTGTCACTTAAAACGATATAAAACATGTTTACACATTCGAAAGTTATTTGCTTTGCAAAAAAAATTAAAAAAAAAAATCTGTTCTACAATAAGACAACCCCAACAATCTCTGCTGCCTCTTCATACTAATCCTCATGTTACACTGATTATTTTCATATTTAATTTTATTTAATCTCTCTTTCAAACGTAATACATCTTTTTTGCTTCTTTGTTTATAATGTATCACAGTGTATTTGTTTGTATCTGTCAGATACAAAACAAAAAATATATGAAACAGGGTTGCAAAATCGGAACATCAAAATTGTACTATCGAGATCATAAAATTGTACTTTTTCGATCCCAACTGTACCAAAAATTTTATTTTTAATATTTTTTATTAAAAAAAAAAACAAAAATAATGGAAATTTTTTTTCTAGTAAATTTTTATTTTTTATTTTAAAAATTTTTAAGAGAGACAAAAAACCTTTGTAAAATATTCTTGAAATACTGTTAAAGGCCGTTTGTCACGATAAGACTCGGTAAAATGATCTGTCAAAAAAATTGTATAGAATTTAAAAATGTTATCGTGTACATGCGAAATGTAATGACACGGACGGTAATATGGAAGAAATTTTGACAGTCGTATAATACTCGTCATTTTTAGAAATATTTCTAAAAGCTGAGACTTTTCATTTTATCAGGGATGTATTTTTTTTAATTTATTGCCAAAAATATAAAAACGAAAAACTAAAGATAGAAAGTTAAGGTTATTACTTTATAAGTCTCTTATTTTTATGATTTTTTTTTAAATACGCAACAAATTATCTTTTCAGCAATTATTTTTCTAAACAGCTGTTTTCATATTATTTGAAATGTGATGGTTGCAAAGAGCAATGTATCGAAATTTTTTTTTTGTTTCTATTTTTTGACAGTCAGACCAAATTTCATTTTATTTTGGTTTAACAAAATCATACGACTTATTGTTAGTATAATCGTGACAAACGGCCTTTATTGGGGTTTTTTAACATTTTTAACACGTTAATTCGCGAAAAAAAACCATCCGAAGTTCACAGTTTCGGTACCAACCCGCCACGGAAAATTTAAGATCCCAGCAGAAATTTGTTGAACTGAAAGCAGCTTTTGGAAAGAAATCACAGCCAAAGAGCGATATGAGAGTTTAAAGCACCATTTCGTAGCAGTGATAGAGCGCTGTTAAAATGCAGTGAAATCATGTGTTCCTTTAGCGCCAATTGAAGCACCAAGTATCATTCTTTCGTTAAATAAATTTATTAAAAAAATCTTTACAAAAAAAAATAATTTTTCCCTCTTACTTTTACTTTACCCTCAAGATCGCTCTTTGAATACGCTATGGTATGTAATGAAAAGAAGCTGTGCTCAGTGTTGCCAGTTTAGGGGTTTTGTCCCCAAATAGGGGATTTTTTTTGGAAATTGGGGATGAAAAATATGATTTGGGGATCTGGGGATTTCACGGGGATGACACTGATTTTTTCGGGGATTTTTAGGGGATGAAATATTTTAGATAAACAATTGTTTTTTAAATACATCAATCATAAAATAATGCTAATATCGGTAACTTTATTTTTGATCAATCGTGGACATTAAAGCATCCAAAAAAACTGCAAACGTAGGAATTATGTGAGATTTATAAAGAAAAAAATAAATTTTTGTATGGTGTCCGTCAAAACCTGGATCGTAGTGGTATCATGTTATCATGCTTTTCTTTTTCTTTAAACCAAATAGTAGATTTTCATACATTTTCTATAGTATATCCGTTAAATCTTTTATAAAAAAATTAACAAAATTCACTAGTTTTTTATGTAAAAAAAGTCATGATGTGCTAATCGCTCAACACGCAAAATACTTTTACAATTTTTAACCAAGTTTCTGTGTAAAATTCAACCCACCAAGTGTTTGTGCGTAGGCTAACCAAGTTTTTGTTCTGAAAAATTGGCTAAATTACTCAAAAGCACTTGATGGGTTGCAAGTTTTTTTTTCGTGTAGTAAATTTTGAGAAATTTTTTTTTTTGGGGATTTTTGGGGATGAGAAATTTAAAGTTGGGGATCGCATCCAAAAAAAAACTGGCGAGCCTGGCTGTGCTGCAAAAATCACAATAAATTTTTGCTCGGAATGACAATCTTATATATACCCTCTATTACTAACAGGAGTGTATAAAAAACATAAACCCGGGAAATTCTAAAATTGTACCAAATAAGTCATTGGTGTACCATTGTACTTTTGAGCTTTGAATTGTACCAAAAAAAGTACAATTGTACCAACTTTTGCAACCCTGATATGAAATATTTCAAAAGAAATTATTATGACGCATCTTCATCAAGACAAAAAAATGGATAAACATAGAAGAACGATCATCAGCAACAACGACAACATCATATAAACAGATCCATTAAAACAACATCAGTATCATGACAAACTAAAGAAAAAAACTAAATACTGAAGTGAACACTATAAAACACATGTTATTGTCGTTGTTTTTTTAAAAATATATATGTACATTCAAACATATTGAATTGATCACTAAGGCAAGGCGGTACTAAGATTATATAGGATAATCCATTAAGAGGTGACAAAAATTTAAATTTTATTATTTTTGAAAAAGTTAAATTTCATAACAAATTAGTATGTAATTTGCTTGTATGTTCTTGTTTCAACATAGCGTATGAGTAATATTTTTGCAAATATTTAATACTCATTCGCTATGTTGAAACAAGAAAATACAAGCAAATTACAAAATGGTTATGAAATGTAATATTCAAATGACGAAAAACACATGTCTGAATTTTTTTGTGTAGATAGACAAACATCTAAACTTTTAATAAAAAATTTAAAAAAAGTGGCTGGATTTTTAATAAATTGACTTTTTTAAAAAATATGAAATTTCAGGAAAGGTTCTGAAAATTTTTCAAAAAAAAATTAATTTTAATCGATCGCCCATACAAAACTATTCAACAATATAAAATTTTGAGACTGTGGTTCATTCCGTTTTAATTTGATAAATATTTAATCTTGATTAAATATTTATCACATTAAATCAAGATTAAATATTTATCAAATTAAAACGGAATGCACCACAATCTCAAAAATTTACATTCTTATATAGTTTTGTATGGGCTATCGACTAAAAATTTTTTTTTTTGGAAAATTTTCAGAACCAGATCATGTTGGTAACCCTTGCAAAATAATGTAAGAGACAAAAAAGTTGAAAGAAAGTATGAGGTGAGGTTGAGATTGCTAGAAATAGAATTGTAGTGTTGGAAACTGTCAAAATTAATTCTGTAGAAACTATAAATATTCACATATATAAAAAACAGTTTTCATTAACAAGACAAACCGACATTTAAAATCCTACTGAAGATGACACTAACTGGGGTGTTTGAAACCGGTATAGGAAATACCAGAAATGTCTATAATTTTTAGAAATTCAATTTTTCTTCTGCATTTTTTCAACTTGAACCCTTATAACAAATATAATTAGAGCCCGTGCTCGATCTGTACTTACAGAAAAAATCAAACAAATTAATTTTAATCGATCGCCCATACAAAACTGTACAAGAATTTAAATTTTTATACCCTCCACTCTAGTGATAGAGGGTATATATAAGTTTGTCATTCCATTTGTAACACCTCGAAATATTGGTCTAGGACCCCATAAAGTATATATATTCATGATCCTCGATCGATTTTAAGACGATCTAGCGATGTCCGTCCGTCAGTCCATCCGTCCGTCTATCTGCCTGTCTGTTGAAAACACGCTATTTTTAAAAAGACTTTACGGAGGCTCCTGAAGTTTGGCATATATGTTGGGCATTTACCAGGTCAGGTTGGTATAGGGTTACCAGATTTGAAATATGGAATAACAGTACATTTGGTCTCAAAAAACAGTACATTGCAAATAAAAACAGTACTTTTTTAAAAGTCTTATTTTATATCAAACTACAAAAATTTAGCCCTTTTACCCTGATTTCAAACAGATCTCAGCCAAAACGAGCATAAAAGGTTGTTAACAGAACGGTGGAACATTTTAGGTAAACCGTCTCAAATTTATTCTATTTTTTTTATCAGTGTTGAAAAAAATTGCGATTGACTTTTTGGAGCATTTGTCTTAGTTGCCGCGATATCTTACTTGAAAAGCTTTTGTAGTCTATGCTTTCGCTTAACTAAAACACCGATCTTCCTATCAAAAACATGTGAAAAAATCCATAAAACAATGTTTTAATTAAAACACGACTTTAAAAAGCAAACGCGAAACGGTATTATTACACTCAAACAAAGACCTAACTAAATTTTGGGAAAATGTTTTTTTTTCACAATTTAGTAAAATTTAATAAAAATTTTGAAATTTCTTTGACATAATTTGCAACCAATTAGTTTATCATATTTAACTTCTTGGAATTGATAAAGTTTTTTCTTCAGGTTTAGTAGATTTAAATTTTTTTTTTTTTTTTAAATGTTTCAAAAATTTCAAAAACTAAGCCAGAAAGAGCAAAAAGTGTTCATTTTCGATTCTAAAAATCACTAAAGAATCTCCGGTCCTCTTTCAATATATGGACTTCTCAATTTGAATCTACAAATTTGGGCGTTCCTCAGTTCTTAGAAAATATTGCCGAAACAAAAAAATGCCATACATTTTAGTAGTTCTTTACACGACCGTCTTAATCCCTCCGTGTAATAATTTTTTAGTTATCCCGTTAAGATTCTAAAGACCCTTTTGGGCCCTTAAATTCCCGTATCCTAAAAACTAAGCAAGGTAGAGCGAAAAGGGCAAAGATGTTAAATCAAAATTTATGACGATCCTTAATAGACCCAATGGAACTGGGCCTAAGGTGGTCTGGACCCATGGGTTCCGAACCTAATGGGGTCTGCCCGCAATCGGAACTTTAAACGAGATGTACTCAATAAAATAAATTTTTTCCCATTTTCTAGTTTTTTCTTTTTCATATTTTTCAGAAAAATTTAGATAAAAAGAAGTTGAATTAGTTAAGTTTTCCACTTTTTAAATAATTTTTCTTTTTGAGTGTGGTATAAAATTAAATTGCATTTAGCCCTTTTTTAAAAATTGAATTAAAATTTTGTCAAATATAAAAATATAAAAAATGTTACATTTTGCTGATAAGTATAAAAAAACAGTACAAGAACAGTACACGCTTTAAAAAACAGTACTTTTGCGTACTGTTTTAGGTGCTGTGCATAAAACAGTACTTAGTATAAAAAACAGTACATGTACTGTTTAAAACAGTACGAATGGCAACCCTAGGTTGGTATTGCAATCCAGCAAAATCGGTTTAGTGGTTCAAAAGTTATAATCAAATGAGTGAATTTCGGCAAGGGTTTTTCTGGAATTTATGAGATAAAACACACGGTAACTTTCGAACGGCAATTCTGAGGGTGCTGAAGTGTGGCGTATATATTTGCAGTTCCTCTGGTCCGGTTTGTTTTAAATTTCAGCTAAATCGGTCCAGTGGTTGAAAAGTTATTATCAAACCCGTAAATTTTAGATTATTTTCACCTTAAATTGACGTGTTTAAAATCCGTTAAACATGTTTTAAAAACATTTGTAAGTCACAAAAATATATTTCAAGGTATTTTTGTCACTCAAAAATATTTTTAAACTAAAACAAAAAAAAAAAAATACACTCAAAAAAATTTTACACATGAAAAAACAAAATTAGTAAATTATTTTTTTTTTTTTTCAAAAATTACTAAAAAAAAGTTTTTTACACAAAATAAAATATTTCTAATCAAAAATGTTATTTTTTCACGTTAGAAAATTTACTATCACTTAAAAAGGGCATTTTGGAGGGTATTCATAGATTCGGCCAAGTCCAATTTTACTTTTCTACTTGTTTTTTGTTTAAATTTTTCAAAGTATTTTTTAATTTCCTAAGTTTTCCGAGTTGTCAAGGATTTTTTTATTTTGGTTTCGTATTTGTTCGCAACTTTCCTGAACTCTTGTAAATTTTTTTAATTTTTTTCTGTTTCCCATTTATTTCTTAATGAAATTTTCTGAATTTTTCATAATTTTATATAGAAATGTTTGCTGTAACAAAATGAAAACCAAACATAATTTAAAAATAACTAAAATAAAATACCCCAATTGCCCCACCCTATACAGCTGCTATTGTTTAGTATCTGCTTTAATCACGGATATAAATTGATACGATCTCTATATAAACACAAAATACTAGCACACATAAATAGAACCCAGCAAAAACTTGGTAATGACACATCATTACCATTCTAATTACTTAGTAATGACAGAAAATTACCTTTAGCATTATTTTGAAATGTAAAATAAGGACTTATTAATAATGACTAACATAAGTCATTATAATAAAATAAAAAAATTTCAGAACTAGATTTTCACTTTTTGACTCACTGTACATTATTTTGAATAAAAACAAAATAAAATTAAATAGTTTTTTTATTTTTTAAAATTTTTTTTTAAATAATTTTTCATTACCTATAAGTATATATGTAATTAGTTATTAATATTGGTTTGATAATCATTACATTTGGCACATTTGCTTGTAAATGTAATGGGAAAGGTAATTCGAATCAGAAGTAGTTATAACTTTTGAATTTCCCATTACACATTTCATTACTTGGTAATGCAAGTTTTTGCTGGGAAAGATTGATTTAACCATATTTTTAGCAAAAGAGGCTTGGTTGTTGCTTTGCTATTCTGCCTAGAAAAATTAAAAAAAATTACTTGATGTCTGATAAAAACAACAACATCCATTGAGTATGTTGATTTTTATCATTTAAATTAATGCATATTAATTTAACAATTTAATTGCCAATACAATGTTAGAACAAATAAATAAAAGCTTTTATAACAAACTCATTATTTGTATTAATCGTGTGGTTTTTATTAAAATTACTCATACATTCCACAACATAGAGTACATTGCTCACAGTTGTTTACTTGTTTTAAAAGTACCGGCACTTTTTGTTCCACATTAGCAAAGCTTTTGAGCAAAAGCTTTATTGTTTTGAGTATTTATGTTTTGTTTACACTTAGGGCACGGTTATAGATAATTTCAGAAAATTGTATCGTAATAAATAGTATGGCCAGAGTTGTAGAGTAAGATAGCAAATGACGTTTGAAATATTATTAAACAAAACCATATGGTATTGTTTACGAAATTGTATCACAAATCGAAATCTGAGTGAATGGAGATACCATTTATACAGTAAGAATGTAGTTTTTTCCTCTTTGTTTACGTTTGAACTTTAGTGTGGTATTACCAGATTTTTGCCATTATTCTTGGCGATGCCAAATCTTCAGAACGGTCGATAAATTACTCTATAACTCTGAGTATGGCTTTTCAGTTTGAATTGGCAAATTTTTAATAGACATTTAACTAAATTCTCTGTCATTAAGTTTTAGAAAAAAAAGTAGAAATCAGCAAATTATTTTGCTAATTTTATAGAAATATTAAGTTTTTAATTTTTTTTTCAAAGAATTAAGTTTTTGAAAAAAAAAAAAATTATTGAATAGCAGCATGGCGCCACGGGTTAATTTAATCCGATTGGCCCCAAATTGGTAACACATAAATTGGTAACACATAATAATTTTTTTTTTTCCATACATAAAAATTACAGTTTAGTGGTCCATACCGATTAGATATTTTTTATTTTCTTAATACGCTTTATTTTACCAAATTTTTGATACCCATATTGATTTTTTTGTAAATTACTTATTTTTTTGCACTCTGGGAATAGTGGTAAAAACCCGTCAATTTTTATACCCACCACTCTAGTGATAGAGCATGCGCGGGTAAAAGGGGGGGGAAAAGGGGAAATTTCCCCCCCAGACCAAATTTCGAAAAGAAAAAAAAGGAAAAAAAGAAAAAAAGAAGAAAAAAAAGAAAAGGAAAGAAAAAGACGAAAAAAAGAAAGAAGGAAATTTTCTAAAAAAATCTCGAAGTCCAAAAATTTTTCACAAAAAAAAATTTGAAAATTTTAATAGGGAAAATTTTTAATTTTTTTAAGGAAAAAGTGAATTAATCTGAAAATTTTCTGCGAAAAATATCTGTCAATCTTATTATGAATTTTGGCATAAACAAATTACTTAGAATATGATTTTTTTGTATAGAAAAATGTTACATGATCTTAATTTGGTCTATATAAAAAGAGTTTGTCTTCCACATAGCAATAGGAAAAATATCTTAAAATCTTAAAATTGTTGAAAGTCGAACTTATGTAAAACTATTTAAATTTTTTTTTCTAAAGAATAAACTTTTTCTAAAGAAAAAATTCTCAGAATCTGAGACTTTTTTTATTATGTGAAAAAGGTATCAAAACTTATTTATAGGACAAAGGTCGCAGAAGAATTTTTTTTATGGGAAAAAAGTCTCAGAATTTCTGAATTTGAGACTTATTTTAAGGAAAAAGGTCTCAGAATCTGAGATTAAAATTAAAAAGGTCTCAAAGTCTGAGACTTTTTATTGTTAAAAAATAGCCTCAGAAGTTGAAACTTACGGAATTTGTAGAAGGTTGCAGAATCTGAGACTTTTTCAACGGAACCGGTCTTAGAATCTAAGACTTTTATAGGAATAACTCGCCTCAACAATGTCATATTACGCTGGGGCATACAAATATTGTAATGAAAATGTATTAATAAATAAAAAAAAGGTCAATGAAAATGTATTAATAAATAAAAAAAAGGTCTCAGAATCTCAGAAAAATCTCAGAAAAAACTTTTTCTATAGGAAACAGGTCTCAGAATCTATGACCTTTCTATAGGAAAAAAGTCTTAAAGTCTGAGACGCTTTCTATAGGAAAAACATTTCCGAATCTGGGACTTTTTCTTTAGGAAAGAGTCACAGAATCTCCGACTTTTTCTATAACAAAAGTGTCTTAGAATTGGAAAAGATTTCAGAATCAGAAAAAGGTCTCAAAATTTGTCACTTCTTCTTTGGAAAAAAAGTGCCTGAATTTTAAACTTTTTCTATATAAGAAAAAGCTCTCAGAATCTGAGACTTTTTCTTTAGGAAAAAGGTCTGAGAATCTGAGCATTTTTCTTTAGGAATAAGATCTCAGAATTTGAAACTTTTTCTTTAGGAAAAAGGTCTTAGAATCTGAGACTTTTTCTATTGAAAAAGGTCGAAGAATCTAAGACTTTTTCTATAAAAAAAGGTCTCAGAATCTAAAATTTTTTCAGTACGAAACAAATCTAATAATCAGATACCTCTCTGTAGGAAAAATGTCTCAATAATGCTTTAAAATATGAGACTTTTTCTATAGTAAAATATCTCAAAATCTGAGACTTTTTCTGTGGAAAAAAATTCTTCGAATCTGAAAATTTTTCTATACGAAAAAAGTCTCAGATTCTGAGACATTTTTCGTAAAGAAGAAGTCTTATATTCTGATACATTTTCTGTATAGGAAGAATTTCTTCTATTAAAAAATTTTTATATTTAGACTCTTCTTATGAATACGAAAAATATACAATTTTCTTTTATATTTCTTTTAAAAATCTGAAAATTTTTCTATACGAAAATAGTCTCAGATTCTGAGACATTTTTCGTAAAGAAAATGTTATATTCTGAGACATTTTCCCTATAAAAAATAATTTTTTCACGAAAAATGTCTCAACATCTGATGTTTTCTATGTAGGGAGAATTTTTTCTATTAAAAAATTCCCTTTTTAAACAAATTTAAAAAAATTGTTCTAAACGAAATTTGATCATGAAAAACAAACCTCCTTCGACAAAAACTAATAAATTTGATGATTTTATAGCTTTCCCATCACCTTTTTTTGTAAAAAAAAACGTATCCTTTTTTTTTTTTGCTCGTCAACAAAGGTGAATTTATGATTTTTTTTCGAAGTAAAAAAAATTTTCTCCCCCCAAACCCAAAAGCTGTACCCGCCACTGTGATAGAGGGTATATATAAGTTTGTCATTCCGTTTGTAACACCTCGAAATATTGGTCTTAGACCCCATAAAGTATATATATTCATGATCCTCGATCGATTTTAAGACGATCTAGCGATGTCCGTCCGTCCGTCTGTCCGTATATGTTGGGCATTTACCTGGTCAGGTTGGTATTGCAATCCAACGACGGTAGTCGGCGTTGCCTTTATAAGGATACCAAAAAGTTGGATTTGAAATCCAAATTAACAAATCCAAATCCACTTGGTGGCGCAAATCCAAAGTTTACAACACAAAATGTTGGCCTCTACATTTTGAGCATTTAGTACATTTATTTTATATTTAGTACATTTTTTGTTTTTAATGCAAAAAATGGCGTTATTAGGGGACAAATAATAAAAATAAAACAATAAAATCAATATTTTATTGTTTATTATTAATTGTTTTATTTTTTTTTTTAAGAAATTAGCTGCTTTTATGAGAAAAATGTGAAAACTGAACGAAAATATAATTAACAAAAATTTAGTTAAAAATTATTATTTTGAATTTTTTGATTTATTTCACAATTTTCTAGACTTTTTTCGGACCTTTTTTCAGTTGACGCGGTGTTTTGTACCATTCTGCCCAACATTTTGTGTAGTAAACCTTGGATTTGCGCCACCAGGTGGATTTGGATTTGCTAATTTGGATTTCAAATCCAACTTTTTGGTATCCTTATAAAGGCAACGCCGACTACCGTCGTTGTTGCAATCTAGCGAAATCGGTCCAGTGGTTCAAAAGTTATGAGCAAAAGACTGAATTTCGGCAAGGGTTTTTCGTGAATTTACTATATTGCACTATTTGAGTGCTATTTTGAAGTAAAATATATTTTTGTTATATAAAAAATCGAACTTACTTTTGAAATGCTTCCATTGATCAAAATTGATCAACTAAATTAAAAAACAACAAGTAGAAAGGCTAAATTCGACGTTGCCGAATCTATGAATACCCTCCACAATGCCTTTTTTTAAAGGATAGTAAATTTTTAACGTGAAAAAAATTAACAATTGTGATTAGAAATATTTTATTTTGAGTAAAAAACTCTTTTTTGTCATTAAAAAAAAAAAAAAAATTATTTTTTTTTTTTTGAGTGTAAAACTTTTTTCGAGTGAATGCACAAAATATTGACTACAAAAATATTGAATACACAAAATATTGACATTTTTGTAAAAAAAAACTAAATTTTTTTTTGAGCGTAAAATTTTTTTTGAGTGTAAAATTTTTTTGGAGTGTAAAATTTTTTTTCAACTGTAATTTTTAAGTTGAAATGCTTTTCAAACTAAACAAGTTTAAAAAGCATTGCCTAAAAAATAAACAAGTTTGAAAAGCATTGCTAAGTTGCAGCAGTCTCATTATTTCGAAAGTTATCGTGTTTTTATCTCGTAAATTCGCGAATAACCCTTGCCGAAATTTACTCTTTTGCTCATAACTTTTGAAACACTGGATCGATTTGGCTGGATTGCAATACCAACCTGACCAGGTAAATGACCAACATATATGCCAAACTTCAGTAGCCTCTGTGAAGTCTTTCAAAAGTTAGGGTGTTTCTACGGACGGACAGACAGACAGACGGACGGACATCGCTAGATAGACTTAAAATCGATCGAGGATCATGAATATATATACTTTATGGGGTCCCAGGCCAATATTTCGATGTGTTACAAACGGAATGACAAACTTATATATACCCTCTATCACTAGAGTGGAGGGTATAAAAGAAAAATTTCCAAAAACTGCGAACTGAAACTGCTCTAAAAGTAACCTCCTAAAATTTTTTTCACAATTTTTTCCATTATCAGCTCGAAAATACGCAGCGACTTTTTGCTATTAGTCAAGATTTGCAAATCATCGGCCCATCCTAGTAAACAAGCTTGTATTAAGTAAAGCATAATTTTAGGCAATAAGAAAAATTTTAAAATCGCACGTTTAAGTAGAATTTCGATTGCAAACGCTTCCGAGAAATAGCCCCCAGCATTTAAAATGACATTTTTTTTTTATTACCTTAATATTTTTCCAGGACAAACGAATTACACCATGTTTGTTCTATTGTTATTATAAATACCAATAACTTGATTAATATCATAATGATAACTCAACTCCAAAAATTATTAATTAATATCTTTGCAGCAATTGAAAAATGGTACAATACATTAATCCAATCGGAAAGTATTAAATGCTTATACAAATCATAAAAGTTTTAATTACAGAAGAAAATGCTCATTATTTATATAACAAAAAAAGAAATCTCCACTAATTTATTATACATTCCACTAATATAACGCTAATAACTTATGAATGAGTTTTTTTCTGCTTTTCTATAAAAATAATCAAAAAAAAAATATGAAATATGTATTTATATATATTTGTAAAGATTATTATCATGTACATTTACACATTAAACATACATGTAATAATGTATGAAAAAAGTTTATTCACAACTGAACACTAAAATATAAAAAAAAAATTGTATAGCATATGTTAAGGGGTGTTGTTGTATGATTTCTTTTGTTGTCAACAGGCAACCAACTACATACATACAATAATGTTTCACAAAATATATTAAATGTTCCATTTCTTTAGGGTTATTAACTATACTTTTGTAATTGCTACAAAACTATTGTAGAGATTCTGTTGTTGGGTATTTATGTAGAAAAAATAATAAACACAGAATTCTAATTTTTCCAACAACTAAAAGTATGTTCTAGTTTTTTAAAAGAAAATCGCAACTAAAAGTATGCAACAATTAAATATTTTTTCTAGTTTTAAGTAGTTTAAATAGGTTTTAAACGAGTTTTGTTTAAGATGTTGTGTTCTTTATGAAAAATTATTACCTTTTATGAATTAAAAAAAATAAAAACAGTGGCAGTGAAATGATTTTTAATAGAAAATAAAAAAGAGAAAGAAAAATCATAACTAAAAACTATTAACGAAATTAAACAATTAACCCAGTTAACAGAATTATATATATATTGTTTAGTGTTTTTTTTTTTGTTTTTAAATTTTAATATGTTTTAGCTACTCATATAATAAGGTGATTAGTAATTTAACCAAGTCATTTCCGTATTTTTTCATAATTATATTTGTTTTTTGTGTATGAATGAATTTGGCAAAAAAAGCAAATATAAATGGGGTTTCAACATGATTAACAATTAACTTTCTTCAATATGAGGCCACAAATTGCAATTTGTAAAATAAATTTCACCTACTACCCGATATAATGACAACAATTCCATTTTAAACAAATTATTTGTGACATAAAACCAAAAAAAAAAAAAAACAGAAAATAACACCAAATGTTCAAGTGACACGCAAAATATGTTACATGTCACTTTACAATAAACATGGGTTTGACGACGTACGGACGGACAACGTTGCTTTTACATTGCTTGGTTGCACATTTTTGAGGGATTTTTTTTTTCTGCTTAACTTTTTTTGCACTGTGTTGTCTTTATATTTTTTCCTGTGAATTTTTTTTTTGTGATTTAATATCCCACATTGGTCTCTGGGGTGCATTGCAAAATACAACTGAGGGGTTGCTTAAAATATCTCTTTGTTATTTAGTGTATATTTTTTTATATCTTTGCTATTGTCTTTATTTTGGGATTACATTTTTTTCCAATTTTATTGTATTTTAGTTTTAATTGAGTCTACAAACAAATTAAAGTATTTTTACTTTGTACTAGCAATTATTTTCAACTTACGTGCAATTAGATCATAAAAATCAACAAATGTTTTCTTTGGAACACTTACCTAGAAAGAAACAAAAAAAAATTATAAAAATAAATTGATTACAATAAAAGAAATAAAAATAATGTGAATAAAATTCTATTTTAATTATTTGCAATCAAATTAAGAAAATAAAATCAATCTTCGAAAATAGCACAAATTTAATGATTTGGGATTATATACACAGAAAAAAATAAAAAAAAAATGTAATTAAAAAATTCGTAGATTTAATTAAAAAATTAATTAAATCCGGACCAATCACTAAAATGCGCAAATAAATTAAAAATATTTGTATGTCGTTAATTCAAAATAAATGGATATTTATTTAATTAAAAACTTTATACTATAAATTAAAAAATTTAATTAAAATTAAAAAAAAAATAATTAAAATTTTAATTGTATAAATTAAAAAAATTATTAAAAATATTATATTAAAAAAAAAATAATTTGTAAAAACATTTTTTTGGAATAAAATAGTTTAAAAAAAATATTTCTTCAAACTTTACCAAATTTATTTATGCCGTAAAGACATAGTCAGTGAGATCATTTCATAAAGTTGATTATAAACCTTTCATATACATACACATAAAACTATAAACAAAATGAGAATTCAAAAACCTATGTGAAAAATAAAAAACAACTTTCAACAAACTTTTTATACTTATGTATTTTTTTGTATGTAATACAATGCAAGAGAAAAACACACACTCGCACACACACGGAAAACAAAACAAAAAAATAAGTAAAGCTAGAAATTTAATTAAACATTTAATTATATAAATTAAATACTTAATTAATATTAAATTTGAAAACAATTAAAATATTAATTAAAATAAAGTTAAAAATTTAATTAAACAATTAATTATATTAATTAAAAGTTTAATTAATATTAAATTAAAAAACAATTAAAATTTTAATTAAAATAAAATATACGATATTATTTTCTGTGTATAAAAATGAAATAATAACCCAGCAAAAAATAAACGAAGTGGTTCAAAAAGAATTAGTGGTTTCACTACATACAAAGTAGCGATAGGTGCCGAACTTCATATTCCGTAGGAAGTACTTTTAAAATCACTTCCAAAAATGCTACAAAATAACAATAAAAACATCTTTCACCAGTTCTTTACTTAATGAATTTGAAGTACCTCTTTCATATGTTCTTAGGAATTAAATCAAATTAAATCAAATCACAACAACATATGAACTTCTTTTTTTACTGAAACACTTTGAATGGGGGTGATACACGAAGTATGCAATTTTTTCTACATCCAGCTTCGAATAGATTTAGGTTTTGAAAAAATGGTGACAAAATTAGGTAATGGCATTTCATTTCTCTTTATTTACCCAGCAAAAAATAAACGAAGTGGTTCAAAAAGAATTAGTGGTTTCACTACATACAAAGTAGCGATATGTGCCGAACTTCATAATCCGTAGGAAGTACTTTTAAAATCACTTCCAAAAATGTTACAAAATAACAATAAAAATATCTTTCACCAGTTCTTTTCTTAATGATTTTGAAGCACCTCTTTCATATATTCTTAGAGATTTAATCAAATTAAATCAAATCACAACAACATATGAACTTATTTTTCAACTGAAACACTTAGAATGGCGGTGATACACGAAGTATGCAATTTTGTCTACGTCCAGCTTCGAATAGATTTAGGTTTTGACAAAATTTGGTAATGGCATTTCATTTATCTTTATTTAGGGCTTAAAAAATCGAAAAGACGAAAATCGATTATTGATAAATTTTTCAAATTTCATACAAGCAATTTTTAAATACATTTACAAACTAAAGCGGATGTTGCTGCATCACATTATTAAAGATTGGTTAAGCTTTTTAGAAAATTGAGATTTAGGCTTGTGGTCAGAATAAACTGGTGAATCGATTCGTCGTGAATTTTTATAGTTTTTGTGATCTTTATAATTACTCCTTTTTTAATTTAAAGTATATACGTTTGATTACCACAGCTCAACACGAAAATGCGTATTGGATTCTGGTAGGTGATTAAGGTAGTGTTTGTTGCGCTGATTACAAATCTGCAACCCAAATATGTCTATCACGTCAGGATTTTGAGTTATTCGCGGTTAAAGTGCCGAAAAAGGCCATTTTGGGCCCTTTTTGAAAGCTTATAATGTAAGATCCTGACATCCGATTGACTTGGTACCAGGCTCATTCAGAAGTACGTAATTTTCTCTATAAAACAAGATAACATGTTCTTGGAATTTGATTTTTTTAAATGGTAAAAAAATCATTTACAAAAAACCTTATTTTTTTTAAATATTTAGTTTATTTACACAGTGTTTTTAACAAATTTCCTTACAAATACATAAGTAAATATTAGATTTAATGCATGATTGTTTCACCATTATAAAAAATTAAATTCCAAGAAAATTTGATTTTGTCTTAAAGAGAAAGTTACGCACCTTCGAATGAGCTTAATATCAAGTCATTCGCATGTTGGGATCTTATTTTATAGGCGGTCAAAAATGTCCAAAATCGGCCTTTTTTGACACCTTAACCGCGATTTTCTCAAAATTGTGACGTAATAAAAAAATTTGAGTGACCGTTTTGAAATCGGTAAACCAAAACCTGTAAACTTTTTTTGGGTTCATTCAAAATGCAGCAACAAACCTCAGATTTGTAGAGCGGTGTTATCAATGAAATAAATTTTTTTATCACGTAAGGTTTTTAAGATATTCGCGTTTGAATATTGAAATATTTGGGTCTCTGTGACGTATTCTTAAGTTGCTCAAACACAATAGTACTCGATTTAGTAAAAATAAGACATCTTTATTCCAAATCTGGTATCCAAATTTTTCTAGCGCGTACTGTTTTTGAAAAATTGGCGTTTGAAATACCTAAACTCCACTTGTATTCTTTATGTATTCTTGTAATCTTTAATCTTTATAAATAACACTAAAATTTTCAAACGCGAATGTCTCAAAAACAGAACATGTTTGAAAAATGTTTATTGTAGTTTTGGAATCAGGAGTTCCATTTTATATGAAATCGAGTTCTATTTGGTGGAAGCAGGCGCGGATCTAGGAATTTTATTTGGGGGGGGGGAGAGTTTTTTTCGTTTTCCAACAAATTTGTATCCAATTTGAAAGCGATAAAGCTTGTTTGCAAAGGGGGGTAATTGAATTGAAGAAAAAACTATTTTTTAATTTAAAAATATAGTATTTAAGTCAGGCGCAGCTTTTGCTTAAGATTTGGGAGGAGACTTTTTTTTACAATATTTTTTTACAGGGGCACCCTGACGGACGACGGAACAATTTACTACATAAATAAGACCGTTTTTGGCAAAAAAAAACGGTCCTATTCGTAGTTATGACTAGGGCAAGTAGTTTCATGCATCTAAAAAACGAAAATATGTGCCTATAATATGCGCCTAAAAATCCAAAATATGCACTAAAAACTTCAAAAATATGCATCTAAAAATTATTTTTTTTACTAAAAAAATAATTTGTCAACATAAATTAGGATCTGTCAAATACTTTGAAACCCTCGACAATTCTTAAACATATTTTATTGAGTGGAACAATTTTTAATTAGTAAAATATTTTTTTGCTTAAGAAGTTTTTTCTTTGAGTCACCAAATATTTCTGAAGAAAAAAATTTTATAAAAGAAAAAGAATATTTATTTTTCAATACTTTTACAATAAAAAAAAAATATTTTTAAAATATTTTTTTCACTTTTTTCGGAGTTTTACGATTTTTAAGTCTAAAAATTAACTCAAAATCAAAATACCTCACCCTAACTCTAATCAAAATAAAAACGCAATTTTCCTGCAAAAAAATCTTAAATTCGAAAACATTTTTTTCCTACGAATTAGTAAAATGTCTCAGAATAGAGACATTTTTAATAGGAAACATTTCTCAGAATCAAAAAATTATGCTTTTAGAATCCATTTTCTTTAAAAAATGCGTCAGAATAGGGTTTTTAATAATTAAAAATATTTTTGTATAAGAAATAGGTTTTTAATTTTCCTAAGGACGTTTTGAAAAAATATTGCTGAAATTAAAAAAAAGTCCAAATTATAAGAAAATATGCAAAAATATGCATTTATACCAAAATATGCAAAAATATGCAACTACACACAAAGAAAAAGCTTCATTAATATAATGAAACTCGTCATAAAAGTTCGTCCAATGAAACTGTTTCATTATATTTATGAAATGTTTCATAAATATTCATAGTATTTATGAAATATTTCATTATATTTATGAAAATTTTCATAATATTTATGAAAACTTCATTAAAAAGTTTCATTGGACGAACTTTTATGACAAATTGTTTTCCAGTTCTTTGAGTGTACAAATCAATGCCATTTTATTGCAAATTCATTGATTCGGATAGATATTTAATTTATGTTATGTTTACAATGCTGAGTAAAAATATGCATTTTCATGAAAGTACTTGCCCTAGTTATGACTAACTATGACTATCATATACCAATTTTTGTGATTGAATAGTCATAACATCAATATTTTTTCTACACAAACCATTTTATTTAACAATTTCAGGATCTGCTCTAGAAACGATAATAAAATTAAGAAATTAAATTTTAAATTTTTGAATTTTTCTTTAGGTTTGTATAGAAAAATATTGATATATGACTTTTTAGTCATAAAAATTCACTTATGACAGATATAGACGATCACAACTATGAATAGACCCGTAAGATTTTATATAAATATATTTTCAACAAAAAAAATTTAAACTAAAAGTTTTGATTCTGTTTCCTATAAAAGAGTTTTAAAACATTTTTACTATAAAAAACATAGATTTTAATAAACGCTCCAATAGAAAAATTCGCAAATTCTAAAAGATTTTTCAAACAAAGAAATTCTCATATCCTTAAAAATTTTTTCCCCATGTTAACCGATTCTGAGAAATTTGTTTGAAGAAAAGTTATTGGCAGATTCTGAAACATTTTTTCAAAGGAAAACTTTTCAAAGAAAAGTTTTAAGACATTTTTTCTAAAATTTGACATATTTTTTAAATGAAAAGATTCTTACATTCAGAGTCAAATAAGTATCAATATATTTTCTACAGATAAAGTCTGGAATTCTGAGGAATTTTTCTTTAAAAAATATTTAAAATAATACTTTTTCCTTAGAAAATTATAAGGAAAGTTATTCGGTTAGAAAATGTCCATGACACAATTACCAGTTTTTTTATATGCAATTTCTTTAATTCTAAAAAAATGTTATCCTAAGGATGTAAACAAATTCCATAGGATAGAGGCCATGTGTGCTGATATACATAAATCATAAGCACACATATACCTCTCCTGAGAATTTTTTTGCATCCTGGTCTTTCTATCTTTGTTCCTTTTCCTTCCTTTTTTCTTTTCCCTTTCTTTTTTTCCTTTCGTTTTTTCCTTTCTTTTTTTTTACTTTTTTTCTTTTCCTTTCTTTTTTTTAAACCGTTCTGGGGGTTCTCCCCCCCCCTGGATCCGCGCCTGGGTGGAAGCAACGTAAGAATGCGTAACAGCGGACCCTAAAAGTGCTAAAATATTGTTTTTTTTTTACTTTTTAACAGCGAATTTCTCAAAAACGGTACGTGCTAGAAAAATTTGGACGGTAGATTTGGAAGCAGGATACTAAAATCTATAAGGACCAGTTAGAAATTTCACATGGAGGTTTTTGCTGTCGAACAGTGTTTTTAGTGTAAATATTACAAAAAAATACTCTTTCAATCAAACTTACAAAAAGAAGTGAAAAATCACTTCTTATTTAGAAGTTCTAAATCACTAAATAAAAATGACATAATCACAACCAAAATGCCAAGAAATATGTACTTCTAAAGAAGTGATGAAAAAAACGCTTCCAAAAGTTCAAGTTATATTAACATCCGGATCACAACTTCAGAAGTTGTGATAAAAATGTTAATATATATGTACATAATAAACACTAGTGATATATGTTATACTTAAGTGTCAATCTTTCGCCACTGAAAAGTGGCGAAAAAAAGAACATACTTTGTGTGTCACGCCCATATTAAATTCATCAATGTTTCAGTTGAAGAAGAAGCACATCTGGTTCATAAGTTGTGGTGAATTTTGTAGTGAATGGTAAGCTCTTTTTTTTCTGGGAACAAGTAAAAAAGTAAAATTCGAATTGACCGAATCCATAAATACCCTCCACAATCAATGCCCTTTTCAAGTGATAGAAGAATTTTCTTACATGAAAAAATATAAATATAATATATAAAAATATAATTTTTTTTTTTAGATTTTCCAATTTGTTTACAGTTTTTAGTACCCTTCGAAAAATATCTTGAAAATTTGTAAAATTATAAAAAAAAATTGTAAAATTACAAAAAAAATTTAAATTTCGATTTGTTGAAAAACAAGGACAACTGTCAAATATTGGTAAAATGGGATTATGAGACTTTTCCTAGTAATTTGACAAAGTTTTTATTTTTGTGTGTGATAAATTTCAGAATTTTTTTTAGGAAAAATCTGAGAATTTTTTATTAAAAGCAGAATTATGCTTTGTAAAAAATCTGAAAAAATGGGTAAAATGGAAAGAGAAAAATAAAAGTAAATAATGTGAAAATTTTTCTCTAGGAAAAATTACCAAGAATCTCAAAATTTTTCTATGATTTTAAATCTTTAAATTTTTTTATAAAAAAAAATCAGTTCCAATCTGAAACTGTTAATTTTTTTCAAGTTTCAAAATTTACTATCACTTAAAGAGAGCACTATCGAAGGTATTAATGGATTCGGCAAAGTCGAATTTAACTTTTGTACTTGTTTTTGCTTTCCTGTACCCGAGTCCAACTTTAGAACACCGTAATTTTTTTTCGCTTCGAACTCTGGGATCTACCGAAGCCGCTTAGGCGGAATGCTTAAAATCGGTCAAAGTCAGCTTGTCCAAAAAACAGTTTTTCCCTTTATTAAACAAAGTTCCCTAAATTTGTGAGCTCAAAATTTTCCAAAAATTATTCTAAAAAATTAATAATAACTTTTACTTTTCTGCCATGTTCGTAGTTCAACTACCCCAAGAGATTAACTTTTGCTATAAACAACTCCTTATTTCCTCCATAAACGTAAAAAGAAACAAGTATTTAAATTTGTTTGTTTATAAACAAAAAACAGCCATAAAGTTTTAATTTTCAACAATTTTATATTGGGGCAGAGAAAATGCAAAATGTTTTCAAACAACATAACAGCAACAACAACTTTTTGTTGATAAAACAACAAAAAATAATTTCACATAAAACGGAAACGGAAGTTTTCAAACAAGTTCACTTTGTGTGAACTAGTAGCAACAACAAAAAAAAGAAAGAAAAAACACAACGAAACAAGTTCAACTCCTCTGAGATATTGAGGAAATTATGTACTTACTAAACAAAACGACAAGTTGATGTTTAAAGTAGATATTTTATATTTTCAGAGTCAAAGTACTACACTTTTCGACAACCTGTAAATTGCCTGAGGGAATTTTTTTGACAAAAAAAAAAATACAAATATAATATTATTACCAAAAAATAAAAACAAAGTTAAAACAATTTGCTGTTTTTTGGCCGTGGTGTAAGAATTTTTTTTGTAGAAAAAAAACTTGTAGATAATGAAATATTTTGTTTTTTTTAATACAACAAAATAAAATAATAACAACAAAAAAAGTTATTTTTTGTAATTAGATAATTTCTCGAACTCCCCTGTAACTAAAAATACAAGCGGTTATATTAAACAACATAACAAATAAAATAAAAAAAGTTCACATATTATCCATCTATCCATCCATCCCCTTTTGTGTAAGATGTCTAATGAAATAAATTTTATTTAAATTTTCTGGTACCCTACACTACTCCTTCGGGTACACTCAAAAACAAAGACTTAACTTAAACTTTGAAAAAATTTTCTTCAAAATAGTTTATAAATTTTCTCACAATTTAGTTAAATTTAAAGAAAATTTGAGAAATTTCCCTAACTGTTAGGAAAAAATTTTAGTTCATGTACTATTAAATAGTCCATTATTTTCCATAAATAGAATTCCCTAATAGACGGAGGAAATTTTTACCGCCAAAGAAATTTTCCCCATATATAAGAAAAATATTTATTTTTAAGATATATCCCTCTTTTTAGTTTTAGGACGTAATTTACTACCAATTAGTTCATCATATTTATCTTCTTTAATTTGAGGAAGTTTTTTACACTATTTTAGTAAATTTTTTATAAATTGGGAAAAATATTGATTTTTTGCATGATTGCTTGTGTAATTTACATTTGGTTTATTATTTAAAGTATATGCATAAAAAAGTTTGATCTTGTATAGCAAAATTAAAATTTAATGTTTATATTTTTTTTCTACACATGTATGTGTTAGAGTAAAAATAATATACTAATCACAATAAAGGTCTGCCTGTGGCGTGCTTTCCCATAGTCTGGGAACAAACGTCAAAGACAAAGACTTTGTTGTAATTTAACTTTAAAAACTAATAAAAAATTTTACTTGACTATAAAAAAAACGTTTTTTTTATATTTATAATAAAAAATGTACCTAATGAGAATTCTGTGTGTATTCACATGCTATTCTATAAATAAACCATTACAAAATATGAAATTAATTAGTTTTTAGGAAAAATGTCCTCATCAGAAATGATTTTTTAACTCAAAAATGGGGAATTTTCCCCATTTTATAGTTTAAATTGGAATAATTATATTAAATATTTTTTTTGTCCTTATTTTTAAGAAAAATACCCAGTCAGAAAAATACAATCGCAAAAGCGTTGTGAAAGCGTTGTGGACGGTTGTACGAGCGTTCTGTATAGCAACTTCAAAGCGCCTTCAGATGATCCGAATGATAACATCGATATACGCTAGGTTTAAAGCGTTTTAAAAGCGATGTAAAAAAGTGCTTTGAGAACGTTTTTTTAAAGTCATCAAAGCGCTTTAAAAACCGTAAAGAATTTCTGTTTTAGTTCGGTTATAATAATTTGTTTGATACAAAGTGAAATCCGAAAAAAAAAGTTTTTGTACTCAAAAAAACTTAGAAAATTTTACAAAAAAATTTTCGAAACTTAGAAAATTTAAAAAAAAATCTAAAAACATTTTTTATGATTTTTTTTACTTAAAAAACAAAAAAAAAATTGACAAAAAATTGTTATTCAAAAATAGTTTTGAAACTTAGAAATTTAAAAAAAAAAAAAAAAAAATATGTAAATAAATATACAGAACTCATAAAACGCTTTTCGAATACGCTCGCAAAGCGTTCCAAAAAAACGTTTTGAGATTGCTTTTTTTTTTTGTTATAGACCTTTTAGAACACTTTTCAAAAACGCTCGCAAAGCGTTTGAAAATAGCGTTTTGAGAATGCTTTTTTTTTGTTTCAGTGCTTTCAGAACGTTTTTTTTTTTAGAACCGTCGTCAATTTCTGCTTGGGTATGGACTAAAAACATGGAAAGCATGGCAATGGAGCTAAATCTTTATAAATTTTCCTTGAATTTAGTTAATTTTTTAGGCATCTGTTCTGCCTTTCACAACTTTTCAATTCACATGAAAATTTCCGAATCACATGAAATCAAGTTTAATGTTTTGTTGGTCACGTTTTCATTTGAAGTTGAAATCGAGTAATTAAATTTTAAAAATTATAAGGAAAAAATTGCATTCGTTTTTCTTTCACCAAATTTTATTTATGTGAAAAAAAAACGAAAAAGAAATTCAAATGTGAAATCTTGAACACCAAAAAAATTCGGAAATTTTCATTTTCAAATTTTTTATGTGAATTACTTTTTTTGGAATAGCGGCCTTAGTTATATTTTTTCTGAGTGTAGAAATGTATCAGACATTTTTCGTATACAAAAAGTGTCAGATATTTTTCGTATAGAAAAAGTTTTAGAATCTGAGACATTTTTCCAATAGAAAATGTCTTAGATTCCCAGAAATTTTTCCTACAGAAAAAACTTTAGATTCTAAGACAATATTTCCTATGGAAATAGTCTCGTTCTTAGACAATTTACCTACAAAAAAAGTCTCAGATTTTGATCCATTTTTCATATAGAAAAGCTCGGAATATTAGGCATGTTTCCTATAGAAGAATTCTCGGACTCTGAAATATTTTTCCTATAGAAAAAGTGTCAGATTCTGAAAAATTTTTTCTATACAAAAAGTTTCAGATTCTGAGACATTTTTTCTATAAAAAAAACTAAAATTTTGACACATTTTTGCTATACAGAAAGTTTCGGACTCTGATACACTCAAAATAATAACTCTGTTAAATTACAGAAAAACTCTGCTAATTTAACAGAGTACACCATACTTTTTCAGCTAACAACATTTCTTGGTAATTTTACTAAAAAACTCTGTAAAATGATTTTGACAGAAAAAAGCTGTTAATTTACAGAGTTTATAGTAAAACATTGGTTAAATATGAAAGCTTTTTTACAGAGAAAACTCTGTAATTTTACTATAAAACTCTGTAAAATGATTTGGACAAAAAAAACTATTAATTTACATAGTTTCTAGTAAAACATTGGTTAAATAAACCACCCTTTAGCAAAGAAAACTATGTAAATTTACATATATTTGTAAAATACATATGATGCAAAAAAAATTACAGAAAAAACTCTGTAAATTTACAGAGTTTAGTTAAATGTATGTTATCTTGTAAAATTTTTATAAGATTTCTGAAAAAAAATTTTTGATAACTTTTTTGGCTACTTTTTCAACTTTTTCTCAAAAAAAAAAATATACAGATAAAATTTTGATGTTTGGTATCAAAAACAAAAACTACTCAAAACAGAAAACTTTTTTGGTTATAAAAAAATACGAAGTACTTTGATTAGATCTGTATTTTAGCAGAAAACTCTGTTAATTATCTGTAAAATTAAGATTACAAAGTAAAAAGTAATATAACAGAGAAAACTTTGTTTTTTTGTCACAACAAAATACAAAGTATTTTCTTTAAATCTGTATTTTGACAGAAAACTCTGTCAAATATCTGTTGAATTAAGATTACAGTAATTTTACAGAGTATTTTACAGAGTTATTATTTTGAGTGTACAGTTTTCCTATAGAAAAAGTCGCGGACCTTGAGTCATATTTCCTGTAGAAGAAATCTTAGATTCTAAAACATTTTAGTTTGAAAAAGTTGCAAACCCTGATACATTTTTCCTGTAGAAAGAGTCTCAGATTCTAAGGCATGTTTCCTATAGAAAAGTCTTAGATTCTGAGACATTTTTTCTACAGAAAAAGTCTCAGATTTTGAGATTTTTTCCCATAGAAGAAGTGTCAGGTTCTAAAACATTTTTCCTATTGAAAAAAATCTCGCAATCTGAAACATTTTTTCTATAAAAAAGCCTCGGATTCTGAGACATTTTACATACAGAAGAAGTCTCAGATTGTGAGACATATTTCCTATAGAAAAAGTCTCAGATTCTGACACATTTTCCCTATAGAAAAAGTTTTTGATTTTGAGTTATTTTTTCTATAGAGAAAGTCTCAGATTCAAAGACATATTTCCTATAGAATAAATCTCGACCTCAGAGACATTTTTCCTATAAAAAAGTCTCAGATTCTGAGAAATTTTTCTTATACAAAAAGTCTCAGATTCTGAGACAGTTTTCTTACAGAAGACAGTTTGCTTTTTTCCCATAGAAAAATGTCTCAGATTCTTTTCTTATAGAAAAAGTTTCAGTTTCGGAGACATTTTCTTATAGAAAAAGTCTCAGATTTTAAGACATTTTTCTTATAGAAAAAGTCTCAGATTCTGAGAAAGTCTCAGAGAAAGTTTTAGAGACATTTTTCCTATAAAAAAAAAAACAATTTGCAGACTTTCAGAATTATTAAAAAAGTAAAATGTATAAGATTGTTTTAATTTTTGAGAAAAAAAAAAATTAGGTTTTTTCTGGCAGAAAAATTTCCAGATTCGAAAACATTAAAAATGTGTCGGGTCAGTACTGATCCGAAAAATGGATAGCTAAGATTAGATCAGTTTCAATCGAACGGATACAATTTCATCCGATTAAAATCGATACATTCTTAGCGCTCCATTTTTCTGATCAGAACTGATCTTAGTCGGAGTAGTACTGATCTTTCAAATCTCGGATAATATCTGATTTATAAGAATATATGTATTTTTACTCGGGATTCTAAAACATTTTTCTAATTTTTTTTACAGCTTTTTTTATACTTTTACTTGTTGTTTTATACTATACTAGATTTTTTTTTGTAAAATTACCTTGAAAATTTGGAAATTTACGAAAAAAAATGTAAAATTATAAAGAAAAATTTAAATTTTGATTGAAAATTGTTTGTTAGAAAACATGGAACAGTGTCATATATTGGTAAAAGTTGATAACGGTGTCTTTTCTAGTTATTGGACAAGTTTTTTTTGAGTGTACATTAAAACAATCACTTAAAGGTGTTTTTCTACTTAAATTTATTGAAAATTTGTTAGGCATTGTAGGGTATTCAAGGGTTCGACCAATTCAAATTTAACATTTTCACTTGTTTTTCTCTTGTGGTGTTTCATCTCTAAAAGTATCCAAAACACTAAAATGTATGGCTCCACATTGAATTGGATACCATTTCTAGTACAATATTTTTTTGTCTTCTTTTCTATTCTTCTATTATGTTTATTTTAAAGTTTGAGTTGTTATTTAAGAAGAAAAAAAAATATTTTTTGCTGCTGCTGCTTATGATGATGACTTTATGTTTCCCTTGGGGCATATTAATAATTTTTTGTTTGTAAAATATAGAAATATGCAAAATATTTGTGAGAAAAATAACTAATTACCGGGCACTGGCATATTATTACGAAATTTTTAATTGTTTTTTTTTTCTTCAATTTTGTTCTGTTGAAATCATGCTGATTTTTTGCACTACAATTGTTAAATAGAAACTGACTCACTTGTTTAAGAATTATCGGATATTATTGTTAACCATATTAGTTGTAAATATTGAATGATTTTTATGACTATAATATAATCGCAATTATTTACATACACAATTGTATATTTGCAGTTTTTAATAGATTGCAATAAAAATGTCAATTTCTATTTAAAAAGTTTAAACTAAAAATTTCTCTAGATGTGAGCTACATTTGCATTGATTCATTCTTGAAAAATACAGTGACTCAAACATATAATGGAACAGTATATATGTATTTGATAGCATTTTTGTTTTATTATTTTCCAACAACCCAAACAAAAAAATTTTTTTAAATACAGTAGACGAAATACGCATTTTTGACCTTTAATTCTTTTGAACATTAATTTTTTGTAAACAAAGAAAAAATTAAATTTTTTTAATATCTCATTACTATATACTTAGATGTACTTAAACTAATACACAATAAAATCTTTTCTTTGTTTACAAAAAATTTGTGATCAAAAAAATTGGAGATCAAACAAGTGAGAGTATTAAATTCGTCTGTACCGAATCTCTTATACCCTCCAACATGTTAAAAAAAATTACGGGGGCGTTTTTTTGGACGGGGGGCCTTTGGTTGGGGCTGTGGGGGACACCACTCGGACAGACAGACGGACATTTACAGAATGTCTTAGAATCGATCATGGATCAATAATATATATGCTTTATGGGGTCCCCGCCCGATACCTCAATGCGTTACAAACGGAATGACAAAGTGAGTCTACCCCAATACTGTGGTTGGAGGGTATAAAAATGGGGAATTCTTCAAAAAAAATAACTTGATCACTGAATAAAAATTGTAGGATCATTTTTTTAATTTTTAATGTTTCAGCTTGGAAAAACATCGACTCGGAAGTAGTTTTAAAAATTTTTCTAAAATATATCTCTAAATAATTTCATTTTCCAGCGCGATTCTCGTATCTCACTTAATATTTGCTCAATCTGAACGCAATCAAGCTTCAATTAGGTTAGGGTTAGGTTAGGTTGGATGGGCGCTCGCCATTTGGCGAGTTCACTTGGAGGCCATAAGGCCCATTGTGATTCCCCTAATCATATTTCCCCTCTACCCCTCTGATACAAAGTTCTACTTTTTAAACCACCCCGTTTCCCTGAGGTATTCCGCTAGAGACGTCAATGCGACACCGCTTAGGCAGTCCAGGTCATCGAAAAATCTTTGCCCCAAATGCTTAAGGCGGCTCCTCATTAGACCGGACATTCGCATAACAAGTGCTTCACTGACTCCTCTTCCTCCACTTCCCCGCAGCTTCTACAATAGTCCCTATCAGAAATTCCGATACGCACGGCCATTTGGCCAATCAAATTAAAGCTTGAAAAATTTTTCTTTTCCTTTAAAGAACTGCTATCAAATACATGTGCGGGTACAAGGGTGGGGGTGTTGGAAGTGGAAATTTCCCACTCCCCCCAGACCAAATTCTTTAAAAAAAGAGAAAAAAGGGAAGAAACAGAAAGAAAAGAAGAAAGAAGGAAGCTTTTTAAAAAATTTTCTAAAGGAAAAAATTTTGAAATCCGAATATTTTTCATAGAAAAAATTCTGAAGGAAAAATCTAAAAAAATTTATAGGGAACATCTAAAAATTTTTAAAGGAAAATTGTGACTAAATCCGAAAATTTTATGTTAAAAAATATCAATCTAGAAGTTGTTATTATGAAGAGATTTTTTTTTGGGAAAAATTGTTGTGAACGTGACAATTATAAAAAAATTAATTAGACTTTTCCTACACTAAAATAAAAATACCTTGTCAAATTACTAGAAAAAGTCTCGCAATTTTTGACAGTTTTTCTTTTTTTTTAACAAATAATTTTCGATCGAAAGTTACATTTTTTTTGGTAATTTTACAATTTTTTTTGTCATTTTACAAATTTCCAAAATTTTTTACAAAAAAAAAAAATCTAGTAAATTTACGAGAATTTCTTGTAAGTTTTATTTCGCCAAAAAGTTGTAAATTTACAATTTTATTGGTAAAAATCTTGTAAAATTACAAAAAAGTTTGTAATTTTTACTAGGAATTCTCGTAAAATAGGAGGTACCAAAAAATCTAGTAAAATCACGAAACCTCCTTGTAAGTTATTTTTTTGAATTTCTTGTCAAATAGGAGGAAATTTGTAAAATGACAAAAAAAATTGTAAAATTACCAAAAAAAATGTAACTTTCGATCGAAAATTATTTGTTAAAAAAAAAGAAAAACTGTCAAAAATTGCGAGACTTTTTCTAGTAATTTGACAAGGTATTTTTATTTTAGTGTAGGAAAAGTCTAATTAATTTTTTTATAATTGTCACGTTCACAACAATTTTTCCCAAAAAAAAATCTCTTCATAATAACAACTTCTAGATTGATATTTTTTAACATAAAATTTTCGGATTTAGTCACAATTTTCCTTTAAAAATTTTTAGATGTTCCCTATAAATTTTTTTAGATTTTTCCTTCAGAATTTTTTCTATGAAAAATATTCGGATTTCAAAATTTTTTCCTTTAGAAAATTTTTTAAAAAGCTTCCTTTTTTCTTCTTTTCTTTCTGTTTCTTCCCTTTTTTCTCTTTTTTTAAAGAATTTGGTCTGGGGGGAGAGGGAAATTTCCACTTCCAACACCCCCACCCTTGTACCCGCACATGTATTTTTACAAAAAAAATCTAGTAAATTTACGAGAATTTCTTGTAAGTTTTATTTCGCCAAAAAGTTGTAAATTTACAATTTTATTGGTAAAAATCTTGTAAAATTACAAAAAAGTTTGTAATTTTTACTAGGAATTCTCGTAAAATAGGAGGTACCAAAAAATCTAGTAAAATCACGAAACCTCCTTGTAAGTTATTTTTTTGAATTTCTTGTCAAATAGGAGGTAGCAAAAAAAAGCTACAAACTTTTTTTGTAATTTTACAAAAAAAATTTTTTTGAGTGAATAGGAAAAATGTCAGAATCTGAGACTTTTTCTATAAAAAAATGCCTTAGAATCAAAGATTATTTCCATACAAAAAATGCCTCAGAATCAGAGAATGGAAAAAATCCATAGGAAAAATGTCTCAGAATCTCGAAATTTTTTTATAAAAAAATTTAGCATAATCTGAGGCTGTTTCAGAATCTGAGACTTTTTTAATAGAAAAAATATCTGAGAATCAGAGTCTGAGAATTTTTTTAATAGGAAAAAGGTCTCAGAATTTGAGTATTTATAATCTACACCACTCTGTGGTACAGGGTATAATGACTTTGTGCTGATGTTTGCAACTACCCGAAATATTGGTCCTACACCCACTTTTAAGTATACCGATCGACTCAGAATCAGTTTTTGAGTCTATTTAGCGATGTACGTTAGTCCGTCTGTCCATGTAAATGGTGTAAACACGATACAGGTCGCAATTATCAACCGAATTGGCTAAAATTTGAAAATTTAGCTTTATTTGGCTCAAGGACGCCTATTGAAATTGAGAAAATCGGTTCATTTTACACTAATTTTAGATCCAATCGGATCCATGTTTGGACTTGAGACCCATTTTCCGGGAAACACTGGTGTAGGGTATTATATGGTCGATCTTGACCGACTATAATTTTCTCACTTGTTTATATTGAAAAAAGTTCTCATAATCTAAAACTTTTTCTATACGAAACAAATCTAAGAATTTGTAACCTTTTTTATAGGAAAGATATCTCGAAAATGCTTCTGTAGGAAAAAAGTCGCAGATTCCGAGATTTTTTTTATATAGAAAAAGCATTTCTTTACATAAAATTAATCTGATATTTTCTATTTAGGAAGAATTTCTTCTGCTAAAAAAAATTTCAAATTTATACTTTTTCATACGACAAATGTGTTAGAATCTGAGGCTGTCGTCTACATAGAAAATGTAAAATTTTCTTCTGAAACAAATTAAAAAAATTGTATCTAAACGACAATATGATCATGAAAAACAGAGCTCTTTAAAGAAGGGCTCTGATTTTTTAATTTAAAAATCGGCTCCCTTTTTTAAAAAAAGGGTCCCTGTTTTTGCTGGTCCGATCGACAACGAGGAATTGATGATTTTTATACTCTCCAACCACAGTATGGGGTTATCCTCACTTTGTCATTCCGTTTGTAACGCATCGAAATATCGGTTGGGGACCCCATAAAGTATATATATTATTGATCCATGATCGATTCTAAGACATTCTGTGAATGTCCGTCCGTCCGTCTGTCCGTCCGTCCGTGCGTCTGTCCGTCCGTCCGTCTGTCCGTCCGACCGACCGTCCGTCCGTCCGTCTGTCCGTCCGTCCATCTGTCTGCACAGAGAATACAGTTTAATTGTGCCAGCCGAATTTAGAGTCAACTGCATGGTTTAATTACAACAACCGAATTTTTCGGTTGCATTTACCGAAATTTGTTTGGACAAACAGAACTTAAATTTTCAAAACCAATTTTGGTTATCGCAACCGAAAATTTCGGTTGTTGTTATTAAACTATGCAGTTGGCTCTAAATTTGGCTGGCACAACAAAACTGTTCTCTCTGTGTGTAGATGGCACGATACAGTCCAAAATAAAAGAGCTAGCCTCCTGCAATTTGGCATGAATATGTCTTATGGTCCTAGGTAGATTAAGTTCGTAAATGGGCAAAATCAGCTCAGAGGCAAAAAAGTTCGCCCTTGAAGAAATGTTGCTACAAGTCATATCTTTGTTTTCCATGTCATAAAATGTATAAACCATTTACTTTGCAAATTTTTTTGTTGAAAAACTGGCTCGAAATCAGCACATCTTTTACGACATTTTGCAAGAAAACTGTACCATACATCGAAAAACGGAGTACGCCATTCGAATCAGCATGTCCGAAATATATAGAAATGATGGTCGTAACTCTTGTTTATTTTTTAGTGTTCCGCAGTGTTACAAAAGTTTAATTTAACAATTTTTTATTAAAAGTTTACTTAATACTATTAATTTGTTTACTGGTGCAAAATTGAGTAGTTTTTACCTCAATTCAAATTTATATTCTTGTTTATTTTTTCTGTGAAAGGTTAAGTAAATTTCAAATTAATCTATTTAATATCTTTCGACTGAAGTTATTATGTTAAGTTCCTCAACAATTTTCATTTACAAAACTAGTTAAAACTTTGTTGTAATGAGTTTTAAAAAATAATTGAAATTAACAATTCTTATACTTTTACTAAGTTAAAGTTCAAACATTATCAACATCCTCATCATCTCATAATAATAAAAAATAATTATTAACTGTCAGAAAATAGAAACAAAAAATAATATGAATAGTAGCAATAAACAAGAAAAAACGAACGTTATAATTGCAAACATCCCAAATAATTATACACACAACACAAAATAAGTAAGAAAATTATAGATGGTCAAAGTCGACCTAAGAGAAAGCTTTCTTAAATAATGTCGGTTGATCTGAAATCACCTGTCCCGTGACTGAAGAGAATGTTGTATATCATTTATTTCAGATACAATAAGACATAACAAAATTGTTTAAGTATCCGACGTAAGATTTTTTTTTTTTGTTTTGAGAAAAACAATTAATTAAAAATACTTCTGGGTGGAAAAAAATTTGAAAAATTTTTAAAATTTTCTTGTTACCGGACGCAAAATTTTTGTCATTTTGCCTAAAATTATGTGTTTCTTTTACAAAACATAAAAACATAACAACAGGAAAAAATCTAAAAGGCTTGTATTTTTTAAAGCATAATTTTAGGCATAACAAAAAAAAAAAAATAATTTTAGGCATAATAAAAATCGCTTGTCCGAGAAGAATTTCGATCGCTATATAATCCCCCTGATTTAACAAGCCTAAAAAATTCGAATCATTAAATTATTTTTTTTTTTTCATTATTTTTTTAATTTGCGGTTTGTAAAACTAAATTTACACTACTGCATTTTATAGGGTACCAAAAAACCATTGCAAATAAATTTCTTCGCTGAGAAATATGACTGACTTCTTTTCAGCAACAATGTAGAACGCAAAAATATAATGAATTTAGATGAAAACCAACAAGAGTTCGTACAGAAAGCGATTATGGTAATAAAAAGTAGAATTTTTAATGGTCAAAACCAAATAATAAAACTTTTCATTACAAAAAAAGTTCAACAAAATATATGAAACCCGTAAATGATTAAAACAATAAGAGGAAACTCTTTTAATCTAATGGGTGGTAATAAAAGTTTAAAATTGTTGTTACAATTAAAACAATTAGAATGAGGTGTCTGTATATCTAACTGTCTATTTTCATACGGTTGAGTTGTTTTTATTTACTTAAATTAAATAAAATTAATAAACAAATTAATGTATCATTTTCTATGAGAATTTATTACACCTGCCCCATTGTACACCATTTCCAATTGTATTTCAGAAATTATCAATTGTATTTCAGAATTTATTAATTGTATTTCAGAAATTATCAATTGTTTTTCAGAAATTATCAATTGTTTTTTTGCAGTTATCAATTGTATTTCAGAACTTATTAATTGTATTTCAGTATAATTCAATTGTATATCAGAATTTATCAAATGTATTTCAGAAATTATCAATTGTATTTAGAGTTTATCAAATGTATTTCAGAAAATATCAATTGTATTTCCGAAATTATCAAATGTATTTCAGAATTATCAATTGTATTTCAGAAATTATCAATTGCATTTCAGAAATTCTCAATTGTGTTTCAGAAATTCTCAATTGTGTTTATTAATTGTATTTAAGAAATTCTCAAATGTTTTACGAAGGATATTTTCTGAAATACAATTGATAATTTCTGAAATACAGTGATAAATTCTGAAATACAGTTGACAACTTCTGAAAGACAATTAATAATTTCTGAAATACAATAGATAAATTCTGAACTACAATTGATAAGTTCTGAAATACAATTGATAATTTCTGAAATACAAATGATAACTTCTGAAATACAATTGATAATTTCTGAAATACAATTGATAATTTCTTAAATACAATTGATAATTTCTGAAATACAATTGATAACTTCGGAAAAACAATTGATAATTTCTGAAATACAATTAATAAATTCTGAAATACAATTGATAATTTCTGAAATACAATTGATAATTTCTGAAATACAAATGATAACAATGTCCGACAGCCAACATTAAACATGAACCGGATGATATACGTCTTAAAGTAGGTGAAAAAGGCTGTAGGCAAAATTTCGAATTAAAAAATTGGGTGATTTTTCATTGCCAAAAAATAAAATATGAAATTGCCCAAAAATAAAATATGAAAAATTGCCCATTTTTAGTTTGGTTTGAATTTTTGTCAAAATCTTAAAATGCCAAAACCGCAATAAGTTGCATTAAAACAGCCAATAGATAAATTAAATACCCTAGATAGTGGAACAGCCTAAAACAAATTTATTGATTTTTTAGAAACAATACAGCGAATTGTTTTTTTTTTTTTTTTTTTATAAATTATATACTTAATTAACCAAGAGAAAGCTGATGAACAACCTTCCCGTTGTATAGTAACAGACAAGGTTCTGGTGGGAATCGAACTGACAACCCCTGTACTTACTTCCAGATTATCACACTTCATACTTATCTACCGCTGCCAGTAGTAAATCGAAAGTAATGAATTAAAAAACATCATGGAGATGCGATGAAAGCGCCGCAGTCGAAAAATTTAAACAAAAAATTTTTACAAAACATCGCGCTCACTAAATTGAACGATTAAGCAGAAGTCTTGGCGCTTTCACTACATCTCCATGCAATTTTTTTCAATTTCTTCTTAATTTATGTTACATACATAATATTTTTAACATATTCTCAAGAAGACAATATGTGACAAATATCAATAAGGATACGTAACAAACAGTCTTGTCTTAAAATTTGTTAATTTTTTAAAGTTTATTGCTGAAATGCTGAAATAGTCGGCTTTGACCGGGCTTAGGGATTACAAACTCCATGCCTTAAACCCACCCTCTTCGCAAAATAAAACTTTTTTGGATAATATGTGTTTTTGGAAAACTTGTTTTCGGAAAATTTTTTATTTTTGGGTAATTTTTCATTTCTTTCTTGGGCATTTTTTCGTTAATTTTGGGCGATATTTCTTATTTTTCTTTTTAGGTAATTTTTCATATTTTTTTGGGCGATTTTGCATTTGGTCGATTTTTCAAAAAAAATTTTGGGCGATTTTGCCTACAGCCGGTGAAAAATGGAGTAAAACTGCATTTACACTTTTCCATTTCGTGACCTTGTTTCGTTTTAAAAGGACTTTAAAGTTTTAAAGGATACATTTTGTAAAATATTTGTTAAATATTTGTACTTGTCTTAGGATGACACTGGTGACGGAAAATGAAAGAGGAAAATCTGCGCTAATTTATCTATTTTTCAATTTTGCCATATCAGGATAAAAATATGTCAATTAAGTCATTTGAATATTTTATCAAAATATTTTGTTTAGAATTTTGAATGATATTAAAGGATGCATTTTTGAAAGGACTAAGTTACGTCCTCCTTTTTCCTGATATGTAAAAATAATAAAATTGGAAAATTAGGGGAGATCCTCCTCCTTCATATGCTGTCAAAAAATATTTTATAAAATTTAATCCTCTAAAACTTTAAAGTCCTTTTAAAAGGAAACAGGATTCCGAAATGAAAAACTGTAAATACTGTTTTACTACATTTAGTTTCTAGATTTAAACGTATATTATCCAGTTCGTGTTTAACGACTTTTTTTTCATTTTTGTCGGACGTTGTAATTTCTGAACTACAATTGATAATTTCTGAAATACAATTGGAAATGGTGGACCGATTCTAGAAATTTTTTGATATTCACATTTAGCATCCCAAAATAAATAAAATAATTTATCGCAAGATAATTTTTTTTTTTATTTTTGAAAAATTCAAAATTTTTGGTGGAAATTTTTACAAATATCCAAAACTTTGATTGTAGGACGCCACGCTCTATGAAAGGGTCAAGGAAAAAATTTTTTGAGATTTTTTTTTTTTTAATTTCATGAATGTAGGAAAAAAACGCCATTTGTTGCAACTTCAAATAGCGATATCTATTTTCAAAAAAGACTTATTTTTTTAAATTTTTTAAAAAAGTCCGAACTTTGATTGCCTGACGCCTCAGATTACTTTAATCCGATTGGCCTCAGATTTGTACCACATAAGTTTGAAGCATAGGAGAATTTAAATTTGTCCGGACGTTCAAAATCGGAAGTACGACTTTTCTGCCATACAAAAAAGAAAAGCCAGTCTAATGTTCTTGCTATGTTTATTTATTATGGCCTCGAACTAGAATAAACTCTTATTCATATAACTTTATCTTAATGACGAGTAATAAGTAAGCTTCTTTCAACGGTTCTCTAAAATATCTCTTAAAGTACAAACCAGTTCGGCTCATCAAGTGATAGGTGTACTCACAATCAGTAGTAGTTAATAGCTTGAGTTCTTTTTGTTTTTGGCAACATGTTGATTACTTGATATCTGTAATATTTCTTTTAGTTTTCTGTATGTAACACGAAAAATTTATTCTAAAAATATTTAAAAAATAAATAAAAATACTGAAAATAAAGTAATTCTACATATGTATCATCATCAAATAAGTCAAGCGTTGCAAAAATAAAGAATTTAGATACACAATTTTGTATATGGAGCAACACACTAAAATTTAAAAGAAAAGCAAGAAGGCAGAAATTGCCACACTTGCTGCAGTGCACAGTGGTTCAAAAGAAATTTAGTTATTGTGCGCACCTTAAGGTTTGCTTTGGAAATCTTGCAAAAATACTCCAAACAACATTTCAATAAAAACAGAAAGACTCATAAACGTATAAAAACTTAATGTGATGAAGATAAAAAAGTAAAAATTTCTATTTGAACTTCTCATCCGTGAAATATGCTTTAAAAATTCTTTAAAACACAACAAATGGTGCAAGTACATGCTGAATTCTATGAAAGAGTTGATACTTGTTTGCTCCTTGTAGTATGCTTTAAAAAATATTGCAAAACTGCATCAAAAATATTATAAAAATAACAGGAAGAGTCGAAGATGTGTAAAATCATGTTGTGTTTAAGATTTACTAAATGAAAAACTACAGCTATGCTCTGTGAGATTTGATGTGATTTATTTATAAAAATACTATGATAAATATTTTTTCCAATTCACACCACTGTCCAATATCTAAAATCTTCTACAAATCTTTAATTTTTCTTAATTCTAGAAACAACACAAGTTTTTGACTTGTGTTGAGCAAATGTGTATTTCTACAAAATTATCAATATCAATTTATTTTCGAATGTATAATTTTAAATGGCAATTTCCAAAAGATTCTTTTGTCAGTATGTAACAGGAAGTTTAGTTTTTAATGCAAATTCATATTTTCTTGTTGCACATTAATTTTAGCAAACCGTTAAGAATTTTTTTGTGTTAAGTGAAGTTGAACACAAAAAAATATCTTAATGGTATCTTTTATTGATGACAGAAATTTAAAAATAATTTGCGCTTACAACAGAGATGAATGGGTTTATAATTTCTATTAATATTCTATTAGATGTTTAAAAAGTTAATCTAAACATAGGGAATGTGGACAGTAAATGAATTATTAGTTCCTAATTTGTCTAAGATTAAGAGTGATTACAATGCGGAACACAGAATATTTTTTGTTTTTTTAGGAACAGTCACCCTCCGTTTTGCTAAAGCCCAATTGTCACGCTAAGATTTTCTATATTTTTAAAATTGTAAAAATAAGTTTTTTTAATGCATACACTCAAAAAAAACCTTGTAAAATTACAAGAAAAGTTATTAATATAATTCTGCAAGATATTTACCAAAACAATTGTAAATTTCAATTTTTTTTTGACGCAACAAAACTTACAAGGAGGTTTCGTGATTTTACTAGATTTTTTGCTACCTCCTATTTTATGAGAATTCCGAGTAAAATTTACCAACTTTTTTGTAATTTTTCAAGATTTTGACCAATAAAATTGTAAATTTACAACTTTTTTGACGAAAAAAAAACTTACAAGAAATTCTCGTAAATTAACTAGATTTTTTTTTTGTAAAAAATCTTGAAAATTTGTAAAATTACAAACAAAAATGTAAATTTTGATCGAAAATTATTTGTTAAAAAACAAGGAAAACTGTCAAAAATGGGACCTAACTTTGGATGCAAAAAAGTTAGCATTCCCGAAAATTTAAAAATGCTCATATCTCGGTAAATATTGCCGACACAACAAAAATTCCAAAAGAATTTTTGTAGCTCTCAACATGTAAGGGGTGGTCCAATAACTGGTATCTTTTTAAAACATGCAATGAAATGAACAATACTCAATAGTTTTGAAACCTAATGGCTTTATTTGAAAGAGCAAACATTCCCGTTTTTTATGGCAAACGACTTCATTGATGCGTCTTCGGCTTGCTCCGCTGTATCGCGTTGTAGCGCAGTACTGCGCTGCCAAACTGCACGTTTTCGAAAAAAAAGTTTTTAACCGAAATAAGGCACTCAAATGAGGTTATGTTAACAAACAAATTGGTACATCTTGGGATCGTAAAACTCGCAAGGTATTGTAAAGAATCCAATTCATCTATAGAAAGCAATAGATTTGAGTATCAGCATCATTACACAATATTTTCAAAAATACAGCTGAAACTCCCATTTTCGTCAAAGATGAGCGCTACATAGCCATGATTACCGACTTTTTGTTGGCCGTAATAGAATATACCAACTTGGATGACATTTATTTTCAGAAGGATGTCGCAATATGTCCCACAGTCCATCAAACAATCGATATTTTGCGCACTTAGTTCGGAAATCGTGTTTTTCGCCATATTCGCGGTGACAATTGATCACTTCAGAGCTGCCGATTAAAAACTTTAAAAATTTTTTTGAGGGGTCTCGTTAAAGATTCATGCAACATGGGAAATCCAGAAATGTTCTAGGCCCATTCGACGAATATCGTTCAAGCCATTCGTGAGATAGAACCAGAAACATTAGAAAAATGGGTGCCGAGAATGAGCTACTGCGGAGCTAACCCAGGCAACCGCATGAATGAAGTCGTTCGCCATAAATAATGGGAATATTTGCTCTTTCAAATAAAGACATAAGGTTTCAAAACTATTGAGTATTGTTCATTTCATTGCATGTTTTAAAAAGATACCAGTTATTGGACCACCCTGTAGAACAAGACCGCAAAATAATGAAGTTATCGAGTTTCTCAAAACCCCGGTGGTCCCCTTAAATCACGTATCTCAAAAACTAAGCAAGGTATAGGGAAACGGATACAAATTTTGGATCAAAAACTATGACGGTTTTAAAGGAACCCAACTAGGTCTGGACCTATCGGGTCCGAACCCAATGGGGTCCTCAAATGTGTATGAACTAAGTTGAAATAAAAAAATTTCAGTTAACTAATTTTTGGCAAAACATTTTTGCTAACTTTACCAAAAAAATTGTGGGTTCAAAATCAGCAAATTTTCTTGTAGGTTTACAAGCTTTTTTTGCTAACATTACAGTTTTTGTATATTAAGGCAGAGGAACATTTTAATATATGAAGTTAACACATGGTAAAAAAGCAGTTTTGGTTTGGAGACCAGATTTGTGACCAGGAGAATACTAGTAATCATGTGTATAAGCTGGCGGTCCATTCGCATAAAGTTATTTTTTCGTATGATTTGTAGCGGAAAAATCGTTTTTTTTTTAAAGACATCATTGAGAGACAATTGGTGCACTAAGGGTTAAGGCGACTCACCAAATGAGTTCAGCATCTTTAAGATAAATTTTTAAGCTTAAGCACATCGGGTTCATCCGCTATAAGTTGTCAAAAATGCCCAAAACGGCGATTTTTTTGAACTGTGACCTAAACTTTCACATAAACCTGATGTGATGGAAAAGTTGGAGACCAGATTTGTGATCACTAGAACAATTGTAATTAACCTTGTAAGGTCGCATCCCACTTGCATCAAGTTTTTTTTTTCAAAATGTTCAGTAGTGTAATCAAATGAAACATTTTTATGCTAGAAGAGCTCAAAGTCGTGCACATGGATCCGGGAATTAGAAAATGTATTTTTTTTTTTCGGTCCGCCCCTTTTTAGGGCGTTCACAGCGTTGCCAGGTACTCTTTTCCGTTATCCCCAAAAATAAAACAAAATATTCCCAAAAATCCCCAAGCAATAAAAAAATAAGGTTTTTTAATCACAAAAACATTTTTTGTTAATTAAAAAAAAAAAAAATCGGGACGTTAGTTTTTTAATTTTATTTTGTAGATTGAAATTTAAAAAATCCCCAAACAAGTTAATTAACGGGTTTTGACAATGTTAATATACATTTTTCACCCGATAAATGTAAGTTTTACTGAATGCCCATCGCAATCTCGTACTAAAGAGTTATTTTTACTAAAAATTTTGTTAAAAATCGTTGATTATCTTAAATTTAGCTTGTTGTATAGAAAAGATAAAATTTTAAATATCCCCAAAATATTTTTTTTAAATCCCCATAAAATTCCCCAATCCCCAAATGAGATTTCTTGTCCATTTTTCTCTAGTAAAATCCCCAACTTTGGGGATAAATCCGCAAGTCTGGCACAACTGGGCGTGTATAACAAAAATAATTTTAAATAATGATAAAATTGTATAACTTTAGTGCAAAACGAATAATGAATGAATTAGCAAACTTTTTTTACCAGGGGGAGGCGTCCCCATTATACCACAGGAGGATATAAAAGATCCGGCACAGCGAATTTAACACTCTTACTTGTTTTATACTTTTTTATGTTAAAATGAATTTAATTGTTTATGATTTTTGTCTGAAATCAAAAATAATCTTTTTTGTAATCCGGGAGTGGGATCACGGAAAATCAAAAACAATTCCGCTTTCCCGGGAAATGAAAAAGTGAGGAAAAAAATCTCTAATATGCTATTTACATATGCCCCGAAATCCGCATAAATTTGGATTTCAAATCCAATTAAAATCTATACCGTTTACATATGCTTTTTTGACATTTAGCGGGATTTTGTTTGTACTAACTCTGTATTTTCTTTTGATTTGTGTACAGGGTTGTTAGTTGGAAAATTACCCAATTTTATAAATATTTCTAAAAACAATGATTTTTCTTTGCCGGAGCCAATATTTTCAATCCCACTAGTATATGTTGGGACCACAATATCAAAAAATGTGTTTTTATGTAGAGCTGCTTCTTTAAATGCAAGAAAATTAACATTTTTGCCAAGTTTGGGGCCGCCACCATTGAGTGTTTTTCTTTGTTAGGAAGACCAAATTGGTCGACTAAATTGTGCGTTTACCATTTGCAATGGTAAATTTTAAATGAAACATTGTTAAACATTGTTTTTATTAATCTTTTAATAGTTTTAAAAAAATAAATTTTAATTGTTTTTTTACTTTATAAAAAACAACAACAGCTGATAAAAAATCGTGTGCAGCGTTGTAAAAAAAGCATTAGGGATGATTATTTTGGGAAAACCCATAGTTGTACAATTAAGTAGTAGAAATTTTTTGGATTTTAACTTGCGATTTTACGATTTTCCCAAAATCCAAGTTTTTTTTTGTATGGGATTTGACATTTGAAATCCAAAAAAGTAATTGGATTTACTTGGATTTTCATTGAAATCCCATTTTTTTGGATTTCGAGGCATATGTAAATGGCCTATAACTGCAATACAAAAATAAATCTCTACCAATTAATATGACAATTATTTTCATTTATTTTTTATAGAAAGAGACCTTAACAAATATTGAAGGTAATTTTTTTAGTTACCGCCTTAAAAAAAAAAATAAGAAATTTAACTTTCTTTTCATAGTTACATTACAAAAAATTCATTGTAATGAAATTTTTTTTAAGTAATATTTGCATATAATTGTGCAAATTGTGTTTTTAGAACAAAACTTTCTATAGAAAATTATGATAATTTTTGTGTTAAAAACTGAGAAATATTAATAAAATTAAATTAAAATAATCATCATCAACATGCTTCTTATAACTACAAGATCTTTTGTTACACTACAATTTAATACTTATAAATGGCCATGATGATGAAGATGATAATGATGTGATGATGATGTTGCTGATCAGACAGGCAACAAACAACAATTGTCAGTTTACTACAACAATATGAAAACATTTGTTAAGTTAAACAATGAAAATCTAAATACGAGTGATACACTAATTCCTAACTAAAAATTGTTGAAAGTTTAACTGAATTAAGGAATTAAAATATAAATATTTCAGCGTTACATAGAGGGTTAAGTGTACGTTAAGTACTTGAAACTGAAATTGAAAAAAATTCGTATTTATTAAAATTACCATAGACACTATGCGTTTGTACAATGCCTTCCTTAGAAGCATATATTGTGTCGCTTGAAATGAAAATGAAGAATGCACAATGCGATTCTTTGGATTTTAATTTTTATTCTTGAAACTTTTGTTGCATTTTAATGGTTGGATGCATTTTGTAATGAAAAGATGTGTCGAAGTATGTTTAATGTTTTAATGTAGACAGCTATTTCAATATATATTCTTCATAATCTATTGTCACAATAAAATCACAAGGAAGATATACACCAATATTAATACTTTGATTTGAAGCGATTGTTAAATTTAGATGCATCGAATCTTCATTCCCCCAAAAATTAATTGGGAAATTTTTTGATTTCCCAATTTACAGTTTTTAGTAGCCTTTGAGATCTCCTTTCTGGTAAGTTTTCAAAGTTTTTTGATGACCCGTTCAAATGATATTAAATTTTAAAAAATTCGTAAACAGAAACTTCTTCAAACTTTTTTTTAAATTTTTTTTTTAATTTTTTCCAACTTTTTTTTAAACTTGAATTTTTTACGTTCTTAAAAAAAACAAGTAGAAAAGCTAAATTCGGCTTGGCCGAATCTATGAATACCCTCCACAATGACCTTTTAAAGTTATAGTAAATTTTCTAGAGCGAAAAAATAACATTTTTGATTAGAAATATTTTATTTTGTTTAAAAAAACTTTTTTTTTAACTAATTTTTGAAAAAAAAAAAATAATTTACTAATTTTTTTTGAGTGTAAAATTTTTTTTGAGTGTAAAATTTTTTTCGAGTGTATTTTTTTTTCTTTTAGTGTAAAAATATTTTTGAGTGACGAAAATGCATTGTAAAATATTTTTGTGACTTACCGATGTTTTTAAAACCTGTTTAACGGGGTTTCAACACGTGAATTTAAGGTGAGGCGAATCTGAAATTTACGGTTTTGCTAATAACTTTTGAACCACTTGACCGATTTGGCTGAAATTTAAAGCGAACCGGACCAGAGGAACGGCAAATATATACGCCACACTTCAGCACCCTCAGAATTGCCGTTCGAAAGTTACCGTGTGTTTTATCTCGTAAATTCCAGAAAAACCCTTGCCGAAATTCACTCATTTGCTTATAACTTTTGAACCACTGGACCGATTTCGCTGGATTGCAATACCAACCTGACCAGGTAAATGCCCAACATATATGCCAAACTTCAGGAGCCTCCGTAAAGTCTTTCAAAAGTTAGCGTGTTTTCAACAGACAGACAGACAGACAGACGGACAGACGGACGGACGGACGGACGGACGGACGGACGGACGGACATCGCTAGATCGTCTTAAAATCGATCGAGGATCATGAATATATATACTTTATGGGGTCCTAGACCAATATTTCGAGGTGTTACAAACGGAATGACAAACTTATATATACCCTCTATCACTAGAGTGGAGGGTATAAAAACAAAAAAAATCTAAAATGTGTTCTAATATGCTATTTTTAAATTTAAATAGTAGTATCATGTTTGGGAATGAATGTTCTCTTATTGTTAGAGTTTTTTGAAATTTTTTTATAAAAAACGTTTTTGCCCAGTAAGATCGTGGGATAATACACTCGAAAAAAAGACTTAACGTAAACTTTGGAAAAGTTTTCTTTAAAATAGTTTATTAATTTTTCCACAATTTAGTTAAATTAAACTAAAAGTTGGAAAATTTTCTTAACTGTTAGGAAAAAATTTTAGTTCATGTACTGTTAAATAGTCCATTATTTTCCTTAAATGGAATTCTCAAATACATGGAAGAAATTCTTACCGCCAAAAAAATGTTCCCTAAATATATGACAAAAATCTTTATTTTTAAGACATATTCCTCTGCTTAAGTTTTAGGATGTCATTTTCTACCAATTAGTTCATCTCCTAAGATTTGGAGAAGTTTTTTCCACTATTTTATTTTATAACTCGGTGACATTTTTTTTCAAAATACTTAAAATGGCGATATCTCGAAAAGTAAGCCTCTTCACATGTGTGGACCCCAATGGGTCCTAACTTTGGATTTAAAAAAGTTGGAATTCCCGAAAACTTTGAAATGCTCATATCTCGGTAAATATTGCCAATACAACAAAAAGTTCAAAAGCATTTTTGTAGCTCTTAACACGGAGAAAAAGACCGCCAAATACTATATATAATATTTTTAAAGTTATTGAGTTTTGAAAATTTTCAAGACCCCAGTGGTCTCCTAAATTCACGTATCTCAAAAACTAAGCAAGGTAGAGCGAAACGTACAAACATTTTGGATAAAAAATATGACGATTCTTAAGGATCCCAACTGGGTCTGGGCCCATCAGGGTCTGAACCTATCAGGTCCGAACCCAATCGGGTCCTCAAATGTGTATGAAGTTGAAATAAAAAAAATAAAAAAAATTTCAGTTGACTAATTTTTGGCAAAACATTTTTGCTAACTTTACCAAAAAAATTGTGGGTTTAAAATCAGCAAATTTTCTTGTAGGTTTAAAAGCTTTTTTTGCTAACATTACAGTTTTTTTTTTTGAGTGTACTATACAAGAGGGCATATCGATTTTTATACCCTACACCACTCTGTGGTACAGGGTATAATGAGTTTGTGCTGATGTTTGTAACTACTACCCGAAATATCGACTCAAAATTACTTTTTGAGTCGATTAAGCGATGTCCGTCCGTCTGTCCATCTATCGGTTTAAGCACGATACAGGTCGCAATTTTCAATCAATTGACTTGAAATTTGAAACTTAAGCATCCTTTGGCCCAAGGATTGAAATTGGAAAAAATCGGTCCATGTTAAGACCTAGCCCCCATACAAACGCCCCCTTTGGATTCGGCTTAAATGACTCTAATAACTCTATTTTAATAGATATCACTTTGAAATTTAGCAGGTAATCCAATTTTGTATGCACGAATCATCATTCCAAATTTCAAAGGAATCGGGTCAATCCTTCTGGTAGTCCCCATACAATCCACCCTTCATAGAATTCCCTCAAAATTCATAAAAATGGAAATATTTGATAAAAATTTTATTTTTAGGTGTTATCCATACTTTATTAACCTAATTAAATTGGAATATAATTGGACAATTTTTGGACTTAGTCCCCCATATAAAAATTTCGACCGATATTCAGTTAAATAGGTCTATTGGCAAAAAAAATAAACTAAATCCAATAAAATTTGATCTGTGTGTGTTTTCTACACTAAATAAAGATCTAACAAAAGATAGATAAAATCGGTCAATGTTGGGATTTGGAACCCATTTTCCAGAAAACAGGTGAAGGGTATCATATGGTCGGTCTTGACCGACTATAACTTTCTTACTTGTTTTGGTCTGAAAACGGTCCAAAAAGTTTCTATTGGGACTCAAAATGACTCCACAAAATTTCCGTGAAAATCAAAAATTTCCGGAAATTATTACTTAATCCACGATGTGGGTGCCCAAGTTTTTATTTTTATGAGACTTCGGGGGAAGCATTTGGAATACTGGCAGAGGGTTTTCCACCATATCATAACCTTTTTGAAGTGGCTTAACCTGAAGAAAATGCTAATGAAGATAGGACTTCTTGATTTATTATTACCCCAGCAAAAAATATGCGGAATACTTCTATTTGGAGTGCTTTAAAACTATAACAACTGTAATGAAATACAACAAAAATAACAAAAAACACAAGGAAAAAACGCAAAGGCATTCTTTTCTACTCCATAAAAAGTTGATATTCAGCTCTTAACTCATTACACTCAAAATATTTTGTAGGCAAAAACAAAAGAAAAACACACTTAAAACCAGTGAATAAACAATTGAAAACCATCCCAGTAATAATTCATTTGTTTAAAAAACATCAACATTTATTTTTTACTGTTGGCAAAATTTTCTAAAATAAATAACACTAAACATTAAAAAATTACGGTTTTTTCATTCTTTTTTACCAACAAATTCGACAAAAATAACCTACGAAAACATTAAAAATTAATGATAGTTCTGTTATTTTTACCAACAAATTCCAAAAAAAATAACCTACCAAAACATTAAAAATTAATGATTTCGTAGGTTATTTTATGCAATTTTCTATTAAAATATTTTTTTAAAATTTTTTAATAAAATTTTGGGGAATCGATCCCGCAATCAACTACGTTCCGGCCAGACACTCTACCCATCGTGCCAAAGCCACTTTATACAAATATGTTTTTATATTTCTATAAATAATTTTTTGAATTTTTTTTTCTACAAACAAATAACTGACTTGTGTAGGTAAAAACTAATGATATATCATTAAAAAATACCAACAATTTAAAAAAAAATTACTTACACAAATCATTAAAAATTTAAAGAATAATCAGTAGTTTTTACTTACAGAACAAAAATAAATGACTTTATAAATTAAATGTTAGTGAAACTCTTTATTTTTTAGTGTGTTATTTTTGAAACAAAGGACTGATGTAGTCATTAATAAAAACTGAACATCAAACAAATGTTTTTTCTTTTAAAAACGACTAAACGGAAAACTTTTTAAATAAACTACAAACAGTTAATGACATAATTTTCTGAGTGTACCTTCCGCGACACTGCCATACAAATGTAAGTAGATATTTAGTAGATAAGAAGTACTCCGAGTTTTCAAACAACTTCCAACTACTTCCCGGAGTACTTCTTTTCTACTGAATATCTACTTACATTTGTATGGGAGTGTCGCGGAAGGTAATGAGTTAAGAACTGAATAACTATGAATTCTGGAGTAGAAAAGAATGTTTGTGTGTTTTTGTCTTGTGTTTTTTGTTATTTTTGTTGTATTTCATTACATTTGTTATAGTTTTAAAGCACTCCACTAGGAAGTGGTAATGACTTTTTTTGCAGGGTACTTGAAAGCGAATAATTCGCGAAAACAAATGTCCACCAACATTTATGAATTTGATTATGTCTAGACAGGCTAGAAATATTTTTCCAAATAATTAACACAAACAAAAAAAGTTGGCTGGTTTAAAGTAAGAAGATATGTGTATTTTTTTTTTGTTTTTTACATCAACCACGAAATATTTTGAGTGTAGGTATAAAACTCTGGAAAATTTAACACGAAATCAAAAACGTTCTAAAAAATCAAAAAAATCTGGAAAACTAGTAAAAATTCAAAAACTATTCGGAAAACTCAGGAGATTCTCAAAGTTCTGGAAAATTTCCAACAAAATTCAGAAAAAATCGTAATAATCCAAAAAAATAAAGAAAAAAAATCCTGAAAACTATGAAAATTTTGAAAACCCACAAAAATTTAAATTTAAACTAAGAAAAAATCGTAAAAATTTCTGGTTCGGCTCAACCGTTTGTAGAATATTTACTTATTTTTTTAAACTTTTGTTTTAGGATACCTTCCCTGATGTTACATGAAATTTCAATACGTTCTGTATTACCATGGCTGTGATTGAATAAAAAAAAATCTATTTAAAAAAACTAATTGACACATTGTGGTGCCACATATTATAATAATATTCAATTGTGAAACAGTGAAGTATAAAAAAATAGAAATCGTCTGCATGATTTATTTTTAATTTTAAAATTTTTATTTTATTTATCGTAAAAATTGCAATTTTAAAGATTTTCCTAATATGACTTTAAAAAACGGTTACATATTTTGCTATTTTTATGTTCTCATCTGTAGAGCATATTATTTGTATTTCAAAGAATGTGTTTTTAATAATTACAAATTGTTTGCTTTTTATCTTTATTTTTTTAAAATATTTATATCACGTAAATTAAATACTACTGTTTGTGAAAATGAATATTTTGTGTGTGTTTTTCTTTCAATTTCTATTGCAAAATCTTTTGCAAACAGTTAACTGCAAATTTATGTTGCATTTAAATGCATTATGAGTATTTGCATTTATAAACTCATTATAAAAACATATTAGGGGGATTTTTTTTTCTAATCAAAAAAAACTATGAGATTTCAAATTATTTTCTATACAAAAATTTTAATATTTTCTGATTTTTATACCCTTCACTTAGGATGAGTTTTTGGCATCTTAGTTAAACTTGTTGTAGTTAAACTGGAATCAGAGTTGTTTTAAATACTTGTTGTTGTCCCCAGCAGTTTTGTATTGAATTTGGGTGATATCGGTTTAGCCGTTCAAAAGTTATGAACGAAAATGTAAGGAAACCTTAAACATTCCACATAAGCTACAGTGCCGGACAAAAATCGACTTAAAAAAATTAATAAAAAATGTCTATAAATAATTTCACTTTCCAGTTTAATCCTCATAGCATATTTCTTCTTAACTCAATATGGACGCTATAAAGCTTAAATTAAAGCTCAATAAATTACCTATAAAACACCGTTTAAAAAATACTCGTTTGATTAAAAAAAGATTGATATTTTTAAAATTTTTATTAACAAATTGCATATACTATAGCTCTGTGGGAATACTTATGTACTTTTTTACAATTTTTTATTTAAATCATGTTTACCTCGTGTTTACTCGTTTTTTTTGTAATATATGTAAGTTTAAAAAATTCCTCGATTATGACAACCCGAGTAAAAATGTTTAGATATATTCTTATATATCACATCTTTTCCAAGATTTAAAAAGATCAGTACTGATCCGAGATGTGAAAGATCAGTATTGATCCGAAAAACAAATCGCTAAGATTAGATCAGTTTTAATTTGTATTCGTCCGATTAAAACTGATGTTATCTTAGCGATCCATTTTTCGGAACAGTACGGATCGTTAACATTTTTACTTGGGAACTCTTTCTTTTGCAAAAATTCTTGGATTCTGAAATTTTTGTTTGAAATTTTTCCTAAGAAAAAAATTTCAGATGTTAAATGTGAATACCCCTACACGTTAAAATAAAACTATATGGCATGTTTAACATTTTACTCATATTATTTACTAAAATTACTCGTCTACTAAAGGATAAACTGTGAAAATTTATATTTGGATGGTATACAATTTCTATCACATCATATTGTGTTTTTATTTGTGTTAACGTGCATAATAATTTCATTTTATTATATTTATTGTATGCAATTTTTTATACCCTCCACTCTAGTGATAGAGGGTATATATAAGTTTGTCATTCCGTTTGTAACACCTCGAAATATTGGTCTAGGACCCCATAAAGTATATATATTCATGATCCTCGATCGATTTTAAGACGATCTAGCGATGTCCGTCCGTCCGTCCGTCCGTCCGTCCGTCCGTCCGTCCGTCCGTCTGTCCGTCTGTCTGTCTGTCTGTCTGTCTGTTGAAAACACGCTAACTTTTGAAAGACTTTACGGAGGCTCCTGAAGTTTGGCATATATGTTGGGAATTTACCTGGTCAGGTTGGTATTGCAATCCAGCGAAATCGGTCCAGTGGTTCAAAAGTTATGAGCAAAAGACTGAATTTCGGCAAGGGTTTTTCGTGAATTTATGAGATAAAAAGCACTATAACTTTCGAAAATCAATTCTGAGGATGCTGAAGCTTGGCATATATGTTTTTCGTTCCTCCAGCCTAGTTCGTATTTAATTTCACCCAAATCGGTCCAGTGGCTCAAAAGTTATTAGCAAAACCGTGAATATCAGATTAGCTTCACCTTAAATTCACGTGGTGAAAACCAGTTAAACCTCTTTAAAACCCATTGGTAAGTCACAAAAATATTTTAAAACGTATTTTTGTCACTCAAAAATATTTTTATACCAAAACAAAAAAAAATACACTCGAAAAAAATTTTACACTCAAAAAAAATTTTACACCCAAAAAAAAAATTAGTAAATTTTTTTTTGAATGTAAAATTTGAAAAAATTTTACACTCAAAAAAAATTTTACACTCAAAAAAAAATTAGTAATTTTTTTTTTGAATGTAAAATTTGAAAAAATTTTACACTCAAAAAAAAATTTGTATTTTTTTTTTTTTTCAAAAATTACTAAAAAAAAATTTTTTACACAAAATAAAATATTTCTAATCATAACTGTTATTTTTTTCACGTTAGAAAATTTACTATCACTTAAAATGGGCATTGTGGAGGGTATTCATAGATTCGGCCAAGTCGAATTTAATTTTTCTACTTGTTTTTGTTTATGTTTAAATAAAAATTGTTGTCTATATTGCATAATAATCATATTGTATTGTACGTAACCTACTACTCTTTAAACACAAATCCCAGCAAAAATTACGAAATACCACAACTGCCTCTTACGATAAGTGACTCTATAATAGTGCAAAAAAGTTCTGAATTCCGCCCAAGACTTAAATTGGCGAATTCAACTCAATATAAATACATTAATAAAAAATGAGTTTACCAAAAAATTGGTAAAAATCTGTTTAAGTTTCATACGATCCACACTGGGTAATTTGAGCCACTTTTTAGGCCAAAATTAGTTACGGCCAAAGTTTTGGACCGATATGGCTGAAATTTGGAATATTAGAGTTCTTTTTGAGCCCGCACGGCTGGGTTTTTTGATTTTTTAAATGGTGGAATTTTTTAGGGTTGCCACCATATAAAAAATATTAATAAGACTAAATATCTCAAAATCGCACAGACCATTTTTTTTTTTAAACTTGCCACTGTAAAAATAGGCAAGGAGGCAAACAAAATGGCTTATAAGCCGTTTTGTTTGGTTTTTCTTGGGAAAGTTGTAAATTTTTCCGTGGGCCTTGTGCTACCTCAACGGCAAATTTATCCAAAAAGATCTTACTTTTTTCTTTAACGAAAGTTAAAGAAAAAAAGTGTTGTTTTGATATTAAATTTTTATCAGTTATTAAAAAAAAGAAGAATATCGCAAATAATATGGAGGAAAGTGTAAATAGTAAGTAATTAAAAAAAAACAAAATTAATTGGTGGAAGTTATTGTTTTTGTTTAAAAAACGTGTTATTCTAACTTAACCTCAAATAAATGACTTTTTCAAGTAATATAAACTTGGCAACCCTAAGAAAGTACCACAATAAAAAAACCAAAAATCTTAGCTGTGCGTGCTCATGGAAAACTCTTACATTTCAAATTTCAGCTATTTAAAAAAGTGATCCGTCGAGATATTCACATTTTCAAATTTTTTCATATGGTGGCAACACTAAAATTTCCCTACAAAAAATCAAAAAAACCAGATGTGCGTGCTCGTGAAAAACATTAAAATTCCAAATTTCAGCCATATCGGTCCAAAACTTAAGCTATAATTAATGTTGGCCTAATAAGTTGCTTGAATTGCCAATGTGTGCACTACAAGATGAGGCTGTCTGAAAGAAAATTGATATCTCAAAAAGTGCAAAAAAGTGCAACGGAAAATAAAAAAAAATGAATTCAGAATTATTTTCTTTAAATTTTTCATCAATCAAAAACACGGCACACCACGGCTAACATTATTAAAAGCTTATGCGAAGTTTATATTCATTGAAAAAGTCATTTATTTAAGGTTAAGTTATAATTACACGTTTTGTTAAAAAAAGCAATAACGTCCACCAAAATATTTTGCTATTTTTTTATTACTTAATATCCCCTCTCTTCTCCATATTATACACGATATCCTTCTTTATGTTTAATAGCTGAAAAATCGTTTGAATTTATATCAAAATTAGGCGTTTTATATTGCACTGTGCACGTTGCTTGAAAATGCCGAATTCGACTGCCCGTCAATCAGTTTATATTTGTTTTTTGGAAAAACCAAATATGCAGTTATTTGCTTTAATATTTTCTAAATCGAACGTAATTAACAAAAACATTATTATTGTTAGTTCGAAAAATGATTTTTGGCCAAGATTTCGGTTCAAATTACCTACTGTGCGATCTAAGAAAATTTTACTGCAAACATTTATTAACATTATTCAGAATTAGATTTAATACAATTTTTATTTATTTATTTTAAACTCTTTAAAAAAAAAAAAACTTCAGTGGTTTATAAAAAAAGAACTCAAGCTTAGTTTGACAAACATATCGGTGGTTTTGGTCTACTAATGACTTATTTTTTTTTGTCAAATTCAAGATACACTCGATAACTCCAAATTTGTTGCACAGTGTAATATGATACAAAGGTCTAAGGTGTGTGCAATATTTCAATTGTTTGTATTTTGAATATTTTTATGTATGTTCGTTCGTTCACATAAATAATTATTACTTTTCAAGATAAATATGAATAAAGTACATTAGTTTTATTACAAAATACTTAATTTTTTTTTCATGTAAACTAGGTTTTTATTAATGATTGTTAAAAAATAAAAATTGTTAAAATAATCATGTAACTATGAAAATTATTTATAATAACATAGGCTAGGAAATATGGGTACTGTGACAAAACACACATTTAATGCCAAAATGTTTTCACTCACATTTACTCCAATTCCAATTAAAATTCGGAAATTTAAATTAAAAATTTAAAAGGCCAATTGAAATTCAAACAAATGAGAGTGACCTAAAAACTTCTAAACGTCAATAACGGTTAAAATTGTTTGGTAACAATTTCGGCTGCATCTTACACAACCAACTTCTCCGTTTTTTTTTTTTTAATTTCTAGAGAGTTATAAGTCTTTTTATAGACTAAAAACTACTACATAAAATAACTGTTACTACAATTTAGTAATTTTTTGTATTTATTTTTTAAAACGACTACAAAAAATAGTTGTTTGAGATTTTTCATATAAAAACAACTGAAATTGTAGTTGAAAACTACTTACTACACAAATGATCGTCATGTAGTAACTGCAATAATTTTCTAAGCTTAAAAAAAATCCGTTTTTGGAAAATTTCAAATGATGATATCTTGAAAACTGTTCGCCCGAATTCAGAAATTTTTCAGTATGCCAAAATTTATAAAAATGATGTATCGCAAGATATTTTTAATTTTGCTTTTCATTTTCAAAAATCCATAATTCTTGTGGACATTTTCTAAAAATCCAATCTTCAGGTTAAAGTTATTAAATTTGGCTCAAATTAAGCTTACATGAAAGATTGTATTAAGCTCTATAAAATGGAATGGGAAAGAAACATTAAGATTTAAAAAAAAAAATTAACGCAGGCAGGCGCGGATCCAGGGGGGGGAAGGAAATTCCCCCCCCCCCCCCCCAAACCGAATTCGAAAAAAACAAGAACAAAAAAAAGAAAAAATAAAAAAGAAAGGAAAGAAAATAAAAGAAAGAGAAGAAAAAAGAGGGAAAAACGTGGCTGAAAAGGAAATAATCCGAAAAAAAAATTCTATGAAAAATGTCCAAGGATCTGAAAAAATGTTCTGTGAAAAATTTTGAAGAATCTTAAAATTTTTCTAGAGGAAAAATGTTGCAGAATGTTAAAATTTTTCAATTAAAAAAATTTTAGAATTTTTTTAGAGAAAAAATTAAGAATTTTCCTATAGGAAAATCCTTAAAAGTTTTCTGTAGGAAAAATCGGTGAATTTCTTATAGAAGAATTTTTTTATAGAAATTCTTCTATGAAAAATGTCTAAGAATCCTTAAATGTTTCTGAATGTTCGAATTTTGTGATAGAAGTCCCAAAAAATTAAAACATTTCTTTTTAAAAAATACAAAAATTTTTCTAGGCGAAATATTTGGGAATTTTTCTACATGAAAATTTTTTTAATTTTTCTAAATGAATAATTTGGGAATTTATAAAAAAAAGTTGAGAATTTTTCTTATAACTTTTTTATAGGAAAAAATCTTATAATTTTGACGATTTTTATATGGACAAGTAAGAGTGTTAAATTCGGCTGTGCCGAATCTTTTATACCCTCCAACATACAAAAAAATAAAAAAAATCCCAGGGGCGTTTTCTTTTTTTGGGGGGGGGGGGGTCGGTAGAGGTAATTGGGGGGGGGGGGGGGGGCAAATTTCCTCTCGAATATGTGTTTAAAAATTCATTCTTATCCCTGCAAAAAAAGTCATTACCACTTCTCAGTGGAGTGCTTTAAAACTATAACAAATGTAATGAAATACAACAAAAATAACAAAAAACACAAGACAAAAACACACAAACAGTTTTTTCTACTCCAGAATAAATAGATATTCAGCACTTAACTCATTACCTATCGCATCACCTCCATACAAATGTAAGTAGATATTCAGTAGATAAGAACTACTCCGTGGCAGTAGTTGGACGTTGTTTGAAAGCTCGGAGTACTTCTTATCTACTGAATATCTACTTACTTTTGTATGGGAGTGTCGCGGAAGGTAATGAGTTAATTGCTGAATAACAACTTTTTATGGAGTAGAAAAAACTGTTTCAAAACACTCCAAATAGAAGTACTCCGCACTTTTTTTGCTGGGTATGCTTATTGCGCTAAAGATATACAAGTTTATCTATATTTAAACAAATTTTTATTCCACGTCCATAAAAGGGGGGCGGACCGAAAAAAACGACATTTTCAAATTCTTTGGGTCCAAATGTAGGACTTTGAACTTCTTGTAGCATAAAAATGTTGCATTTGTTATTTTTTTTATTTGCCTAGGAACATAAGACATATTTGTGCCAAATGTCAGGAGTCTAGCTCTTTTATTTTGGACTGCATCGTTTTAACTACAGACGGACAGACGGACGGACAGCGCTAGAATGTCTTAGAATCGATCACTGATCATAAATATATATACTTTATGGGGTCCTAGACCGATATTTTGATGCGTTACACACGGAATGACAAAGTGAGTATACCCTAGAGTTGTCCATTATTTGCCTTTCAACTTTGTTCGAATAATTCAAAAAATTGTTTTTGTTCGTTTGATCAAACGAATAAATCGAAAAAATTATTCGATTAATCGATGAGAATAACGAATAAAAAAGTGGTATTAAAAAATATTTTTATTAACAAAAAAACAACTGAATTTACTTTTTTATGTAAAAAATGCATAAAATTTTAATACTTTTAAGTTTTAAGTTGGTGTGAGTCGAGTCGTTGGGGGACGTTGAAGGACACATTTTCCCTCTTCATAAATGTTTACAAATTAATTTTTACGTTATTTACGCCTAAAAAACACTTTTACCAATAGTTTGTATTATTTTCTATAAAAACGCCCTTAAACGGGGGGCGGGCCAAAAAAATAGCATTTCCTAATCATCTCGGTTGAAATGCAGGTGAATGAACTTCGTATGGCATAAAAATATTTTACTTGTAAAAAAATTGGTGTTTTAAATCTTTAAGGGGGAACATTTTTTTGCTCGTCCGATTTTGCCACCGAACTTAATCAGCTTATGACCATAAGACAAAATCGTGCCAAGCTTCAGGAGTATAGCTCTTTTATTTTGGACTGTATCATGCCCCCATAGACGGACCAGAAGTCTTAGAATCGATCACTGATCAATAATATGGGGTCCTAGACCTGAAGGGTATAAAAAAAATAATTGTTCGATTAATCAACACAAATTAATCGATTTATTCGTTATTCGAAAATCGTCATTTTCAAATTAATCGAACAAGAGTTTGGTTTTGTTTGATCGATTAATCAAATTATTCTTAATCGGTTGACAACTCTAGTATACCCCCATACTGTACTTGGAGGGTATAAAAAGTCTAACAGATTTTCTATAGGAAAAATCTGAGAGTTTTTTAAAGGAAAAATCTGAGAATTTTCTATGTTGAAAATTTGACAATACTTTTGGATAAAAAGATAAGGGGAAATGAAATCATGAGTGAGAATTTTTTCTAGAAAATTTTTTCATAAAAAAAGTATAATTAAAATAAAAATTTTCTATAGGAAAAATAAGAAAATTTTCTTCAGGAAAAATTTGAGAATTTTTTATATAAAAAATGCAATAGAATCTTAGACATTTTCTATAGGAAATATTATACAGAATCTGGGACTTTTATAGGAAAAATGTCTCCTAGATTTAAAGTAAAAAACAACTCTGTGGTAACTTTTAAAATTGGAATGTCAAATAAAATTTTATTATATATTTTTTATTTACTTTAATTCGTTTTCCAATCTACAAATTATTGACTAAATGTGCAAAAACAAATAATAATATTATGAAAATGGTAAGCAAAAACATTTATTAAAGAAATGAGATTTGACAGAAAGTCAAAAGTATATTACCACAGAGTTGTGTTTAACTTTAAATCTAGGGGTTTTCTCTCCCGTCTAAACACGCCTTTAGGAAAAATGTCTGAGATTATTTTTATTAGAAAGATGTCTCAGAATATAAGACTTTTTAATAGGAAAAGCTGAGACCTTTTCTATAGGCAAAAAGTCCTAGAATCGTAGAAAAAATTTCCGATTTTTTCGATATTAAAAATATCTCAGAATTTTTGAGTTTTAATATTAAAAAAATATTCTAAAATCTATCAGCCTTACCACAGAAAAATAAAATTTATTTAAAAGCAGTTTTTAATTTTGTTTCCATACAAATTGTTTTTGTTTTTAAAATCGGCTTTCAAAAAATGTATTGAAAATTTGAAATTTATGGGGCTATTCTAAAATTTTATTATTATAATAAGTGCTATTATTAGCAACCCAGAATTTTATTATAGATACCAAAAATTTCAACTCTAAAAAAAGCTTTATCAACTTTTTGTTGTTCTAAAACAATTAAATTTGAAATTTGAATTTAGACAACAAAATTTTATAAGCACAATAGCTGTATGGGTAGGTGGGTGGTTTTGATATTTTGTTATTTTTGGGGGCATGGGTTCAAATCCCACCCATTTCTAACAAATATTTTTTTTTTTTGCCAATTTTTATTTTTTTTTATTACAAATATTATAATGCAGTTTTTTTTAATTTTTAAATTTCGCAATTTTTAAAAGATGCAAAAAAAATTGATTTTTGCATCTTTTTTTCTGAAATTATTATTATTGTATGGTTTTAATTGGATATTTCTCTCGCAAAAAAACATTATAATTGTCTTTAGAGGAAAAAAAATAATATTTTTTTTTTAACTACACTTTTTTGCATGCAAAAAAATTGTAATAATTTTTGTAATAATATGTTTCTTATTTTTGACTACAATAATGCGTATTTTGACAAATTGCGAAAAAATACGGAATTTTGACGAAAACAAAATGTTGGTTTCTTGTTATAAATGAAAAAAATATTGTTATAGATGACAAAATATTGTTATGTACTTTTCAGTCTATAACAAGTTTTGTCATCTATAACAATATTTTTTTCATTTATAACAAGAAACCAACATTTTGTTTTCGTTAAAATTCCGTATTTTTTTTTCGCAATCTGTCAAAATACGCATTATTGTAGTCTAAAATAAGAAACATATTATTACAAAAATTATTGCAATTTTTTTTGCATGCAAAAAAGTATAGTTAAAAAAAAATATTATTTTTTTTTCCTCTAAAGACAATTATAATGTTTTTTTTTGCAAGAGAAATAGCCAATTAAAACCATACAATAATAATAATTTCAGAAAAAAAGATGCAAAAATCAATTTTTTTTTTGCATCTTTTAAAAATTGCGAAATTTAAAAATTAAAAAAAACTGCATTATAATATTTGTAATAAAAAAAAATAAAAATTGGCAAAAAAAAAATATTTGTTAGAAATGGGTGGGATTTGAACCCATGCCTCCAAACATAACAAAATATCAAAACCACCCACCTACCCATACAGCTATTGTGCTTATGAAATTTTGTTGTCTAAATTCAAATTTCAAATTAAATTGATTTAGAACAACAAAAAGTTGATAAAGCTTTTTTTAGAGTTGAAATTTTTGGTATCTATAATAAAATTCTGGGTTGCTAATAATAGCACTTATTATAATAATAAAATTTTAGAATAGCCCCATTAAAATAAAACTTTTGTTATAATAGACTTTTAATTGTTCTGTGGTACGACTTTTTCTAAAATGTTGGTGTAGAAAGATCGTTTCGGTATCTTAAACTTTTAGTCTAGAAAAATAGAATAGAAAATTTTTTTAATATTTCAGAACCTAAAAAGTTTTCAATGGGGAAAAAATCCACTAAATCTGAGAATTTTTCTTTACAAAATTTTTTTTTAAATATAGAAATTTTTGGTGTGAGAATTGCATTTTCAAAAAATTATTCTATGAGAATAATTTTAAAAGCTTTTCTGTATCAAAATGCCTCAGAACCTTAAAAGTTTTCTATTTGGGCAACGTCTTAGAATCATATACTTTCCATTAGAAAATTATGTCCGAATCTGGGTCTTTTGCTGTTAGAAAAATGCCTTAGAACCTGAAAATTTCTTGAAGAGACATTTTTCAAAATATCAAACATTCAAGATTTTTTTTATTATAGGAATAAATTTTTAAAATTTGAAAATATTTCTATAGAAAAAATCGTAATAAACAAGAGAGTGAACAGTAAAAAACCTTAACCAATGATTTAAATTCGACCTTGAGTTCCCTGCTAAAAATTTTTTTTTGAGAAAAAAAAAATGTTCCCCCCCCCAAACCGAAGAGCTGGATCCGCGCCTGACGTAGGCGCGGATTTTGTAATTTTTTCAAAATTTCAAATAGCGATATCTCGAAAACCGTTTGACGGATTTAATTTTTTTTTGTATTCAGAAATATGTTTTTTTTTTTTAAATTTTTAAAAGCTAAAACTTTGACCGCAGGAAGAAATCGAATTTGGAACCAGAAAATATCGGAAGAAAAACTTAAATTTAAAATTTTCAGGTTTAAGAACCATAATAGCATTTTTTACAAAAAATATTAATAAAGGATTTAGAAATTTTAAAAATTTATTATAATACATACCGAAAACTAAATAATTTTTCAAAAAAATTACGTCCCAGACTTGTAGTTGTCGTCATTATTTTATAAAATTCCATAAAAACAGCCAAAAGAACGCGAACAATTAATTATTATTTTTTTTCTTATTTATTCACTCAAATTGATGATTTATAAAACACCCAATTAATCAAACGAAAACATGTTATTTATTGCTTAAATTATTTATATCACTTCAAATGTGTTTAAAAAAACACTGCAAAAGTATATATAAAAAAAACAATAACAATTTTTTAAATTTTTGTTTTAAAATAAAAGACCTTATTAATTTAAATAAAAACTCGAAAAAAAACTAAAGCAATAAAATATTTTAATTAATAAAACAAACACTGAGACATAAAAAAATAAATTATTAACACAGTTAAACAATAAAAAATAATAAATGTGAATGAATATGCCAACAAAAATATTTCGAATAATTCTTTGTTTTTGTTTAAAGAAATGTTTTTTAAAAACATTTATTATTCTTTTATACCAAAAAAAAAAAGGTGACACTTTACAGTAAAATATTAAAAATTGAGGTTTATTAAATATTAAAAAAAAATCTAGGTTATTTGCAATTTATTTTTTAATAAGTTTGAAAAACTTGTATATTTTTTTTTATTATTTCACACAGAAAACAATTTTTCCGATTTCTAAATGAAATTCAGTTAATGCAACAAAAATTTGGTTGATACAATTATAAATAGGTGGTCACAATTAAATATCGGTAGCCATAACTAAATCCGTTTGATATGTGTTATTGGATGTTTATTAAAACAACCATAATATTAAGTTGTCTCAAACTAATACAGCTGCAGCAACCGAATTTTTGTTTGATACAACCGAAAAAGTCAATTTAAAATTTAATTTTCTGTGTGATTTTTAATTTTTTTTTGTTTAATCACCATATTTTTGTTAATAACACTTTTTTATCTGTAAAAATATTGTAGATTATAAATTATCTTGCATTTTGCGATTATTCGCAATACTTTCTTTTAATTTTTTTTTTCAAATTTTTTTTTGTACAATGCAAATTATTGTTTATAAACGTGAACATAAATTTGATTTAATTATTATTTAGCTGTTAAGTAATTTACACTTATTATCACTTTTAAATACACAACCACTTAAATTATTTTTTTTTACTTTGTATAATTTTTAATATATTTCTTTTTATGTTTTTCATATCACTTTTCGGCAGTACCGTTGCAAAGAACGAACGAACGACAAAAATATTATTAAGAACGTCATATAAACACTGCGAAAGAATAAAATTCACTTTAATTTTGCAATGAATCATGTATGAGGTTTTTACGCTACACTGTATTTGGCATTTTTATTATAATTTAAGAATTTTATTAGAGATGGACAAGTGAGGAAAATATTAAACTGTTTCTGTGGGAAAAGTCTTAAATGCAATAGGATATTTTATGAACTTTTATCACTGAAAGGTTAAAAATGGTAAGAAAATAATGAATAAAATTTTGAATAATTGTAATATCAAAGCGTCTAACCTGAATCAAATTACGTAACGTAAGGCGTAACGCCCAATAATTTTTCGTTTCTAATATTTAAATGTGAGTAACCTAAATCAAACGGACGTAAAAATTTCAAATTTGATGTGTTTGTTTTTGTTTTTTTTTACGTCTTGCGCTACGCATTTGATTCTGGTTCGACCCAAAGATGTAAAAAAATTTTCAAAATCATTCAAACCGGTTTCGAGATACATATGGATATTTACCCTGCAAACAATAGGGCGATATATCGCCGAAAAGATATTGCGGCGATACGGAAATTTATCATTTCAATAAAAAATCAAAGTAGTATTATTATTATATCGCCGTTTTCTCATACGAACGATATTTCGGCGATAAACAAAAAAAAAAATATTGAAAATTTTTATTTCTTTGTCAATTTAAAATAAAATAATTTATCAAGCACAACAATAAATCTTTAAAAGAATATAAATTTGGACGAAAAACACAAATATACGTTCAAAGATAAAATAAAAAATTCAGCGAATGTTGCAGATATATTTTTCGGGTGAATGCAAGTGTTTTTAGTCCTGTTAACATGACCAAAATATGAATGAAAAAAATAATGTCTATTTTCAGCTTCAGGGAATCGATATAGCTGTATCGCCGGTTTATCATTTTGGTGATATTCCGGCGATACATACAAATCTATTTTTTTTTCGTTTTTACGATTATATGGCGATATTGCCCTTTTATCGCCAAGACGAATCGTTTTCGTATCGCCGGGATGTATTGCCGTCGGGTAACAGTTTCTCCCGAAAGGTGTATCTCCGGCGATACGAATTCGATAATTGCCGCAATAACATTTATCGTATCGGCAATACTACCGGCGAATCGATGTCGTATCGTTTTGTTTGCAGGGTAAAATTGGAAAAAAATTTGAGTCTTTCCACGTTCAAGCAATTAAAAATTTCGTTCCCTTGACTTTTTCATAGGGCTTTAATTTAAACCTAATTTGAGCCAAATCTGATCATTTTCACCCGTAACCTAAAATCAAAATTTTGGTTTACGTGCTGTGAACAAAATTTCGGGCATGGTGATATGTTCATTTTTCTTAGCAGAACACTTTCCATGGAAATATCGACAGAAAAAAGTCACACATCCCACATTCTGACGATACTCGAATGAGTCAATACAGTTAGATACCCTTTTGTCGTCGATAAGTATCAAAGTTATCCTCTGCACACGGTCCAATAGCTCAAAATAGACTATGACGGGAGAGTTGTATTCCATCTTCGGTCGGATATAGGTGGTATAAATAGTAAGGAGATCGGATAAGGTGAAGTAATTCTTGAACCTGTTTAAAATACCGAGACACTTGAATACTTCCTTTGAAACTTAGGTTAGGTTGGATGGGCGTCCGCCAATTTGGCGGATTCACTCGGAGGCCAATAGGCCCCCAAGTGAGACCTTAGTTGTTATTTTCCTACTCCCATACTCTGACAGAAAAACTCTACGTCTTAGGCCACCCCGATTTTCTAAGATACTCTGCTAGATATGTCAATGAGACACCGTTTAGGCAATCCTGGTCATCGTAAAATCCTTGCCCCAAATACTTAAGGCGGCGCTTTATCAGATCCGGCATTCACAAACCACGTGTTTCATTGACTCCTCCTTCTCCTCAACTTCCCCCCAACTTCTGCAATAGTCCCTATCAGAAATACCCATACGCACAGACATTTGGCCAATGATACAGTGTCCTGACAGTACTTCCACTAATATGCTAAACGTTTGTTTGTCAAAAGTAAGAAGACTTTTTGTCGTCTTAGCATTTGGAAGTGGCCACATATCATATCAGGTTCGACACGTTTCCACACCGACTCGGAGCAATTTCTTACACATTCATCTGTCAATTCGTTCCCAGCGACCTTTATATGTCCGGGGATTCAGATTAACTTGATTGAGTACTGACTGATTCGAAGATGGGATCTTAAAACACCGCAATTGTCTAAGATATTCTGCGAGAGATGTCAATGAGACACCGTTAAGGCCATCCAGGTTAACGATAAGTCTTTGCCCCAAATACTTATGGCGGCGCTTTATCAGACCTCGACATTCACACAACAAGTGCTTTACTGTTTCCTCCTCCCCCACTTTCCACGCGCACGACCATTTGACCGATAATACAGTGTCCTCTCAGTACTTCCACTATTAAGCCTGAATTACTTTAAACGTGCATGAAACGTAGACTCTTTAACAAAATTCAATTAGTAAAAAAAGTACAGAAGATTTTTATTTATGTTTTGTTTTTGTCAAACGCATTGTATTTTTTGTCACGTTGAAACGTAGAGAAATTCTATTTTTAACAGAATTTTTCTACCTTTTGACGTGACAAAAAATACAATGTGTTAGACAAAAACAAAACATAAATAAAAATGTTCTGTACTATTTTGACTTACTGAATTTTGTTTAAGAGTATACGTTTCATGGACGTTTATAGTAATTCAGGTTTTAAGCTTTTTGTCTTCTTAGGATTTGACAGTGGCCACAGGCTTCGCGATATCCTGCCCGTAGTCAGTGATATTCACCTATTCTTCATTCCATTATCTGATATCTTATCAATTTCGTTCATCAATTCAACTGTAGGAACCGAGATATCAGATTCGACAGGTTCCCCCAACGACTCAAAGCACATTCATCAGCCAATTAATTCCCAGCGACCTCACTAAGTCTAGGGATAAGCTTGACTGTGTGCTGACTGATTCGATGAAGGTATCGTAAACAATTCCTAACAATTCCCGATTTTACAGTGTTTGATTCTAAGGCCCTCAAGGATGCAAGACTATCTACGAATATGGTAATGGCGCAAGGACTTAGGTCCCTTGAATGAATCATCTGCGCGGTTATATTAATTGCAAGTACCTCGGTCTGGAAAACACTTCACTAATCCGGAAGTCTCAAAGAGGCTCTGATTTCATGGTATTCCGAGTATTTTCCCCAACCCTTACTCATCTACATCTTTGATCCATCTGTAAAGATTGAGATCGCATTCTCTGTTATAACACTTTTCCGCCCAGTCTTCCCTAGTTTGACTAGGTTATCAAAGTTCGTTTGCGGTGATTTATAGTCGGTTTTCTGTTCCAGTTTCGTCCCGCCCACCGTACTTAATATGGAAAGTGTCCAAAATTGCTTAAACATCTGCGTCTCTCTTAACCTGAGCGCCGATTTTACTGCTGTGCGCTCGGTGTATATATCCACAGGCTGAATGTTTAGCATCACTTCCAGACTGGCCTGGAGTGCCTATCTAATAGCATTAGTGATACCCACACACGCCAGTCGCTGGACATAAAAATTACCCTGAATTTGTATGCTCAAAACATCAAGAGCGTCTAATTCCGAATGTTTACATCGCCCATACATTCAGATAAAACTGTTGGCTCCAAAGTACTTTAGATTAACATATATACCACTGGGTCTTGCGGTCATTGAACTTGACCCTATTTGCAAGACCCCACTGAGATTGGCAACAGGTCTTGGTCAAGAGTGTCATTCATAATCTGTCAGTTGTCCTCAACCTCAACAAGGCTTGGCCTACGATCAAAAAAAATTAATAGAAATTGAAATCGTTCGAACAAGTTGTTCGAACGATCTCTGAGAAAGCTCGAAATAAATCCAGAGAAGTCATTACCGACCAAAGCGTTAAGCTTAGAAATGAGCGCACCATTACACATACATATGTATAAATAAACGCCTTGGAAATATCCAGAGCAACTATTGTAATTTCATCAAAATGAGGAATCGAGAAACTCCAACGTTCCGAACGAAACGACATCAGATCTTTCGTAGAATGAGTTCTGCAAAAACCATAGTGTCAATCGTTTAAAAGTAAGCTAGCCTCCAGATACCCCACAAGATGCCAATTTACCATGCTCTCCATTACCTTCGAGAGCGCATAGCATATTTTGATTGGGTGGTAATTGTCCGGGTTGTTAGCCGCACCCTTTTTGGGCATTGGCTGTACATTTTCAATATTTCAACAACTGGAAAAGACTTCCGCACGGTACGAGTTCTGCGATAGGTATACTGTCGATCGTTTAAAAGTTAGTTGGCCTCCAGATACCTTACGAGATGCCAATTTACTATGCTCTCCATAACTTTCGAGAGCATAAAGCATATTGTGATTCGGCGGAAATTGTCAGGGTTGTTAGCTGTATCCTTTTCAGGGATTGTACATTAGCATCCATTCAACAACCGAGAAAGACTCCCGCACGATACGACACAATGAAAAGATTTGTGGTGGGCGTACTAACGTCAAAGAAAACTGATTCAGCACCAGTCCGCTAAAACCCTTAACCTTAAACCTTTTAACAACACAAGCTCGAAAACTATGTTGAGCATAGTATGAGATAACTTCTCGAGTTCGGGCTGATTGCTTTTCGGCAAGAAAGCATTTCTTGAAAAGAAACCAGCTAACAGGTTAGCCTTAACAATTGGTTTAGTGAACACTTCATCGTCATTTATAAGAGTCGGGATAGAAGATCTATAATTTTCCCTGAATCTTTAAACGAACGACCAAAACCACTTACTGGCCCGAAGAGCCGAAGGAACTTCAGCATGAAGACGCTGTTCGAAAAGAAGCTTTTCGCGATTAAGTACTCTTGCACACTCTGACCTCGCCCTTTTGTATAGCAGATCAGTATTGACTTTTTATCACCACGCCAATTTCCAAACGCTATCTCCCTGGATCTGACTGCATACGTGCAAGTCTGGTTTAACCAACATTTAGCACTTGGTTAAGCCGAAAAGAGCTTCGATGAAATAAACGCGCGGCGTCGACGTTACGTCTTGGAAACAAAGTTTCCGCTGGAAGCGGCGGAAAAAGTCTTTGAGCTCTGTGCAACGAACATTCTCATAAATACATACTAAACGTTTTGAAGCTGTTGTTGAAACGTTATGAAGTTCACAGTACGAGAAGTATGGGGAAATAGTGCAGTGATCCGAATTACCAGCAGGTACAAATGCTCTTACTTCGTATCTGTCAAGATGTGAACTAAAAGTATTTCGGTGTTCATTTCCAACTCCCGTTAAGCGCGTTTGTTCGTTCACTACTTGCGACAGCTAACTTGGGGTGTCTTAACGGCCATATCAGTGTTTAAAAGTTTCGAGGCCACCAAAATGCCGATAACTCCCGAACTAAGAAAACCCTCTATCAATAGGTGAAGGGTATACAAAACTAAATTATACTTTTAATGTTAAGTCATTTTTGTGAATTATTCTTGCAAAACTCATTATCACTCGTCCATCTCTAATGTTTAGTACAATGGTAGATTAAGAATGACATTATCGTGCGATCGCACATCTTTTTTTTACCAAAAGAAAAGAATAATTTAGCTACCGTTTTCTTTTGCTTTTTATTATTTTTTATGTTGTTAAATTCGTTTTAATGACTTCTTTTTTACTATTATTCTTTTTGTTGTATTTTTTCTTTAGTATTATTAGGCAATAATTTGCGATATTCTGCTTCTTATTCTTTAACTATTCTTTATTGCACATTGTATGTGTATAACGACGACGACAACGACGCATTCGTTCGGTTTGAAAGTAATTCGGCGACTAAATCTTAAACATGATCCAGCTGAATTTTAGTTCCATTTGGATACCGATCACATACTCGCACACATGTAAAAAAAAAGTAAGTACTTGTGTGAGCAGAGTGGTGTGCTAGTGCCAGCCATGACTTGGTTTGGCGGCCGTTGTTGTGGTACACCACTCGTAGTCGTTGTTGCTTAGTTTTCTTCGTCTGTATGTTGTTGTTGTTCAGAGTCTCGTCTTCTTCGTTATCCGTTCATTGTTTTGTTTTCTTTTTATTTAAGATTTGTTGTTTTTGTTGCATTTTTTTGTTTATTTTGATTTTTTGCTGGTCGTATTTTATTCATATGGCGCCTACCCAGTTGGTAAAATTTGGAAGACAATTTAAACGACGGGATCTATATCTAAGAAAATCGTTGACGACATTTTCAAACAATATTTCGAAAGCTCCTACTAACACAGAGACAACAGATTACACTGTTAAACAAATTCGTAACAATTCGCACTCCCATGAATTAGAACACATGAATTAAATAGATGTTGACCTCCTGATTCCAAATCTGTCTTCAAAATTGTTCTACCACGTAAGGTTTTAAAGATATTAGCGTTTAAATATTAAAAAATACGCTAATTAAGCACTTTTTGGGTCCCTCTGTAAGGGATTCTTATGTTGCTCACACAAATTAGGACTTGAATAAATGTGACCTCTTGATTCCAAATCTAGCATCCAAATTTTTCTAACGCGTACCGTTTTTAAAATTTTGGAGTTTGGAAATGTCAAACTCCACTGTTACGGACTTATTATATTCATTATAAATCACACTAAAATTTTCAAACGCGAATATCTCGAAAACGAAACATGCTAGAAAAATTTGGATTGCAGTTTTGGAATCAGAAGGTCCGTTTTATATAAAATCAAGTTCTATTTTATGGAAGCAAAGTACGCATACGTAACAGTGGACCCCAAAAGTGTTAAAATAATGGATTTTTGACATTTTAACAGCGAATATCTCAAAAACGGTACGTGCTAGAACAATTTGAATGGAATATTTGAAATCAGACGACTGAAATCTCTATGGAACATTTATACATTTCACTGAGAGGTTTTTGGTTTCGAACAGTGTTAGTTGTGCTTACCGAATTTAGAACAACAAAAGTTTTTGATTGCGACTACCGAACTTTATTTTAGGATATTGGAAGGAGGAAAGGTTAGTGTTTTGTTAATAGTTGGTTTAAACTTTTTCTAAATTGTAGTTAACAGGAAAGACCTCTGCAGGTAGTTTGATCCATATTCAAATTGATCGAGTGAAAAACGAATTTTCTTTGTAATGCGTTGTGTGAAATACAGGGCAATCAACTACAAACGGATGTGCTCTAATAGATAAGTAAGTATTACGAACAAATGCTCTGGTCTGAGAAATAATTTCACTTATCTCAGATGAACACTTCCCATGGTAATATCGATAGAAAAGTGTTAGGTTAGGTTGTATGTGGCATAGTGGCACATAGACTCTGAGGTTCATTTTGCTACCACGGGACCGCAATAGTTTTCCCTACTGGTCCCTGCCGTTAAACCAATTCGTGCTTCTTATTAAACTCCTAAGATATTGAATTTTGACATATGACAAATCAGAAAGATCGTGCAGCTCCCTACACTCAAAATAATACGTTAGTAGATTTAATTTTTTTTTGCTAACGCTAATTAGCTAACTTTTAGCAAACTTTTAGTTAAGATTAGCATGTTATCAAAAAATTCTTGTAAACTTCATTTAGCACATTAGCAATTTTAAACAAACTTTGAACTAATTTCTTTTGATAAATTTGAAATTGAGTTGACTACATTTTTACAAGATTTTTTGCTAATATTATTAGCAAAATAAATGGTAAATTTTTTTTTATTTTCAGAAAACTTAAAATGGTGCTATCTCGGAAACTAAGCCAGATAGAGCAAAATGGAGGCCATTTTTGGTTCTCGAGCTCTCTTATAGTATCGCCGGTCCTCTTCACATGTGTGGACCCTAATGGGCCCTAACTTTGGATCCAAAAAAGTTAGCATTCCCGAAAATTTTAAAATGCTCATATCTCGGTAAATATTGCCGACACAACAAAAAGTCAAAAAAAAAGGTTTTGTAGCTCTCTAGTCAGAAGCTCTACGAGTAATATTTTTGAAGTTATCGAGTTTTTTAATTGTCAAGACCCCAGTGGTCCCCTATAATCACGTATCTCAAAAACTAAGCAAGGTAGAGCGAAACGGACACAAATTTTGGATCAAAAACTATGACGATTTTTAAGGAACCCAACTAGGTGTAGGCCCATCGGGGTCTGGACCTATCGGGTCCGAACCCAATGGGGTCCTCAGATGTGTATAAACTAAGTTTCAAAAAAAAATTTAGTTAACTAATTATTAGCAAAACATTTTTGCTAACTTTAGCAAAAAAAATTTGGGTTCAAAATCAGCAAATTTTCTTGTAGGTTTACAAGCTTTTTTGCTAACATTACAGTTTTTTTTTTTGAGTGTAGATCCCAGTACAACAAATCTCTGACAAGAAAGTGCCGGGAAATGGCAGACGAAGTGTTCAAAAGTTTCCAACTCCTCTTCATCCATGCAATTCCCGCAAAAGTCATTTGACGGCACATTTAACCACTCTGCGGGTTTACCTATAAGACAGTGTCCGGTAATTACAGCAACCACCGTCGAAATCTCTCCTCTCGGAAGCGATATCAGCTCACTTGTGCGCTTCTGATTAAGAGACGTCCAAATCTGTTGTGTTGTCTCATACGTCCCTCCATTTGTCCGTTTCTGATTATTCTCCGTAGCGGAATAAAGCCGTAGATTTTGGTTGCACCATATTTCAATTCTGTTGGAACCTGTAAGGTAGTTCCCAGTATGGCGTTTCATCAAAAACTTTTTTTGGATTTTTGCAACTCTTGAAGAGGAATTTGAATTCTTATGGCCTAAAAGATTTTTGAGATATTTTTCAGATTTTTGGAAGGTCGGGATCCACTCGCTCAAATCGATTTCATCCAAAAATTGAGGTTATGAAACATAATTTTTTTTTTCTCTGGTGCCTTTCTTTTACAAATTGGATATATTACTTCTAAATGTTGCTAGCCTACTAAAAAAAATATGAGGTTGAAACACGGGAAATTCGGATTTTTTACTTTTAAGGTCATCTTAGTGACCCTTTGAACTTAAAATTTTGAACGCGAATATTTTTTTAGGAGGCTTGCAAACATTTAGAAGTAGTATATCCGGTTTTGTAAAAAAAAAGGTACCAGAGAAAAAAAAAATAAAAAAAAATTATGTTTCATAACCTCATTTCTTGGATGTACATATATGTACAAAACTATACAAGAATATACATTTTTGAGATTGTGGTGCATTCCGTTTTAATTTGATAAATATTTAAACAAGGCAACTCGACACAAATTTTATCATTTTTCCAATATTTGACCACGTCTCCCAAGCCAAGTTTTCTAAAAATTGGAAAATCAAAAACGCAATTTCTTAGCTCCACATAGGGCTATTCATAGAACCTATTCAGAAATTCACGACACATGTTTTTCTGTAGCGGGACATTTGGTGTGGAATGCCTCATATGCTCATTTTTATTGTTGTGAAATTAACTCTTTCTCTATTTGGCCAACTGGGATACTATTTGTATCTGTGTGTGAGTATGAGTAAATGTATTTGTACTTTGTATGGATGGACTTTTCTTCAAGTTGTCGTTTTTAATGTTGTTGATAGTTTTCTTCTTACATGATTCATGTTGATGTGTTTAGCTGTTATTTCGTTGTTGATGATGATCACTTTTGTTTTACATTGTTTTGGTGTTGTGATTGTTAATGTTGCTGTTTTGTTGTTGTTATTATTATAAAATGCGTATGTGAAAAATACCGACCCATACGGTTGTTTTATGATTTTCTGTACTTGCTGCCACCATTGTAATGTATGAAAAAAACCTCTTCATACTTTGAAGCCGGTTTGTGTATGTTTTTTGCTTTGGAACGTGTATGAAATATTTTGCGTTTCATTTTATGAATGTGTACTATTTGCAACTTTTATACGAAAAAAAAAATATTTCATTTTGCTATTTTTATGAAAAAAAAATATATTTTTTTTCATCCGTATTTTAAAATTATGTTGTTTAATAAAAGGAAGATTGTTGAATTATACACTCAAAATAATCACTCTGTTAAATTACAGAGATACTCTGCTGAGCCAGCAGAAAATACCATAGATTTCCAACCAGCAAGATTTTTTGTTATTTTACGAAGAAAACTCTGTGAAATGATTTCGATAATTAAAACTGTAAATTTACAGAATTATCTGTAAAATATTGATAAAACAAAAAAGAATTTTACCAAAAAAACTCTGTAAATTTACAAAGTTTTAGTTAAATGCATTTTATGAGTTCAAAATTTTACAAAAAAAAACTTTGTAAATTTTACAAAAAAAAACTTTGTAAATTTACAAAGTTTTAGTTAAATCCATTTTATGAGTAAAACTTCTCTGCATCAAAAACATTAATTAAAATTAAGAAGAAAAAATATTTAAAATTAAAATTTTAATACTTCCAAATTGTAAATTTACTTTTTAATTTTTGTGAATATTACGAGTTTATAACGAGTAACTCCAATTTTACACGTTATCTTCGTAAAATTTACCAGTTTTTATTGTAATTTAAGACACTTTTTAAAGAGCGGTTTATCGGTCATATTTGGAAGTTTTTTGAATTGATTTTTATTTAAAAACTGTATTACAGAGCAATAAGTAAAATTACAAATGAAATTTAGCATTTTGGTTACGAGAATAAAACAAAGTATTTTTCTAAAATCCGTATTTTAACAAAAAAAAACTCTGCTTATTATCTATAAAATAGAGATTACAAAGTAAAAAGTAAAATTACAGATAAAATTTTGTTTTTCGGTCACAAGAAAACAAAGTATTTTCTTAAAATCTGTATTTCGACAGATAACTTTGTAAAATATCTGTCGAATTGAGATTACAGTCATTTTACAGAGTATTTAACAGAGTAATTATTTTGAGTGTAGGAATTCCTGATAGTTTTTTTTTTTGTTTGTTAAGGCAGTGATGTGGTAAACGATGACAATGGAGTTATAACATTTACCATATAGAGATGTAATTCGAAAATTTCATTTGAATTTCGAAAATTCCATTTTTGATTTCAAGATTTTACTTGTAATTCTTATATTCCATTTGAAAATTCGATTTGTAATTCGAAGATTCCAATCGTATTTCGAAAAAGATCAATTGTAATTCGTAAGAGATCTATTGTAATCAGAAAAAGATCAATTGCAATTCTAATAAAATAAGTTCAATTCGAAAAAGATTAATTGTAATTCGAAGATTTCAGTTGCATTTCGAAAAGTTTAAATTGTAATTCGAAAAGGATTAATTATAGTTTGAAAAGGATCAATTGTAGTTCGAAAAATATCAATTGTAATTCGAAAAGTCGTTTATTTGATTTATACAGCGGTGGTGCGTCTGTATGGTTCTGATGTATGGAATAATTGTCTGGTGGCCTGCTTTAGAGACAAAAGAAAACTGTGTCTTCATCACGTCGATGTGCGTCACTGGTGCTCTTCGTCCTACACCTACGGCTGCATTGGAAATGCTCCTTCACGTGATACCATTGCATATATTGGGTAGCAGTAAGCGGCTACGTCGGCAAATCGACTTAATAGCGCACTGAAATGGAGGAGCAGCGATTGTGGCCATAGCGCGACCTTAAGAAAATAACAATACCACAAAATGTGGACTGTGCTCCATCTATGAGTCTTTTTAAGCGCCACTTTACAACTATGATACCTTCCAGGGAGTATTGGATGAGGGGAATTCCGGGTAGTGGAGACTCCATTAATTTTTACACGGATGGATCGGGCTTCACGAACAAGTGGGCTTTGGAGTCTATTCGGAGGAACTTGGGTTGAGCCTGGCTCGAAGATTGCCAGATCATTGCAGTGTTTACCAGTCAGAGATGCTGGCAATAAAGGAAGTGGCTGACTGGTTAAGTTGCAATGTATTTTCTACAACTGCAGTCAACATCTATTCTGACAGTCAAGGCGCGGTCAAGTCCCTGGAGTCAATGTTTCTGAAAACAAGATCTGCCCTTAACTGCCGCACGTCTTTAAATGAGATGGCCAAGCAGTTTGACATACGACTCATATGGGTCCCTGGGCACAGAGACATTGCAGGCAATTTCAAAGCCGATGAGCTTGCAAGACTGGGAACTGCCTTACAGAATAGAATTGGAATGTGTTGGTATTCCTCTAGAAACTTGCAAGAAACAACTACGGCTTTGTTCCGGGACGAAGACTAATCACAGAAGGGCAAATGGATGGACGTGTGAGACAACACGACAGAATTGGCCTTCTCTTAATCAGAAGCGCACAAGTGAGCTGATATCGCTTCCAAGAGGAGAGATTTCGACGGTTGTTGCTATAATTACCGGACACTGTCTTATAGGGAAACACGCAGAACGGTTGAATGTGCCGTCGAATGACTTTTGCCGGAGTTGCATGGATGAAGAGGAGTTGGAAACTACACCCAAAAAAAAAAAAAGTGGGTATTCAATACTAAAAATTTAACTAAATTTTAGTCCAAAAAGACCTAGTGCAGAAGTTGGTAACCAATACTAAAAATAATAACTAATATTATTCAAAACCAGTAAAAATTAATAATTTTAGTACTTTGAAGATACTAAAATTAGTAACTTATTAGTAGATTTTGTCACAATATCAGTTACTAAACCTTTTACTGTAGAATTATTTTGAGTGTATCGAACACTACATCTGCCATTGCCCTGCACTTGCTTCACAGGGATCTGGGGAGCTACACGATGTATCTGATTTGTCGGATATCAAAATTCAATTTCTAAGGAGTTTCATAAGAAGCTCAAATTGTTTTAACGACAGGGACTAGTAGGGAAACCTATTCAAGTCCTGTGGTATCACAATAGACCTCAGAGTCTACGTGTGTTGATGTTAAACGTCATCTGCCACTTACAACCTAACCTAACCTAATTCGAAAAAGATAAATCGTAATTTGAAAAAGGTTAATTGTATTGTATTGATTTATTTTAATTCAAAAATACAATTGACCTGTATTTTGAAAATATCAATTGTTATTCGAAAAAGATCAATTGTATTTCTGAAGATATTAATTGTAATTTCAAGATTCCAATGGAAATTCGAAAAATATCAACTTAATTACAATTGGAATCTTCGAACTACAACTGATATTTTTGAATAACAATCTATTTCTGTGGACGTTTGACAAAAGCACTTATTTTTTTTGAAAAGTTTTTTTGGACCGTTTTTTATTTAAGAGACTGAAATGGCAAGAACTGGCCGATTTTCCCTATATTTTTTAAGAGATCTGATAAGCAGATATTTCAAATTGTGGAGACCTTTAAAAAAAATCATGTTAAAAGTGTTTGTTGTAGCCGAAAAAGTCTATCTTAATATTTTTTTGACAAAAGAACTTAAGTCGATTTAAATGCTTTTGTCAAAACTCCACAGATTTGATCTATTTGGAATTACAATTGATCTATTTCAAATTGCAGTTAATCTTCTTATACCCTCTACCCACAGTATGGGGGCATACTCACTTTGTCATTCCGTGTGTAACGCATCGAAATATCGGTCTAGGACCCCATAAAGTGTATATATTATTTATCAGTGATCCATTCTAAGAAATTCTAGCGATGTCCGTCTGTCCGTCCGACCGTCCGTCTGTGGAAGACACGATACAGTCCAAAGTAAAAGAGCTAGACTCCTGAAATTTGTCACGAATATGTCTTATGGAATTGGACTGGTTAAGTTCGAACATGGGCAAAATCCGATCAGGGGGAAAAAAGTTCCCTCTTAAGAACTACACTCAAAAAAATACGTTAGTAGATTTACTAATTTTTTTTTGCTAACGCTAGTTAGCTAACTTTTAGCAAATTTTTAGTTGAGATTAGCATGTTAGCAAAAAATTCTTGTAAGCTTCATTTAGCACATTAGCAATTTTAAACAAACTTTGAACTAATTTCTTTTGCTAAATTTGAAATTGATTTGACTACATTTTTACAAGATTTTTTGCTAATATTAGCAAAATAAATGGTAATTTTTTTTTTATTTTCAGAAAACTTAAAATGGCGCTATCTCGGAAACTAAGCCAGATAGAGCAAAATGGCCGACACAACAAAAAGTCCAAAAGCGTTTTTGTAGCTCTCAACACGTAGAACAACCGCAAAATAGTCAAAAGCTCTCCGAGTAATATTTTTGAAGTTATCGAGTTTTTTAATTCTCAAGACCCCAGTGGTCCCCTATAATAACGTATCTCAAAAACTAAGCAAGTTAGAGCGAAACGGACACTAATTTTGGATCAAAAACTATGACGATTTTTAAGGAACCCAACTAGGTCTAGGCCCATCGGGGTCTGGACCTATCGGGTCCGAACCCAATGGGGTCCTCAGATGTGTATAAACTAAGTTCAAAACAAAAATATTTAGTTAACTAATTATTGGCAAAACATTTTTGCTAACTTTAGCAAAAAAATTGTGGGTTCAAAATCAGCAAATTTTCTTGTTTACAAGCTTTTTTTGCTAACATTACAGTTTTTTTTTTTTTGAGTGTAAAGCAACCTCTGAAAACACTAATTTTTTATAGGTTTTTTGTACTTTTGCTTAGCAAACAAATCATTTTTATGTCAAAAGAAGTTCAAATTCATGCAGTTGGATCCAGGAAGCTTGTCTCCTGCCACCGAAACCCCTCCCCTCCAAAAAAAAAGATGCCACTGTTTTTTTAACGTATTGGAGGGTATAAAAGATTCGGCACAGCCGAATTTAACACTCTCACTTGTTCAAATTGCAATTGTAATCTTCGAATTACAATTGATATTTACTGAATGTCAATTGGCCTTTTTCAAGTTAAAATTTATCTGTTTTGAATTACAATTGACTATTTTCGAATAGCAATGTGCTTTTTTCGAATTTTAATCTTTTACGAATTAGAATTCACATTTTTCGAATTACAGTTGATCTAATTAAAATTGATTTTTCAAAATTTCAATACATACAGAATCATCAAATTTACGGGCATGTAAAAGTTTCCCTTTTTCAAAAAAAATATTCAAACACCGTCACTGCTAAACAGCTACATTCCTCAAAAAAAATTATAAACTATCCTCTTAGTTAAGCCCACTAAAGTTATAATAACATTCGAAGTAACCTTAGCTGACTATAGTATCCGGCGTATAACAATTGTAGACCAATGACAGCAATAATATTGTAATTGGTACAACTAGTTTTATGTTATTGTAGACAAATGCGTAGATGTTTTGTACAACTATTCGAATGAATTCCGAAAAAGTACAAAACTAAAAAAAATAAAATATTTTTTATAGCGCAATTTTTTTTTTTTTTTTCAACAAACTACAAATAAAACAATGTTGCTTTTAATAAAAGAAAAAAAAAAAAAAAAACTTTTCGCAACACCATAAAAAGAGGTGGACAATTTGTATCAACGACAATGAAATCAAAAAATTATAAAGTAAGATAAGCGGCAGCAGCAACAACATACATAAACAACAAAAAAATGTGACATTAACCAAAAATGTTAATGTAAGTTAGTTATAAAGACAAAATAGAAGAAGGGATAAAAAGCGTTTTGTCGTATTTTCTGGTTATGGAAGACTTAACACAAGACAATTGTCGTCTTCTACAAAATAAAATGAAAACATGACAAAAAAAAAATACTTATTAACAAAAAACTATGCGAAATAATAACAGGTCAGGTAAAAAAGTTGAATTATTTTAATGATAAATTGTATTTAAATAGGAAAAAGGTAAGGGAAACTTATGGAACTTTTAAAACTTGGTTAAAACCGACTTTTGTATACCTTACAATTTTTTTTTAAATTCAGAAAGAAAAAGAGGAAGTAGTTTTACATCGAAACAAAGGATGAGAAACCACAAAAACCCCCACAATAGCCTGGGAGTCGCTTCTAGAAAGGTGCAATGTAAGATCGACCACCATTAGTTTTTACACCCCAACATTTCTTCTGAACCCACCTAGACCCTATTTTCACTCTCTAAATGGGCTTTTATACAAAATGCGATTTTAATAAAATTTGCTCCCATAGCTCTAACTGGCCCAAGGATGATTCCAATGGTGGCTTCTTAAAGGATAATATGTTAGACTGACCCCTAGTAACTTCCTCTCCAAAAATTTTTTCCTAACATACCTACCCCCTTTCTCAGCTCCCTAAGTGAACTCCCATACAAAAATTAAATTTCTTAAAAATTTGCTCCCACCGCTCTTAATGTTCCAGGGTTGCCCCTAGAGGAGTCAAAAGTATGAAAATATTTTTTCAATCCTAACATTTTCTCAGAACAGACCTATTCTCAATCTTCAACTCTTAAGGTAGTCCACATACACTTTTAATATCCTACACCACTCTGTGGTACATGGTATAACGATGATGTTTTTAACTGCCCGATATATAGGTCCTAGACCTACATACTTCAAATATATCGATCGACTCTGAATCACTTTTGGAGTCGAGTTAGTGATGTCAGTCCTTCTGTCCATATCAGAGGTAACCAAAACTCTCAATAAATGAAATGCGTCTGTATTGGTTAAGATAATATTGCCCAGCAAACAAAAAACTAAGCATTAGAAATGTAATGAATTTTACTTTTAAAACAGTGATGCCCAAAAAATTTTTGGTGAGTAAGAGAGAAAAAACAAATTGAGAGAAATTATTTTTAGGCCGCGGACGGACCCGGGAGGCCCATGGGGGGCAAAAAACGGGGGGCCATAGTAACATGTAAGTATGGGTATGGGAAATTGTCTCACGATCTCAAAAATACTATTTCTTTTTTGTTTTCTTTGTTTTAAATGTTTGGTAACATAAAATGCATTGCATGTTACCAAAAGCATTTTTAATGGCAAAACAAAAATTTCTGTCTTCCATTATACTATTTTGTTTGCTGGTTTATTTTGAAATTAAATCAAAGCTGAAAAAACAATAAAGCTGAAAAAAAGCAGTAAGCATCCGCACATGTATACTCGTTAACACTCAATTAACGACTGAAATCAAACAGAAATAGAAGAGAACAAGCGTCTGTGTGAGTTTTTTTTATTGTTGTTGTGGCACAATTGTGTATAGAAAATGAATATTTGGATTACTCTGGTCCATATGAACATTGTACGCACGATAGAGGTCGCAATTTTTTTTTTTTAAATTGGTCTGAGAATTGAACTTTATTCTTCTCTTGACTCATTGGAAAAAATCGGTCCATGTTTAAACCTACCCACCATAAAAACGATTTAGTGATGTCCGTCCGTCTGTCCATCCTTCTGTCTATGTAAACCTTATACGCATGATAAAGTCGCAATTTTTATTCAATTGGTCTGAAAATTAAAATTAATGTTTCTCTTGACTCAAGGATTGAAAATCGGTCCATGTTTAGACCTAGATCCTATACAAACGTCCCCTTTAAATATGGCTCAAATGGCTCTAATAACTGTATGTAAATAGGTAGCCTGTCAAAATATAGCCAGTAAACATATTTGGTATTCCTTAATCATCATTCCAAGTTTGAAGGAAATCCTACCTGTTCTACTTGAAGTCCCCATACTCGTACATATATTATTATTCGAATAATCGGTATAAAATCTTAGATTAATCCTTTAATCGAAATTAGCAATTTTAAATTAATCGAACAATTATTCGTCTAAAATTGTTCGATTAATCGAACAAGAATTAATCGACTGAACACCCTAGTTTTGACCGACTATACCCAAGCAGAAATTAACGACGGTTCTAAAAAACAGCGTTCTGAAAGCACTGTAACAAACAAAAAGCATTCTCAAAACGCTATTTTCAAACGCTTTGCGAGCGTTTTTGAAAAGTGTTCTGAAAGCACTATAACAAAAAAAAAGCAATCTCAAAACGTTTTTTTTGGAACGCTTTGCGAGCGTATTCGAAAGGCGTTTTAAGAGTTTTAAGAGTTTTTTAGATTTTTTTTTTAAATTTCTAAGTTCGGAAACTATTTTTGAATAACAATTTTTTGTCATTTTTTTTAAAAGTTTCGAAAATTTTTTGGAAAAATTTTCTAAGTTTCTTGGAGTACAAAATTTTTTTTTTTCGGATTTCACTGTGTATCAAACAAATTATTTTAACCGAACTAAAACAGAAATTCTTTACTTTGGGTTTTTAAGTTTTTAAAGCGCTTTGATGACTTTAAAAAAACGTTCTCAAAGCACTTTTTAACATCGCTTTTAAAACGCTTTAAACCTACCGTAGATCGATGTTATCATTCGGATCATCTGAAGGCGCTTTGAAGTTGGTATACAGAACGCTCGTACAACCGTCCACAATGCTTTCACAACGCTTTAGTGATTGTATTTTTCTGACTGGGTAATTTTCTTACTTGTTTTTTTTTTATACCCTCCAACTACAGTATGGGGGTATACTCACTTTGTCATTCCATGTGTAGCGCATTGAAATATCGGTCGGGAACCCCATAAAATATATATGGGGTATTCCATGTCAAATCGGACACTTTGAAAAATTTTTTTTTTAGATTTTCCCAATTTTTTTACAGTTTTTCGTACCCTTCGAAAACTCCTTCGTGCTAAATTTTCAGATTTTTTTGATGACCCGTTCAAAAGATATCGAATTTTTAAAAATTGGTAGTTTGTTCCTTTACTCAAACTTCTTTTACTCATAACTTCTTCAATAATGGTCCAAATTAAAATTTTTTTTCAAAATTTTTGTTTTTTTACGTACTTTAAAAAAAAATCCCAAAAAATTGTTAAAAGCGCTCTAGTATGCGATTTTTATGTTTTAAAATTTAAATCTCATTTTTGAAAATGTTTGTACTCTTTTTTTGAGATTTTTTTGTGTAAAACTTCTATCGATTCTACAAATTTTTTGCCCAGGAAGATCGTGGGATAACGATTATTACTATTTTTTTAAATTTTTGAAAAAATTTTATTTAAATTTTCCAATCTTAAAATCATTTCTACTGCTCGAATGGTGAGTCATAGAGGGGTCTTTTATAAGACCGACCCCCATTAATTTTTACGTCTTAACATTTCTTTGAAACAAACTAATACCCTATCTCCATATTCTAAGGGGGCTCCCACACAAAACGACTTTTTTTAAATTTGCTCCAACCGCTCTAACTGCCCTAATAGTGCCCTTAGAGCAACCAAATGTATGACCGACCCACAATATTTTTTTAGTCCAAACATTTTCTCTGAACACACCTACCCTCTATCTCTAATTGTTAAGGCGGTCCTCATACAATTTTTTTTATTTTTTATAAATTTTTTTTTATATAATGAGCTTCTACCGGTCCAATGGTGCGTCCGAGAGGGGTCATTAGTGAGACCGACTCCCATTTATTTTTACCCTACAACATTTTTTTAAAACATACATACGCCCCATCTCCACTCCCTAAGTAGGCTCCCATACAAATAAGAGTTGGAGGAAATTTTATAAAAATGTAATTTTGTAAGGGAGCCTAGTTAGGGAGTGGAGATAGGGCGTAGGTATATTTTAAAAAAATGTTGTAGGGTAAAAATAAATGGGGATGGGTCTCACTAATGACCCCTCTCGGACCCACCATTGGACCGGTAGAAGCTGATTAAATAAAACAAATTTACAAAAAATAAAAAAAACTGTATGGGGATCGCCTTAACAATTAGAGATAGAGGGTAGGTGAGTTCAGAGAAAATGTTTGGACTAAAAAAATTTTGTGGTTCGGTCATACATTTTGTTGCTCTAAGGTCAATATTAGGGCAGTTAGAGCGGTTGGAGCAAATTTTAAAAAATGTCGTTTTGTGTGGGAGCCCCCTTAGAAATTGGAGATAGGGTATTAGTTTGTTCCAAAGAAATGTTAAGACGTAAAAATTAATGGGGGTCGGTCTTATAAAGGACCCCTCTATGACGCACCATTCGAGCAGTAGAAATGATTTTAAGATTGGAAAATTGCAATAACATTTTTTCAAAAAATTTTAAAAAATATTAATAATCGTTATCCCACGGTCCGCCTTTAAACTTAAAAATCGCATACTAGAGCGCTTTTAAGAATTTTTTTTGACTTTTTTTTTTAAAGTATGTAAAAAGCAAAAATTTAAAAAAAAAAATGAAATTTGGGCCATTATTGAAGAAGTTATGAGTAAAAGAAGTTTGAGTAAAGGAACAAGCTACCAATTTTTAAAAATTCGATATCTTTTGAACATGTCATCAAAAAAATTTGAAAATTTACCACGAAGGAGTTTTCGAAGGGTACTAAAAACTGTAAACAAATTGGGAAAATCTAAAAAAAATTTTTTCAAAGTGTCCGATTTGACATGGAATGCCCCATATACACTCAAAAAAAAACCTTGTAAAATTACAAGAAAAACTTGTAACTTTTTTTGTTTGCTACCTCCAATTTGACAAAAATTGCAAGTAATTTTGCAAGATTTTTACCAATGATTTTGTAATTTTACAAGGGTGTTACCAATTAAATTATAAATTTACATATTTTTGCCACGATAAAATTTACAAAGAAGTTTCGTAATTTTACTAGATTTTTTACTACCTCCTATTATACGAGAATTCCTAATAATTTTAAAAGCTTTTTACCAATAAAATTGTAAATTTACAGTTTTTTTGGCACAATTAAAATGACAAGGAATTCTCGTGAATTTAATAGATTTTTTTTTTGTAAAATTATCTTGAAAATTTGTTAAATTACAAACAAATTTGTAAAATTACACAAAAATTTTTTAAATTACAAAAAAATTTCAATTTCAATTTGTTAAAAAACAAGGAAAACTGTCAAATATTGGTAAAATGGGATTACGAGACTTTTCCTAGTAATTTGACAACGTTTTTTTTTGTTTGTACGTACGACGCCAAAGTCATTTATAATAATCTCTATTAAAATTAAGCTGACCCGTATTTTTTGTTTGGCGAAATTCCGGCTAGTTCGGCTTTTATACGGATTTTGCCGAAAGCCCTTATTTTTTCATAAGGTGGCAACCCTTTTTAAATTTGAGATTGGGCAGCCAAAAAAACAGGTAACTCTTATTTTCCCCCTCATTCCCATATTCAAGTTTCAGGACAATCGCTGGGTGCCCTGTGAAAGACCTTGTTAGTCGGTATACAAAAAATTTGCCCGATATTCAGTTAAATTGGTCAATTGGAAACAAAAAGAAGCCTATTTCCCTAAAATTTGATTTTTGTGTATTTTCTATAGTAAATAAAGATCCAACAAAACAGAAATCCAATCGGTTCATGTTTGGCCTGGGATGCATAATCCCAACCAAATAATAACCTACACACTGGTGTAGGTTATTATTTGGTTGGTATAGGAATACCAGGAATGTCTATAGCTGTTAGAAATTAAATTGTCTTCAACATTTTTCAACTCAAACCCTTATACCAAATAGAATTAAATCCCGTGCTTGATCTTTACTAACAGAAAAACGACAAATTTAAAATTTTGAGTAAATTTTTACTTGATACAATTAAAAACTTAATTAAAAAAAACGAAAAATGTTGAATAAAGTTTTAATTGTGCAAATTAAAAATTTACTAAAATTTGTTGGCATACATTCAATAAATTTTAATTAAAAGCTTTTTTAATATTATTAAATCGTTGACTGGGGCAAAATTGAGAAATTTTTTACTCAATAGTATTCAAAATTTATTAAATTTTTTTTTTACTTTTTTCTGTGTTAACAAAAAACAAAATATAAATATGATGAAAGAAATTCCCCAATTCCCTATCTGTTTTTTGCAAAAACAGAAGAAAAAATTTTACAGACAAAAAAAAAAAATTTACCAATTAAAATCACTTTTCCAGTAATGCCCGAATATAATATTTTAAGCTGAAAAAATCCAATTATTTTCACTTTGTTCAGGACTTTCCGACTTTTAAGTCAAAAAAAGGAAGCCAAAGACATTACTCTACCACCCGAATATTTTTTTATGTTAATATAGACCCTAAAAGGCAAATTTCCCGACTCCGACGATTTCGAAAAAAAGGAAAATTAGCTCTACCCTAACGTTTAGTGTAATCTGTAGTTGAAGCAATTTTTAAAGTTTAGATTCACAAAAAACTAACGATAAAAAATAACTTTACACATAATTACTTTTAAATTATCTAAATTAAATTAATTGATTTAACTTTATTTCCCCACTTTCTTCACATTTATTTAGTTTTATTTTTTTTTTTTCAAGTATGTTTTAAAATAATAACAATTATTTTTTTTAAAGAAACTAATAAATCTTATACGGCGTTCACACCTGCTGGTTTGAAGTGTTCAAGAGTGAGATGTTTAAAAAAGTCTTTGTTCTGTGTCCATTACGTTTTTATTCTGCTACTGGTGTTTTGTTGAACAACTTGTTTAAGGTCGCTAGTGTGAACTCCATATTAACAAGATCTTAGGCACTTTAAACCAAAATTGTTAAACAAACAAAAATGCGACGAATGTAAAGACATACAGACAGACCGACTTAAGTAACTAGAGGCAGACCCATTAACCCACAATTCCACATAAAAATATATATATTTTTTAAAAAACATTAACCAAAACTCTTTTGTTTAAATCTTTTTATTGTTGGCAATATTTTTAATGGTTAATAATAACAACAGCAATGGAATAATATTTAGTGTTAACTGAGGCATATTCTCGAAACACGCATATTAGCAGAAAATAATATAAAGAACTGCTTAATATTTTTTGCCATTTTTTTTTGTCGGCCTACTCCTACAGACAGTCAAATTATTTAAGTATTTGTACATGTGAATATATTCTATTTCTTTCATTTCTTAACAAGTACGTACTTCTTTTTTCATTTATAAATTTTAGTTTTAATAGTTTTTGCAATTTTTTTTTTACTTATTTGACCAAATTTCCGCATTGTTATGTTTGCCAAAAATTAAAATTGACTGTAAAAATTACAGTAATTCAGTTAAACAAATTGTGGTACATTAGAGAATGAAAGAAAAAAAAAGTTTAAAGAAAGCAATTTTAGTAGTATATTATTTTTAATTTTTAAATTTAAATATTTAATTTTTGGCGGACTATATTTTGTAAGAAAAGTTTTGTGAACGACATGAATCGAAAAGGAATTGCTAAGAACTAAAAAAATTTGGAAATATATTTTTAAATTCATTTTAAAATGATTCTTTTCATTTTATCATCATTACTTCAGTAAAGGTTGCGTATAATTAATATATATTAAACGCGATATAATTAATAATACGCACCATATAACATTAGAGGGGAATTTTTTCTTCAACTTTTGATTTTCATAAGTGTTTAGCCAAATTTTTATTCTACTAAATCGGAAATTTTATGGCACAAATCCGTGGCGACCGGCAAACAAATTTTTGGATTTTTTAAAATTCTTAAAAATTTGGATTAATTTTTGTTAAAAAATAAAAATTGTTTTTATTCGACCTTTAAAATAATTTATTTTGAGTAGGTTTATTTTAGCTCGAGATCAATGTTTTCTTTACTGTTCTTAATATTTGTTTGTTGATGATCGTGATCTTACTACAACGCACAGAGGGCCAGGCAGATCGATTTCTGGCCAAAAGTCCTTATTTGTAAATTCTCAAAAAACTGTTTACCCGTTTGTTGGGCATATATAGAAGCAAGTTTTCTGAACTTATCTTTATGATCCAATTACACCCTTTCCTTGGACAGGTCTTCAAAGTTAAAAAAGTTGGTAAAAAATTTTTAAAAGTTGAGATACTTTTTTAATTTTTTTTCCAAACTTCTATTGCTAATGTTAAACTTTTTGTTTGAGTGGTTCAACCTTATATATAAGCCTTTGTAACGAAAATAACATGGACAAATATAACTCATTTGCTTGGCAGCAATTCGCGTTTTTGTGAAAAAATTAATTATTTTTTAGCTATTTACTTCACGCCGAAAAAATCCTCAGCGATCCTCAGTTCGATACAATCGGTCTATATTTTTTTTTGATATAGAATGGATCCATATCTTTCGAAAAAAGTTGCCAAACTTGCTCGAAATGATAAATGGCGAAATTACAGCTATATATGCAGCAGAGCTCCCTATTACTCGAGTAGTCGAGTACTCGAGCTACTCGAGCAGCTCGAGTAGCTCGTCAATTACTCGAGCAGCTCGAGTAGCTCGAGCTACTCGAGTAGCTCGAGTAGTAAAACACACATTTTTAATACTTAAACTCCTGTAAAACAAAAATTATTATAGCTATTTTAAAAATTTTTACATTTTTGGAATGCTATGGTTCCAAAGAATATACATAATAAATATCAAATAAATAGGATTATCGTAGTGGCTTTGCTAAGCTACTACTCGAAAAAGATCGGCGAGTTTCAAATGCATGAAAATCTGCCCTCCTTTAAACTTTAATGTGAAATTATGAGAATATTTTCAAAAAACATGGCATTATTTTTTATCAATTATGATCGCATATACGATAAGAATACTTCCTCGAAATTTCAACTCATTTCTACAAAAAATGTGGCATTGGCGATCTACTACTCGAAAAAGATCGGACGCTTTCCATACAAATTTATGAAAATCAGTAGAAATTAATTCTTTGAGTAGTAAAACACACAGTTTTTATCTTTGAACTCCTGTAAAACAAAAATTATTATACCGATTTTTAAATTTTTTATATTTTTGAAATGGTATGGTTCCAAAGAATAAACATAATAAATATCAAGTTAATAAGATTATCGTAGTGGCTTTGCCACACTACTACTCGAAAAAGATTGGCGAGTTTCTATACAAATGTATGAAAATATGCCCTCTTTTGAACTTTAATGTCAATTTGTAAAAATGTTTTCACGAAAACATAAAGTTATTTTTTGCCAAGTATGATCGCATATATGATAAGAATATTTTCTCAAAATTTCAATTCATTTAAACAAAAAATGTGGCATTGTCGACCTACTACTCGAAAAAGATCGGCCGCTTTCCATTCATAGACTAGATAACTTCATTAAAATTTGAATAAAAAAAAAAAATTTAAATAAATTACGAAAACATGTTAAAGATAATTGTTTTTTTATGAAAGGAGTCATAAACAAATATTTGGAAAATCCATGGCAGTAAAATTTGTTAAGACCACGTGTTCTTTTTATTAGGTTGTAAAATCTTTTGCAGTGCCTTTTTTAAAACACTGCATATAAATATTGCACTAAAAGGTAAAATGAAAAAATGTACGGCACTTAAAATGGGCATTATAAATGGGAAATTTTAGGTAATAAAACAATTTGGGTTAAAAAACTCACAACAGGTAAATTATGTCAAAATTATATCAAAATTAAAATAATGATTTAAGAAGTGATATTATCATTGCAATTATAATTTGTAAAAAAATAAATTTAGTGGTCTAAAAAGATTTTCACAAATTGAAATTAAACTTCAAACAAGTGCTGGTTTTCAAACATTTGTATAAAAAGCGGCCTATGTATCTGTTTCGAGTAGTAGTTCGCCAATGCCAAATTTTTGGTAGAAATGAGTTGAAATTTCGAGGAAGTATTTTTTATCGTATATAAGATCATAATTGCTAAAAAATAATGCATGGTTTTTTTGAAAATATTTTCATAATTTAACATTTAAGTTCGAATAAGGGCAGATTTTCATACATTAGTATGGAAAGTGGCCGATCTTTTTCGAGTAGTAGATCACCAATGCCACATTTTTTGTAGAAATGAGTTGAAATTTCGAGGAAGTATTCTTATCATATATGCGATCATATTTGGCAAAAAATAACTTTATGTTTTCGTGAAAACATTTTTACAAATTGACAATAAAGTTCAAAAGAGGGCATGTTTTCCTACATTTGTATAGAAACTCGCCGATCTTTTTCGAGTAGTAGTGTGGCAAAGCCACTACGATAATCCTATTAACTTGATATTTATTATGTTTATTCTTTGGAACCATATCATTTCAAAAATATAAAAAATTTAAAAATCGATATAATAGTTTTTGTTTTACAGGAGTTCAAAGATAAAAACTGTGTGTTTTACTACTCAAAGAATTAGTTTCTACTGATTTTCATAAATATGTATGGAAAGCGTCCGATCTTTTTCGAGTAGTAGATCGCCAATGCCACATTTTTTGTAGAAATGAGTTGAAATTTCGAGGAAGTATTCTTAACGTATATGTGATCATAATTGGTAAAAAATAATGCCATGTTTTTTTGAAAATATTCTCATAATTTGACATTAAAGTTTAAAGGAGGGCAGATTTTCATACATTTGTATGGAAACTCGCCGATCTTTTTCGAGTAGTAGCTTAGCAAAGCCACTACGATAATCCTATTAATTTGATATTTATTATGTATATTCTTTGGAACCCTAGCATTCCAAAAATGTAAAAATTATTAAAATAGCTATAATAGTTTTTGTTTTACAGGAGTTTAAATATTAAAAATGTGTGTTTTACTACTCGAGCTACTCGAGTAGCTCGAGCTACTCGAGCTGCTCGAGTAATTGACGAGCTACTCGAGCTGCTCGAGTAACGAGCTACTCGATTACTCGAGCTACTCGAGTAAAACCGTAGGCTCTGATATGCAGTGGTCCGAGATTTGTTTTAAAAAAAAATAATTTAACCCAAAATAATGTTTTACGGCTTGAATAGTTTTTTTTATCGTCAGAGAGTGCCTTAAGTGTAGGAAAAAAAATTATCTACATTTGTAGTTTTTTTTTAGAATAATGGAAAATATCAGTTACACCATTTCCAATTAAATTCAAAGATTTTTTATTGAATTTCCAAAATAAAGAAAAAAGTGAATAATTTGTCGTCACCATTTCCAAAAGCTTTTCTGAAACTAAGTAAGTCATTTACACCCTTTCCATATTTATATCAAAAATAAATAAAAAATATATATAAAAATTGTGTGTGTAAATTTAACTTCAGACACTCTTAATACTTTTAAAACTAATTTTTAGTTAGATCAGACAAAATTAAAAAATCTTGCCGCCATATTGTTTTCGCCATATGGAATTTTATCAGTTCGATTTTAAAATAACAGACCTTGAAATTTACTAGGCCACACTTTCAGCTAGCTTCAACAAAGAAAAGGAATATAACTGTTTTTTAATTACTTGTGACAAACTTTACTAAGCATATTTAGTCCGCCATTTTGTTTTTCAAAATTCACGCCAGTAATTCAGATTCAGAAGCTCCAAGACCCCCTTAAAACAAAATTTGAGTTAAATCGGACAATTATTAAAAAAAATTGTCCGCCATATTGGATGCGCCATTTTGATTTTTTTCGTTTTTAGTTAAATTTTGAAATACTCTAGAAGCACATTTTCACCCGGATCCAACAACGATAAAGACTTTTGGCCAAAGTTGGATCATTCTTTAAACTTTAAGAAGCATATTTAGTCCGCCATTTTGTTTTTCAAAATTCGGAGTAACAGGTCTTATTCAGTAACTCCAAGACCCGCATAAAACAAAATTTGAGTTCAATCGGACAATTTTTAAAAAAAATTGTCCGCCATATTGGATCCGACATTTTGATTTTTTTGGTTTTTAGCTAAATTTTGAAATCAGCGACCTCGAATTCCTCTAGAAGCACATTTTTAGACGGATCCAACAACGATAAAGACTTTTGGCCGGAATTGGATAATGCTGGCCCTGTGTGCAACGGTACAATTTTCGTCTAGGTGGCTTCAGACTATAATATTTGTAATAATATCTGTCAAAATTTTTTGTAAAATCTATAAAATAGTATGGTGTAAACACAAATCGGTATAAAACCAAGAGAAATACGGATTGAAAAATGACAAGCGGATACGTATTCTCATTTTTAGAAATTTCTCTAAAAATGAAAAAACGTATACGCTTTTCATAAGATCAGGGTTGTATTTGTTTTGATAATATTTAAGATGTGATGGTGTGAATACGCAAAGGATTTTTTAAAAGATTTTTTGACAAGCGGAGAAAATTTCGTATTATTTAAGATACGTATTTTCTTACGACTCAGTATTATGGTCTTAAGTGGGCTTAAATAGTCTTGCAAAAATGACCAACACAAATAAATTTAAAACAGAAAAATTATTTTCTTGAAAATTATTCTATGAGAATATCATACTTTTAATTAGTAAAAAAAATAATGACCTCGAGCTAGAATAAACCAACGTTTGCGTATTTTGCGCTGAAAACGAATATCAAAATCTTTAATATCGGTCGATCAGTTTTCGAGATATCGCTTTTTGAAATCAGCAAATATTATGGTTTTTCCAACGGTAAACAAATTAAAACAAAACAAGTAGAAATGTTAAATTAGACTTGGCTGAATCTATGAATACCCTCCGCAATTCCCTTTTAAGTGAAAGTAAATTTTCTAACGTGAAAAAAATAACATTTTTGATTAGAAATATTTTGTTTTGTGTAAAAACTTTTTTAAGTAATTTAAAAAAAAAAAAAATTTACAAAATTTTTTTTTTTGAGTGTAAAATTTTTTTTTTGAGTGTAAAATTTTTTTCGAGTATATTTTTTTTAGTGTAAAAATATTTTTGAGTGGCAAAAATACGTTGTAAAATATTTTTGTGACTGTCCAATGTTTTTAAAACATATTTAACGGGTTTTCAACACGTGCATTTAAGGTGAAGCTAATCTGAAATTCACTGTTTTGCTAATAACTTTTGAACCACTGGACCGATTTAGCTGAAATTCAATACAACCTAGGCTAGGGAAACAACAAATATATATATAATATATAAGCTTTAGCATCCTCAGAATTGCCTTTCAAAAGTTAGCGTGTTTTTTATCTCGTAAATTCACGAAAAACCCTTGCCGAAATTCAGTATTTTGCTCATAACTTTAGAACTACTGGACCGATTTTGCTGGATTGCAATACCAACCTGACCAGGTAAATGCCCAATAAATATGCCAAACTTCAGGAGCCTCCGTAAAGTCTCTCAAAAGTTAGCGTGTTTTTAACAGACAGACAGACGGACGGACGGAAATCGCTAGATCTTCTTAGAATCGAACGACGATCATAAATATATATACTTTATGGGGTCTTAGACCAATATTTCGAGGTGTTACACACGGAATGACAAACTTATATATACCCTCTATCACTAGAGTGGAGGGTATAAAAAAATATTTTATAAAATTTAATCCTCGAAAACTTTGAAGTCCTTTTAAAAGGAAACAGGATCACGAAATGAAAAACTGTAAATGCATTTTTACTACATTTAGTCGTGTTCAACGATTTTTTTTCATTTTTGTCATACTGTGTTTTATAAGTGCTACTTAAATTAAAATTTTTATTGAAAATCAGTATTGGTCTAAAATTTGATTGATCGAAATTATCGTTTATTTTCACATATATTTTAAACATGTTTTTGTTGCAAATCCAAATTGGGATTTTCGCAATGAAGAAACAATTAGTTATTTTTTTCACCAATTTGGTCTTTATCAATTGTCTATGCATACTTGTATTATACTTAATTTATCAAGGTAATAAACGTTAACAACTACATGTCAAACAACATATTCAATTATCTACAGTTGAGAGCAGTTAAAGAGCAGTGTAAAAAACAGACAATTGTATGATGTTAGGTTCAGTTTTTTTTATTGATTTGATAGATATAGATAGTTTCTATAGAGCAAATCTAAAAATAAGTTCAGGCTGACTATAACATTCAAAATAATTAAAAAAAAAATCTGGCTTCTTTAAAAAGTTTTTAATAGAAACGTCACCGATTTTTTTTTTTTTTATATTCCAAGATTTTTCTCATATTTTTCCTAATATTCTATATTGCATGTTTATTCAAGCCCACAAATTTCTTAAAATTTACTTTTTATTTTTGTTTTAAATAATAGCAAAAATATCAGCGCCAGCTTTTTTGATATCTGACAACATGCTTTTATCCGGATTAGTAAAAGTGCTAAATTTATGCCCATTTATGGTCTATTGAGTTTAAAATGAAAATTTCTTGTCTTCAATTTTTATTTTGTTATAGGCTCCTGTTCATATTGTTTATTACTGTTTATTATAAATAAATAAGTTTCTTTTTTTCATTATTCCTTTTTCAATTGGCAAAAGTTGATTCACCTAAAATTAACCAAATGGGTTGTCAACAACAAGTTATGGCGACGATTTTCTTCTTTTCCCACCACTGTGGTTATTGAACTGTGAAAATGTTGTGGCGCTGGACAACAGCAACAGCAATAACAAGACCAACAAGACCAACAAGACAACAATATCTGCTTTTTATGGACATTAAGTAGTTTTACGACATTAATAAAAATTAATATTGAAAGCGAAAAGATGGTTGGAAAAAAATAATTTATATATTTAAATTTATTAATTGAATATGTGGGCTTGATTTCAAGAGGATATTAATTAGTTGAACTTCAATTAACAATGAAGCAGCAGAGAGGGGCAGAAAAATAGAATAAAATACAATGATATAAACGAAGTATGTTTTCTTTTTTGTAAAATCAGAATTTTCTAAAGAAAAATCGATAACTACACAATTTTCTAAAAACAATTTTCTAAAAATCGAAAACAGAATACAATTTTTTAAAGAAAATTTTTTATTATAGACATATCGATAACTTAACAATTTTTTATTAACAATTTTCGGTTATCGACAGAATTTTTTATAGAAAATGTTAAGTTATTGATACATCAATAACTATAGAATTTTTTATAGAAAACTTCTGTTATCCATATATCCAACAATAGAATTTTCCATATTATAATGTTTTTTTTATCGATAACTTAACAATTTTATTTTTTATATATCGGTAACTATTTTTATAAAATGTTTTCTGATGTCGATAACTTAGCAGTTCTTTTCAGAAAATTTTATTTTCTATATATCGGTAACTTTACAATTTTCTAACTTATTGTTAGAAATTTTTTTATAAAATATTTTCTGATATCGATAACTTAGCAGTTTTCTTTCGAAAATTTTATGGTATCGATAATTTAACAATTTTCTTTTGAAAATTTTCTGATACGATAAGTTAACAATTTTCCACAGAAAATGTTCTGTTATCGATATTTTAACAATTGTCTATAACAATTTTCAATAGAAAACTTTCTGTTATCGATAACTTAACAATTTGCTATAGAATATTTTTTATCGATACATCGATTACCTATCAATTTTCTATAGACAATTTGTTCGATACGTCGATAATTTAGCAATTTTCTATAGAAATTTGTCTATTATCAATACATCGATAACTATACAATTAGTAAAGTTTTTGTGTTAGATATATCTAAATGTACAATTTTTAAAGAAAAACTGTTATCGATGCATCGATAACTATAAAATTTTCTATTGAAAATGTTCTGTTATCGATATATTGATAAGTATATAATTTTTCATAGAACATTTTCAGTACAAAATTTTTTGTTATCGATATATCGATAACTATACAATTATCCATAGAAATGTTTCTGATATATCGATAACTATACAATTTTCTATCGAAAATGTTCTTAAGGGTTCAAGTTGAAAAAATGCAGAAGAAAAATTGAATTTCTAAAAATTATAGACATTTCTGCTATTTCCTATACCGGTTTCAAACACCCCAGTTAGTGTCATCATCAGTAGGATTTTAAATGTCGGTTTGTCTTGTTAATGAAAACTTTTTTTATATATATGAATATTTATAGTTTCTACAGAATAAATTTTGACAGTTTCCAACACTACAATTCTATTTCTAGCAATCTCAACCTCACTTCATACTTTCTTTCAACTTTTTTGTCTCTTACATTATTTCGCAAGGGTTACCAACATGATCTGGAATTGCAGACACAAATGAAGGAATTTGCATTTTCTGTTTCGGAGACGTGCCTAATGGCGACATATTTTGTCAGTAATTTTATTTGATTTTTTCTGTAAGTACAGATCGAGCACGGGCTCTAATTATATTTGTTATAAGGGTTCAAGTTGAAAAACTTGTCTGTTATCGATATATCGATAACTATACAAGTTTCTATCTAAAATTTTCTGTTATCGATATATTAATAACTTACCAATTTTCTATAGAAAATTTTCTGTTATCGATAACTGTGAATTTTTTATAGAAAATTTTCTGTTATCGATATATTAATAACTATATAATTTTCAATAGAAATTTTTCTGTTATCGATATATTGATAACTATAAAATTTTCACAAGAAAATTTTCTGTTATCGATATATCAACAATTATATAATTTTCAATAGAAAATTTTCTGTTATCAAAATTAAGAATTTTCTATAGAAAATTTTCTGTTATCGAATATTTTCTCTTAATCGAATATCGATAACTACAAATTTTCCGTTATCGAACTATATAATTTTTCGTAGAAATTTTTCTGTTATTGATATGTCGATAACTATAGAATTTTCTATAGAAACTTTCCTGTTAACAATATTTATCGATACATCCACAACTATACAATTTTCTATAGAAATTTTCGATTTATCGATAATAACACATTTTTATATAGAAAACTTTTTATAGAAAATTTTCTGTTATCGATGTTTGGTTCCAAATCCAAATTTCGATTTTCGCAATGAAACAACAATAACTTTTTTTTTACCAATTTGGTCTTTATCAATTGTCTATGCATACTCGTATTATACTTAAGTTATCACGGTAATAAACGTTAACAACTACATGTTAAACAACATATTCAATTATCTACAGTTGAGAGCAGTTAAAGAGCAGTGTAAACAAACAGACAATTAAATGATGTTAAGTTCAGTATTAAATGGTATGAAGATAGTTGCAATTTTTCAAAATTTTCAAAAAAAATTCAGGATACCGCTGATGTTATAGATAACAGAAAATTTTCTATAGAAAATTTCATGTTATCGATAGCTAAAAAATGTTTTTTTAAAAATTTTTAATAAAAAATTGCCAGTTATAAATAAATAATTTTCTGTTATCGATGTATCGATAACTATATAGAATTCAACAAAAAATTGTCTGTTATTTATATATCGATAACTATGCCGTTTAATGTAGACATTGTTTTATTATCGATACATCGATAACAACACAATTTTCTAAACTAAATTTTCTGTTATTGATTTATTAAGAAAATTTTCTATAGAAAATTTTCTGTTATCGATAGCAATACAATTTTCAATAAGAAAATTATCTGTTATCGATATATTATTAATAGGCAATTTTCTACAGAAATTTATAAGGTTACAATTTTCTAAAGTATATTGTCTGTTATCGATGTATTGATAACTTTACAATTTTCTGTAGAAAATTTTCTGTTATCGATAACTATAGAACATTTATATGTTATCGTTAACTTTACAATTTTCTATCAAAAATGATATCGATTGATTCTTTAAAAAAAAGTCTATTATGATTCTATGACATTTTTTCTTAATGACAATTTTTTTTAGCAATATTTCACTGATATTGGTGTGCTCTGAACTGTCTACTTCCATTGTAGGCTTTTTACTATAAGTTGTCTATAGAAAACCTCTAAAACTCATATTTTTTGTTTAAGACTTCATTTTTAATCTTTTAACATCACATACATATGATTCATAATCCTAAATATGTTTAAAAGCTTTTTTCAAAAATTATGTTTATTTTCTCCCCCAAAAAAAAATTTACACATTTTAAAATAAAAACATGTTCCTTTCCCCAACCAAAACCTACATACATATATGTGAGGCTTTCCACACCAAATGTTCAGATTTTAAAAAAAGTTGTGGCATACCAACGTTAAATCAATTCCGAAGATTTGTTACTTTAATAACACACTAAAAAAATTATGTCATTAACTGTTTGTAGTTTATTTTAAAAACTTTACGTTTAGTCGTTTTTAAAGGAAAAAACATTTGTTTGATGTTCAGTTTTTATTAATGACTACTTCTGTCCATTGTTTCAAAAATAACACACTAAAAAATAAAGACTTTCATTGACATTTAATTTTTAAAGTCATTTATTTTTGTTCTGTAAGTAAAAACAACTGATTTTTAATGATTTGTGAAAGTAATTTTTTTTAAATTGTTGGTATTTTTTATTGAGATATCATTAGTTTGTACTAGTGCCCCCCATTTCCCGGTTCTCGGTATTCCCGGGAATACCGGTATTCCCGGTTCTGGTACCGGTTTCCCGGTTCTAGATATGTTCCCGGAAATACCGGTATTCCCGGTTCTGATACTGGTACCGGTTCTCAAGAAACAAAAAAATACTATACCATAGAATATTTCATTTACACCATTTAATAAGTATTTTAGAAACATTAAGTTGTGTTTGTAAAATTATTTAAAAATCATGAAAATATTTTTTTCTTAAATTCATAAAAAATAAATGAAATGGTGTTTTTCACATGTTTTGTATTTTTTTTTGTAAAAGCAAAGAAAAAATGTTAGTTGAACAAAATTTTACAAAATATACATACCGGTAGTACCGGGAATACCGGTAATACCGTCAGAACCGGAACCGGGAATACCGGTATTCCCGGGAATACCGGGAATAATATAAGAACCGGGAAACCGGTACCATTTCCCGGGAATACCGAGAACCGGGAATATTGGTATTTCCGGTTCTACGGTACTGACCGTAGGCACTAGTTTGTACCTACACAAGTCGTTTTTTTTTTTTTTTTTTTTTTTTTAAAGTTCAAAAAATTATTTATAGAAATATAAAAACATATTTGTATCAAGTGACTTTGGCACGATGGGTAGAGTGTCTGGCCAGAATGAAGTTGATTGCGGGATCGATTCCCCAAAATTTTATTAAAAGTTTTAAAAAAATATTTCAATAGAAAATTGTAAAAAATAACCTTCGAAATCATTAATTTTTAATGTTTTCGTAGGTTATTTTTTTTTTTGAATTTGTTGGTAAAAAAGAATGAAAAAACCGTAATTTTTTAATGTGTAATGTTATTTATTTTTGAAAATTTTGTCAACAGTAAAAAATGGTTGTTGATGTTTGTTAAAACAAATGAATAATTACAGGGATGGTTTTCAATTGTTTATTCACTGGTTTTAAATGTGTTTTTCATTTGCTTTTGCCTATAAAATATTTTGAGAGCAGCAAAACCAACCTCTAAAACTATTTTTTTAACGGATTTTTGTACTTTTCTTACACAAAAAAGCATTTTTATGTTACAAGAAGGTCAAAGTCCTGCACTTGTGCACAGGGAAGTAAAAAATTATTTTTTTTATGATCGGACCCTTATCTGACAAATTCTTATGTAAGTGTTCGTGTCTTGAATGCTTTTGTCTTGCTCTTATGCTGACTTCGGCAATTGTCGTGGAATGCCTCATATGTTAGACTACAATAACATATCGTCACCTAAAATGCAAAAGGCCCTAACTAACATTTTATTAATTTTACAGGAGAAGCAAAAAACAGTATAGAGTAAAATTTTTAATTTGTTAATAACTTTGTTGGTTTTGATTAAATTGGGCTAAAAATTTGTGAGGACGTACGTTTTGTGAATATGTATCAAAATTAATCACAAAATTATTAAAAATGTATTTCTAGTTGCGCTCATTGGCGATTTCGCAATTCACATGTTTTTAATTTTTGGCTATAAAATCGCTTATTTTTATTACGTGACCCTAATTTTTTTGTAGGGACGTGTAAGTTAATAAAATACACCAGAATCTAGCAAAATACCGATTTTGAATTTTTTGTTAGTTAGGGCGTTTTGCATTTTAGGTAACGATATAGAATGTAGAGTAGCAATTTGCTAATTCACCATTGCACATTTAGTTTTAATAAAAAAATTCACATACTCCCACCCCCAAATTCCCAACAAAAACAACAAGAACATAAAATTTTAGAAACCCAAGTAATATTTATCTCCCACAGTCATCCACAAACATTAAAATGTGAAAATATGTGTGTGCTTGGATTAAAACACATAAATTCCATTAGAGTTTTCTAAGAGGATTAAATTTTTATTTTATGTTTAGCATGGTTTTTAGCGTATTTTTTGTAAAACTTGAAACTTTTCAAATTCTCAACCGCACACTCACACATATTAACATTTTAGATCCAAATGTGTATGTGTGTAATTGTATGTGTTAGCAAATTGTGAAAATTATAACATGTGGTTAAGATATAAAACAAACTTTTTCAAAAGATAAAACTTGTGTTTTTTTTTGTAAAAAGTAATGAAAAATATTTTAAATATTTTCATATGCAATTTTAGTGGTGAAATCATAAATTTTAAATGAATATTACAAAAAGCCTAAAAGTATGCACTAGATTTTTAAGAAAATTGTTTAATTTTCATAATGCACAGTGGAATGAGGGCAGACAAAAGTTTTGGAAATTGTTATTTGTTTAATTTTTTTTTAGAAAATTAATAAATTTTAATTTAGAAAAAATTTAAACTCAGTTTTCTTCAAAATATCTTCAAAAACATTAATTTTTATTTGAACAAAATAATTTTACATATTTTTAATTTTACGTTTCATTAAACTTTTTTTTGCATTTTAAACCCTTTTTTTCAAGTATCTATTATTATTCACAGCAATCTATTATAAAAATAGTTTATAATTTGGCAATTTTCCACATATTAAACTTTAAAAAGTACCTTTTTTATATACATATGTGTTCCTCCTTTCTTTTAAAACAAATTTAAAGGGCAGTTACTTAAATAAATGTTTGGAAATAAAAAAAAATCCCCACTCGTTATTGCCAACTTTTCAAATCAATTCATTCCAATAATGTCAAGTGTCCATCCATCCTAAAAATACATTTACTTATGTTGTTAGAGCAAATACAATTTGAAGTTTATTGTGAACAATTGTATTTTTAGGAAAATAATAAAAACTTGACTTTCTTTTTGGTAAATACTCGTAAATACTTATGGTAAAAATGTTAAAAGATTATTAAGTTTAAGTATTCACCCTATTAAAAGTTTTTCACATATCAATAGAAGAAGAAAGATCCTTTACTACTACAGTAACTACTAGTAACATATTCAACGTATGTATGTACTAATTAAGTAATTGGTTTTTGCTCATCCTGAAGTTTTGGGTGGGAAGGGATGTATCTGTGGCAGATACAGTGTAAAACTTATCATTATGAAATGTTTTAGCGAAATAGATACAAATTCAAGTATGACTGCCACATATCAGATGAAACTTTAGCTGGAAATAATTATGGTATACAAAAGTGTATGAAATTTTCCCTATTGTTTTAATCGTTGTTTGTAAAACTTTTTTTTTTTCCCTAATTTACTTCAAGCATCATTTGATAAAAACTTGTAACAAAAGTCGTTAAATATTGATAAGAATTTAAGCAGTAGCAGTTTCTGTTAATCGTTTACCATTATGGTTAATTAGATAAAAACAGTTATTACATAATTTAATAAATACTTGAAGATATTCAAGAATTCTTCTTAAAGATTTATTTCAATGAATCTAAGATTTTTTTTTTAAAAGAAACAAATTACTCGAAAACGTATTCAGAGACTTTTTGTATAAAAAAAAACAATTCTCAAAATCTAGGAATTTTCAATACAAAAAACGTATCCAAATCTAGGTTAGGTTAGGTTAAAGAGGATGACGCCAATCCCAAAAAAAATAATAATTTTGGGAATGACATCCATAGAGGCCAATTTTGGCCCATTATGATTCCTGCTATTGTTTCCTTCCTTCTCTCCATTCAATTCTGTTCTTACCCAAGAAAACGCATTTTTACGTTTCCCACTTTGACGCTTGTATGAATGACATGAGTAGTCAAGGGTTTATACCTCGAAGGTCCTGAATATCCTGAAAGACAAAAGAACCTAAACATTTAAATCTTCTAAATGCTAATGCAGGGCATTCCCATAAGAAATGGAAGCTGTCCTCGACAGATTCATTGCACCATCTGCAAGTATCGTCTGATATAACCCCAATTCTTACCATGTGTTTCGCGAGTTTATTATGCCCCGTGATAAGGTTTATCACTGATCTTATCTGTCTTCTGTCCATATCCAGAAGAATTTTGCTGTTACCCTGCGATTTTTCGTCCCATAGCATTTTCGTTTGTATGCTATCATTTGATATCGTCCATCTGTTTATCCACTTGTTTCTGGTGTCCAGCTTAATATTATGAAAAGTAAGGGAGAGTGGTGGAAACACTCCCTCAACGGCGAGCTCATGTGGAAGGCTTGCGCCTGCCTTCGCAAGCACATCCGCTTTCTCATTACCTCTAATATCCTTGTGACCAGGTACCCAACACAGTCGTATGTTATGCTGCTCCCTGAGAACTTGTAGTTCTCTGTGGCAGCGGCTGACTACCTTGGAGTTGATATTATCCGTAGTTAACGCCTTTAAAGCCGCTTGGCTGTCGATGAAGAAAGCAATATCGCTGTAGAATATTGGCCTCATCGAGATTAGCTCCGCTGCCTTGGCGATCGCAAAGATCTCCGCCTGAAAAATGCTGCAATCATTCTGCAAGCGGAAAGATTCATCAATACTTAATTCAGAGCAGTGCACACCACTTCCTGTGCCTGTCTCGGTTTTAGAACCATCCGTAAAGACGTTTATCTGAGAGAAATCAACATTATCCATCCTCCAGTCATCAAGCGATGGAAATAATACGTCTATTTTTCCTTCGACTATGTTAACCGGAGTCTTATAGTCCGTGTTAAGATTAGAAACCAGACCACCCAGAATCTCAGTATGCCGAACTGTTCGATTTCGTAAACACCCAAGTTGATGCAATCTAGTCAGTGCTATGGCCGCCGTCTCCATAACATAGAGATCCAATGGCGTAATACCTAAAAGAATCTCTAAGGATGCTGTAGAGGTTGAACCCATTGCACCTGTCAAACTCAATAAAGCTGCTCTATTTACTTTAGTACATCTGTTCGCATGTACCCCTACTTGAACCACTGGCCACCAAACATGAAATGTTGCAACAAAAATTCTTTTGTTGCAACATTTTTTTAGAATTTGAAATTTTTTTTACACAAATTTTTTTTTTTAGAATTTGATGATATTCCTATTATTTGCATATAAAATTCATAGACACACCATTCTGCCATGCGTTCTTTAAAACTTTTAAAATTCATTTCAAATATTCTCCAGATGATTATGAACATATATATATTTATTTTTTTTTTCATAAAAAAATATGCAGTTCGCCTTTTACCGATGTTCAAAGATGTAATTTTTCAGTAAAAATATAAACTTCAGTGAATCATATGTATTGAACGCGTTGTCCGATTGTCATAAAATAAATGTGATATTAAAGCTGTCATATTTAATACTCTTCTTTATAAGAATAATACATCTAAATCTTAAAAATGATCTTGATTTGCAAAAATCTCAAAATGCATATTTTCCAATTTCTTTATTTTATTTTCACAGATCTCTCAAAGCATGGGGACCCCTAAGCCCCCATTTTGGATAAGAAATGTTTTTAAAAATAAATACACCTCAGAACATGATACATTGTTAATATTTTGGTTTATGAAGAAAAGTTTTTAATATTTTTTTTTTATAAAAACTCTTGATTTTAAGCAAATTTTCGTTTTTAAAAAGTCATTTATATTGAAATATCCGTAAAATATTCTGATTAATTTTTATTAAAAAATTAAAACTACTTTTTTCGACCTTTAAAATATAATATTTTGAGTAGGTTTATTCTAGCTCGAGGTCATTATTTTCTTTACTAATTAAAACTATGAAATTCTCATAGAAACATTTTCAAGAAAATTATTTTTATACCCTCTAACCAGTCCAAAAACTCAAATGCAGTCCAAAAAAAAAAACAGCTAGACTCCTGAAGTTTGGAACAAATATGTCTCATGGTCACGGGAAGGCTAATTTCGCGAAGGGGCAAAATCGGATTAGGGGGAAAAAAGTTCCCCTTGAAGAACTAAGCCAACCTCTGAAAAACGAAATTCCTACCATGTTTATACCCTACAGTACTCTGTGGTACAGAGTTCATACCCTACACCACTCTGAGTTGAGTTGAGTTTGAGCATGTTTGTAACTACCCGAAATTTTCGTCCACTTTCAAGTATGCCGATCGACTCAGAATCACTTTGTGAGTCGATTTAGCGATGTCCGCCCGTCCGTCCCTCCGTTAGTCCAATGAAACGTTGTGCGCACGATGCAAGTCGTAATTTTTAACCGATTTGTCGCTATTGAACTTGACCAAAAATCTTTAAATTTGGGTCAAACGACCCCAACAACCGTACTTTAATAGGTATCCTTGCGAAATTTGGTAGATTAACGTGTTTTGTATTCACAAATCACCATTCCAAGTTTTAAAGGAATCCGATCAGTTCTTCTTGTAGCCCCCATACAAACTACCCTCCCGATATATTCAAATAAATCTTTAAAATTTCATGAAAATAGAAAATATTTTATTAAAATTTTGTTTGTGTGTGTTTAACACATACTTTAACCCATTCCTGCCTAATGGGTATTTAAATACCCAAAAAAGTGTTGATACTTAAAAAAATTTAGCGCGGGCTAGATGGAAGATATCGGGCTAATTCTTTTTTCATAAAAAAGAGAAGAGATTGGGCTAAATGCGAACATTTAACAAGATTTTTTTTGTTTTGTTTAACTTTTGTTTTTCACTGACAAAAATCGAAGATTTTTCTTAATCGAAAATACTCAGGAAAAGTGCACCTAAAACGTGATGCGGGGGGGTAAGGACAATTTTGGTTTTCACGAAAATTTATTGGAGTTATTTTGACACCCAATAGAAACTTTTTAGACCCCTTTTAGCTCAAACAAAAAATAAAAGTAAAAAATTACACGGGCTAATACCCATGTCATATCTCAGGTCGGAGCTGAGGTAATTTTTTTTTTATTTTTTCTAGCAACTTCTGTGGTCTTCCAGGTACACATGTCAAATTTTCATCAAAATCGTACGAGCCGATCTATGGGCAGGCAGTAATGGGTTAATAACCCAATCAAATCTGAGTATAATCGGATAATTTTTGGACTTAGGCTCATATGAAAATTTCGCCCGATATTCACTTAAAGCGGTTTATTGGCAACAAATAGAAGCCAATTCTATTTGGTTTGTTCTTGTTTTCTACACTTTTTAAAGATTTGACAAAAGAAAGACCCAATCGGTCCGTGTTTGGACTTTGGAATCATTTTCCGGAAAACACTGGTGTAGGGTATTGTATGGTCGGTCTTGACCAACTATAATTTTCTTACTTGTTTTTTTTTGTATTTTTGTTAAACAAATAAAACAGTTTTATGCAAGAAAAGTTCAAAAACTTTAATCCCAGGGGATTACAAAATATCGGTTATTTTGGCCCGGCCCTTTTGTGGGCGTGGATTAAAAAAAAATAAAAAATACTGAAAACATTGTCTAATTAAAGGTAATATGTATAATATACATACATTGTATATCATAATAAATGGCTTTGGTAACTTTTACCGCGATGGGGAAGGTGCACCCCCACTAGAGTTTTTATTTTTCCGGACTTTTTTATTTCCCGGGAAAGTGGGATTCATTTTTAAATTTCCCGGGATCCCGGGAATTCCCGAAAAAACTAAAAACCCAAATTTTTTTGTCAAAAAAATACACAAAAACCTTCTGAATGCTATTACGCTATTTATAATGTTTATTAACATCATAAAAATCTTATTTAGTACCTTTAAAACAAAAAAAAAAAATAAGTTAAAAAAAAAAAGATTTTTTTTTTTTCACACAGTTTTTATAAAAAAATCATACTGCAAATTTTTTTAACGCAGGTCTCAGAAAGAAAATTTCTCAGCTTCTGAAAAAATTTACTTTTTTCATTTCGTAGGTCTTAGATTTTATGAAATTTTTTAGTTCGAAGGAATACTTTTTGGGCCCTCCTGATCCCTGCGTACGTTTCTGCCATCAATTATTAAGAATTTTAATAAAATCTCTAAAAAGCACATACAAAATAATCAATAGAAGTCGAAAAATCAACAATTTTAAAGAAACGAAAATTCCCGGGAATTCCCGCTCTATTTCCCGGAATTTCGGGATTGAAAATTTACGGGAATTCGCGGGAAATCCCGTCCCGGGAACCCCACCAACCTTCAACACTCCACCCCCCAAAAAAAACACCACTGACAATATTTTTTACATTTTGGAGGGTACTCTCACTTGTTCTGTTTTAAATGTATTTATGTTGGTAATTTTTGCAAGACTAAATCGACATGTGTTTCGGAATTCGTCAGATTCCATTGTCAAAATTATTTAGCAAATATAAAAACCCTATACTACAGGTAGCATAGGGAATTATAGTGACAAATCTCTAATATCCAAGCAACAATATTAATAGACATTCGACTCTAACCTCATTGAGAATTAGAAGAAGAAATTTTGTATATTTTGATCGCGACAGGCAAACAACCAACAAAAACTATTAAAACAGATTCACATACGATTACCCATTGAATAATACTATATGCTAGTTGTTGTTGTTGCAAATTTGCCAATTTGTAGAATGGATAGAAGTTTTACACAAAAACTTATTTTTAAAAAGTACATAAAAAACGAAAAAGAGTAAAGAAAACATTTTTGAATTTGGACCATTGTTGAAGAAGTTATGAGTAAAAAAAGTTTGAGTAAACGAACAAGCTCAATAGCACATTGACAAATCGATTTGTTTTTAACGGGTCATAAGAAAATCTAAAAAAAAGGGAGCACTTTTCAAGGGGTACTTATAACTGTTAAAAAATTGGCAAATATAAAAAAAAAACTTTTTCCTAGAAACTTTTTCTTTAACTTTTCAATAAAACTTTTATTGCGCAAATATTTTTTACTAAACATTTTTTCACCCAAAATAGTTTTTTAGCCAAAAATTTTTTACTCAAAATTTTTTTTTTGTCTGTTTTTTTCTATTTTTTTTGTTTGAAGTTATAAAATCCAACATTTGTTTTTTAAATACATATTTGTTAAAAAACTTATTACTTTTGAATGTATGAACTTAATTTTTCGATAGAATATCTGCAAAAACTTAAAAACCCACTTAAAGTGCTAAAGTTTAAACTTCCTGAATTTATTTATTCTTGTTTATTATTTTTACCTTTAAATAAATATGTTTTGTTTTTCTATTATATGTATTTTGTTTTCTAATTTATTTCTATTTTTCGTTTTTTTCTTGTGCGTTCATTTTTCCTCTTGCTATTTAACATTTAACATCCCTGAAGTGCTAATCTATTCAATTTCCCAAACAATTTATCGTTTTTTAACATTCACTATTGCGTGTTTTTTTTTACCGCTTTAGAATTTCAACTCACGTCTTGGGTGAATGTTTTTCTAAAAACCATAAATAAAAGTTTCAAAAAACCCTTGAGAAGATGAGAAAAGAATTTGGTAAGTAAATTTACAATTTAAAATAAATATTAACCAGTTACAATATTGTAAATGTAAAACAAATACTTTTTGTGTTTTTAAAAAAGAATCCTTTTAACCCATTTTGATCCTCTGTTCGATTTTTCGAACAGTAGAGAACACCTTTTTCAAAAAAATATTTATGTATGAAAGAGCTGGAATTTCGGGTGAATGTGGTTATGAATGTTAAGTCTCATCCTTCTGCAATTAAAAAAAAATATACCCGCTTGACCACCGCAATTTATATGTCCATTACATACAATGCAAATCAGTGCAGAAATTGTTTCAAGCAAAAACGAAAATTTTGCATTTTTCGATTTTCGGCTTTTAATTTTTTTGACTAATTTAAAATTTTTCTACATTTAATTTATTATCAAATTCACATAATTTTAATTATTTTGAAACTATTTACTTTGAAAATAATAAAATACATTAATAAAATAGCAAATAAATCCAAATATTAAAATTGCATAAAAAGTTGGAATGTAGGCTTTTCTGGGAAAACGGCACATTGAAAATTTTTTTTGAAAGGATTTTTGAGATCAGCGGGTGCGAATTACCTTAAAAAAGTACCTTTTTCCAAAAAATAAAAATAAAATTGAATCTTGGTCCAAAATGGGTTAAGCTGACAGAAGAAATAATTTTAGTATAGTATTAAATATTGCAGAATAAATTTAGTTGTTTGCTAAAATTTAATTGAACAGAGAATTTTGGTAAAATGTTTAGTTCTGTAGAAAGATCTTTTTAAAATTTCTTAAACTTAAAAATGTATGTGATTTTATCTGAACTGTCTAAATCGGTGTATATCAGTTCATATTTGATTGCATATAATCATATCTGAAATTAGCAAAATCGGGATCTTATTATACCTCAGATTTGGTCAACATTAACATACTTTTGACATTCAATTATATCTGCTCCGATACAATTATAAACAATCAGATGCAATTGTATATTATCAGCTCAAATCAGATCAGAATTGATCAAATCGATTTTTACACGGGAATTTAAATTTAAAATCGTTTTTCAATTTAAATTCCTGTCTTCTGATTCGACTGTTCAAATCAGGAGTCAAAGGCATAACAAATTTCAATTTACGGGACGAGCTTGGTGATGGCTTAAGTTTTTAAATAAAAATCATTTCTATAAAAGCATAAGATCTTCCCAAGTTTTACACTTTAAATATATTTTTTTCTACTTACATTAAAGTTAGTTTAAACAACCCTTACCTGAAAAGAAACAAAAAATTAAAATATTCATTAAAAAAATAAAAAAGTTATAATAAAAAATATTTTTAGAAACCTTAAAACATCTTATTTACTTTTCTTAGTATATTCTTTACCAAAACTTTACATAAGGAAATAAAAATATTTACAAAAAAAGTTCTGATGACACAAAAAAAAAAACAAAATCAACAAAGATTTTATGGTGCTGAATTTATACTAAACATTTAACATTTATGACCAATTTTCATACTAAAATTATATAATTTTGACACTTTTTGTTTTGTTTTATTTGGCTATTTATACAACTTCCATTCCCTAAAAACTTTTTTTATTTAACCATAAAAATATTTTATCCTAAAAGCAAATAGAAACAAAAAAATATTGTAAATGAACCTCTTCTTTTACATAAAAGACCAGAAAAAAATCATTTTAAGGATTTTTTTTATTTAAAAAAACAGTAGGGCGCCAATGTGTTCTTTTCTTTTCCTCTTCCTTTTCTTCATTTTTATTTGGTTACCAAAATTTTTATTCATTTAACTTACATTTTTTTATTATTTTTTTCATTCTTTATTTATTCATAAACATTTAAATTCTTAAATAAAACAAAGTGTAAAGAATTTGATTTTTATATGTAGCTAAAGTAAATATTTAAATAGCTAAATTATACATTCTTATACACCCTACGAAAGTATATGAGGTAAACTCATATTGTCATTCTCTGTGTAACGCATCGGAATATCTGTTCTAAGACGTTGTAGCGATGACCGTATTTCGATCTGTCCAAAAGAGCTTAACCCCTTAAGTTTGACCAGAATATCAATTCTGGACCTAGTATAGTTAAGTTCGAAAATTGACAAAATCGGACCAGGGGAGTAAAATTTCGTTTTAAAGAACTTAACCGACCTATGAAAAACTCATTTTCTTAAAAATTTTTTTGTACTTTTGTTAAATAATGAAAATATCAAAAATACAGAAACCAGCACAAACTCATAACACCGTCCGACAAAAATTAAAATGAATCGTTAAACACGAACTGCATAATACACGTTTTAAACTAGATACTAAATGTAGTAAAACTGCATTTCCAGTTTTTCATTTCGTGATCCTGTTTCTTTTTAAAAGGACTTTAAAGTTTTAGAGGATTAAATTTTATAAAATATTTTTTTAATATTAGTACTTGCCCTAGGATGTCACTACTGAAAGCAAATCAAAGAAGAGGATCTCCCCTAATTTTCCTATTCCATTTTTTACATATCAGGAAAAAAGATGTAAGTTACGTCCTTTCAAAACTTTATCCTTCAATGTCATTCACAATGTTCAACAAAATATTTTGATCAAGTTTTCAAACGACTTTATTCAAAACCCTTTTCTCCTGATTAGGGGAGATCCTCCTTTTTCATGTACAAGTACAAATATTTCAGAAATATTTTACGAAATTTTTCAATAGAAAATATTTTACAGTTTTTTAAAAGGAAAAATTTTAGAATTTTTCTAAAGAAAAATGTATTAAATCTGAGACTCTTCTATACGATAAATGACTTAGAATCAGAATCTGAAACTATTTCTAAAGAAAAGTGTTTCAGAATCTGAGAAAGTTTCTCAAAATTTTTTTCAATTTGAAAAACGTCTTAGTAGGAAGGAGAAGGCGAACCATACACACGAACGAAAATTTTGCATGTGTTTTGTTATTGTAACAAAAACAAAATACATGTAAAATTTTCGTTCGTGTGTATCGTTCGCCTTCTGTAAACTGGCACTAACATGGGAGGTCGTTCACAAAGGTTTTGCATTTTTGAAAATAATGACTTAACGAAGCCGAATTTGGACACGACCTATACACAGTTGGATAGGTCTTAAAAAACCTTTCGAAATTTATAAAATTTTCATGTAGTATCTTTTAAAAAAATGTGAAAAATCCTCAAAAAACGAAAAAAAAAACCTTTTTCCCCCTCCTTTTGACCCTCTAAATGTGAGATTGGGCATCTATGATCGATTCTAAGACATTCTGTGAATGTCCGTCTGTCAGTCCGTCCGTCCGCATGTCTGTAGATAACTCAATGCAGTCCAAAATAAAATAGCTAGACTCCTGAAGTTTGGCACAAATATGACTCATGTTCGTAGGCAGGTTAAGTTCGTGAATGAGCAAAATAGAGCCAGGGGGAAAAAGTTCCCCTGAAAAAATACACTTTATTTTACATGTTTTTTTGTGTTTTTGTTAAATAAATGTAACAGTTGGTATATTTATCGCGATAGGAAGGTGCTCTCAAAGTCCCCCACTGACCACCATCACCGCCCCTCCAAAAAAAACGCCCATGACAATTTTTTTTCAATTTGGAGGGTATAAATGATTCGGCACAGCCGAATTTAACACTCTCACTTGTTCTAATCCAAAATTGTTTCAGAATCTGAGACTCAGACTCTATAGGAAAAACGTTTCAGAAAACTATTTTTTATAAGAAAAATATCTTAAAATATAAAACTTTTTAAGTCGGAAAACTATCTCTGTAAATTTACAACTGTTTCTATTGCTGCTTTTTACTTAAAAAGTTGTAAATTTACAATTTTACAAAGTTTTGACGCAATGAAAATTACACAGAAAAAAACGAATTATTATATTGACCCCCATATTTGTGAATACAATTAATTTTTTCACTGAAAGTGCTCCTATACAGAAATTTGTTATATCAACAAACGTTTGTAAATGTTGATTGTTGAAAAAAGAATTTTGCTGTTTTCAACAAAGAAATTCAACAAACACAAACACAATTTGTTGATATGACAAAAGTAAAAAATCGTAATCTTTTTTTTTCAACAAAGAAATTCAACAAACACAATTTGTTGATCTAACAAATGCATTTTTTTTTTAACAAAGAAATTCAACAAATACAAACACTACTTTATTGATATGATAAAAGAATTTTGAAATAAAATTACTTGACTGAGTTTGTTGAAAGCAAAATCGAAGTTTTGTATTATGGACTAACAGGCCGCCGTTTTTACTAAATTTTTGGTTGATATCATTTTTGGTTGATTTACAATTGATGTTTGTTGATTTAAATTTAACGATTTTATTTTCTGTGAACGTACCTGTTATAAGTGGTTTTAATATCTCCTTTATTACGCGAACGCCTCGTACAAATTATGAGCTTTTTTAGTAAAAAAAGTAAAACCCGAGTATAAAGTATATTTTTTAAATAATGTATTCAAATAAATTGATGCGAAAAAAATCTGGTATGTTGAAAATTTGTAATTTGACAGTTAAAGAAAATAACAAAAATGTTGATGAAAACAATAATTGACTCATGTAAATTTTGTTGATTAATAGATTTAATTGACATTTTTTGAGTGATCTCTATGTACCGAGTTGAGGACAGTTTCATAAAAACTTTCAAAATTTCCTCAATCATAATCAGCATGACATTTCCCTTAAGTTGTATTTGGGGAAATATCTGATATAGGTCACACGAAAATCTTTGTATTTTCTTTAGTTCTTAGTTTTATCCATTTGTCTTTATAAATTATCGCTATCATATTAAAAAAAATCTTTCCGCCTTTTTTAGTCCCAACTGGATTTGAACCTGGAATCTGCCATTTTATTTAGTTTCAAAACTGTATGTCTATTTGTAACTTTAATACAACTTGTAAGAGTTTGGTTTGATAATTAGTTTTGTTTCAAAATCTTAATTTGATATACTGCTATTGTGAAGACATTTCCTTATAGATGCACTCTTAAAACAAAAATTTATTGATGACAGTGTTAGGACATGTCCTCAGGAATAACAAATGATTTGGCAGAACCTAAATTTACACAGAGTCACTGTGTAAATTTCCTCATTGAAACATTTTTCAACTGGGGAGAGATTTTAATTTTTGAGCGAAGACTCCTAAAGTTTGGAAGTATGATGTTCAACAAATTCAGGGTGTGGGAGCAAAGAAAATTCACAATTTCAAATTAAAAACCACCCAAAATCGGACCAGTGGAAAAGTTCTCCTTTCATGAAGTAAACCAATCTCTGAAGAAATCAAATTTTTCTAATTTTGCGAAACAAACTAAAGCCATCTTAGCGTATGGGTCTAGAGTGATCGTACCTAAGAGGCAGTTAATAGCAAAAACATTACAGATCATGGGTTCAATCCCTGGCGGCTGCGATCTGTTAATAATTTTCACATATAGAATAAAATTGACTGAATAAATTTGACATTAAAAGTTTTTCTGATGATTATAATAACTGGATTATATGAAACTAGTAAAAAACGAACCAGGATGTCTTAAATTTTTCTTTCACACCTTTCTTAATTCAAACCACATATAACATGATTAAAAAATTATAATACATAATTATAATTAGAGCCTGAGCTCAACTGTCTTTACAGAAAAACAAAAAAAAAAAAAAAAAAAAAAGATTTTTATATCAGCAGAAATTCTAAGACCTGCACTTGGATAGGGGGATTATGATTTTTTTGGGCCACTCCCTTTTGCACATGTGGATATAAAATATTAATATAATATTTGATAACATTATCGCGTGGTTTTTGGTACCGAAACGATCTTAATACCGTTACCGAAATAAAACAAAAATTGTTGCCGGTACCCGAAAGATTATTCGTTTCGGTAACCAACCTTGATTTACATTATGGGGTCCAAGACCGATATTTCAAGGCGTTACAAACAAAATGACTAACTTATTTATACCCTCTTTCCCTAGAGTAGAGGGTATAAAAAAAGAAATCTGATGAAAGATGTCACCATTAACAATTGAAAATCAGCATAATAATGTCGTCATAGAGGAAACGGGTTTTGTTAGTATATTTGTGTCTGTATCAGTGTATATTCGAAATGGTGGTGTATAAAAAACAATAAGTTTTTTTGTAGCATATTTTAAGGTGACACAGTGAAATATTATATGATTTCCACATAAGGCCTTTTTTGTTGGCAAACTCAGATTGTTAACATGCATCAAAACGAAAAAAAACAAAACGTTAACATCCATAAATTTCTTAATTTAATTTAGCGTCGTTTGGAATAGTTTTGTAAAATATTACACATTTTCGATGAAATATTGATAAAACTAGTTTATTAAATGCCATTTAGCTTGAAAGCAACACAAAAACATTTATCTTTTTAATTAATACCAAAGAGAGCCATTAACAATAAGAGAATCATTCACAATGTATGCAAGTTAATTTTTAACTTCTAGAATTTTGAGCGTTAACACTAATGTGAACTTTGTATGGTGGAACACTGATAATTATGCCAACAAAAAAGGCCTATTGTAGATGGTAATCATTTGTGGACAAAGAGTTATTAAATAATTTAAAGTGTAGCATACTTTAAAAAGCATTTAATAACCAAAAATGTTTATATGGAAAAGATTTAACTTAAAAATTATAAAAACCTAGTAAAAAAATTTAATTAGGCTTTGTCGAATGTATAAATACTATCCAATGTAAAAAAATATACAATTTGCAAAAACAAAACTATTTGAAAAAAAAAAAAATTAAATATGGATAGGTAATATTTGTTTTTTGAAAAAAAAAAAAAAAATAGTGAAAAATTGTTAAAATTATAAAAAACCAGTAAAAAAGTTAAATTAGGTATTCTCGAATGTATGGATACCATTCATAATGTAAAAAAGATTACATATTGCAAAAAAAAAAACATTTGAAAAAAGGTAAAGTTTTAGCCCCTTATTCATATTCAAATTTGAACACTTTATAACAGGTTTATAAAACAGATTTCCATACAAAATTCGTTTTATAATAATAATAATTTGATCCAATGATTTTTTATTTATTTTTCCAATTTTATTTACAACTCATTTTAAATAATTTTAACCTAACCGAGAACTGGTAACAATGACCGTCGTCTCGTTGTAGCGAAATCGACCAAGGGTTTTGGTGGGAATCGAACCCACGACCCCCTGTTTCATAGGCTAGCACGCTACCAACTAGCCTACAGGGGCTCCTTTGAAATTCGTTTTATAAACCTGTTATAAGTTTGTTAATTTCAATATGAATAAGGGCCTTAATATATTAAAAAAAAATTAAACAACAATTTTAGCGGACAATTTTTTTTTTTAAATTATTTAAAAAAATATATTATTGGCGTGAAAAATATGTTTTTATACTCTCCACTCTAATGATAGACGGTGTATATAAGTTTGTCATTCCGTGTGTAACACCTCGAAATATTAGTCTAGGACCCCATAAAGTATTATTTTATAGATCCTCGATCGATTCCAAATACATCTAACGATGTCCGTCCGTCTGTCTGTCCGTCTGTAGAAAACACGCTAACTTTTGAAAGACTTTTCGGAGGCTCCTAAAGTTTGGCATTTTGTTGGGCATTTACCTGGTCAGGTTGGTATTGCAATCCAGCGAAATCGTATTTTTGTCACTCAAAAATAATATTACAAAGTATTTTTGTTACTCAAAAATAATATTACACTATAAAATGAGGAAATAAACTCGAAAAAAGTTTTACAGTCAAAAAAAAATTTTATATTAAAAAAAAAAATTATTAAATTATTTTTTTTTTTTTTTAACTAAATGTTTCTAATCAAAAATGTTTTTTTTTATGTTAGAAAATTTACCATCACTTAAAAAGGGCATTGTGGAGGGTATTCATAGATTCGCCAAGTCAAATTTAACTTTTCTACTTATTTTAATTCCACATTTTTCTCTCTTATTTTATCGATCAACCACAATTTTTCTTATTAGTGTTTTAAAAAATACTAGAAAAAGTAATAATTCAGTGAAGTAAAAAACTTGCATGTATTTTAATTACACAAAAATGTTAATAAAATAATCATTAAAAATTTCATATTCATAATTTAAACAAGTGCACAAAATTTCTGATATCTTGAGCCGTTTTATTTTTTATTTTGGCAAACGAAAATTTAAGTGGGTTTTTGGTAAATTTAGTCGCCAGTCTTGTTAGTTTTTTCCATATGGAAATGTTCATGTAGGTTGTCACAGCAATGTCGATTTGATTAATGATAATCCAATGTGAGTGCAACAATTTTGAAAAAAATAAAGTAGTATTTGCTTAAGCAGGGGCGTACAAAGGAAATTTTGAGAAACTTTTTCTGATAAGAAAAATGTTTTAGAGTTTTGACAACATTTTTGATAGAAAAAGGAAATCTGAGGCATTTTTTCCTATAGAAAAAGTCTTAGAATCTGAGACAATTTTCCTAGGACTTTTTTAAAGAAAAAATGTCGTAGATTCTAAAATTTTTTCTATAGAAAAATTTGTCAGATTCTGTGACTTTTTCTATAAGAAAATGTCTCAGATTCTGAAACTTTCTCTATAGGAAAAATGTCTCAGATTCTGAGACTTTTTCTATAGGAAAAATGTCTCAGATTCTGAGATTTTTTCTATAGGAAAAATGTCTCAAATTCGAAGACTTTTTCTATAAGAAAAATGTCTCAGATTATGAAACTTTTTCTATAAGAAAAATGTCTCAGATTCTGAGACTATCTCTACAAAAAAAATGTCTCAGATTCTGAGACTTTTTCTAAAAGAAAAATGTCTCAGATTCTGAGAATTTTTCTATAAGAAAAATGTCTCAGATTCTGAAACTTTTTCTATAAGAAAATTCTGAGACTTTTCTGAGACTTTTTCTATAAGAAAAATGTCTCAGATTCTGAGACTTTTTCTTTAAGAAAAATGTCTCAGATTCTAAGACTTTTTCTATAAGAAAAATGTCTCAGATTCTGAAAATTTTTTTACAACAAAAATGTCTCATATTCTGAGACTTTTTCTATAAGAAACATGTCTCTGATTCTGAAACATTTTCAATAAGAAAAATGTCTCAGATTCTGAGACTTTTCAAAATTCGCAGACTTTTAGTATAAAAAAAATGTGACAGATTCTGAGTCTTTTTCTATAAGAAATTTGTTTCAGATTCTGATACTTTTTCTATAGGAAAAATGTTTCAGATTCTAAAAGTTTTTCTATAGAAAAAATGTCTCAGATTCTGAGACATTTTTCTATATGAAAATTGTCAGATTCTGAGACTTTTTGTATAATAAAACTGTCTCAGATTCTGAGACTTTTTCTATAGGAAAAATGTCTCAGATTCTGAGACTTTTTCTATAAGAAAAATGTCTCAGATTCTTAGACTTTTTGTATAAGAAAAATGTCTCAGATTCTGAGACTTTTTCTATAAGAAAAATGTCTCAGATTCTGAGACTTTTTCTATAAGAAAAATGTCTCAGATTCTGAGACTTTTTCTATAAGAAAAATGTCTCAGATTCTGAGACTTTTTCTATAAGAAAAATGTCTCAGATTCTGAGACTTTTTCTATAAGAAAAATGTCTCAGATTCTGAGACTTTTTCTATAAGAAAAATGTCTCAGATTCTGAGACTTTTTCTATAAGAAAAATGTCTCAGATTCTGAGACTTTTTCTATAAGAAAAATGTCTCAGATTCTGAGACTTTTTCTATAAGAAAAATGTCTCAGATTCTGAGACTTTTTCTATGAGAAAAATGTCTCAGATTCTGAGACTTTTTTATAAGAAAAATGTCTCAGATTCTGAGACTTTTTCTATAAGAAAAATGTCTCAGATTCTGAGACTTTTTCTATAAGAAAAATGTCTCAGATTCTGAGACTTTTTCTATAAGAAAAATGTCTCATATTCTGAGACTTTTTCTATAATAATCTGTCTCAGATTCTAAAACTTTTTCTCTAGAAAAAATTTTTCAGATTCTAAGACATTTTCATAGAAAAAATTTCTCAGATTTTTAGACTTTTTTTATAGGAAAAATTTCTCAGCTTCGGAGACATTTTCTATAAGAAAAGTTTCTTAGATTTAGAAACATTTGTAATTTACACTTTTTATGTTTAAAAATATATTTGACCCCCCTCAAAACTTAAATTATTTTCCTCTAAAAATAAAACTATACATAACAAACTTAAATATTTGTTTTTTTGTTTTTTATATGGATTAAAGATAAACCTATTTGCAAGTGTTTGGTGTAGTTGGTAATATTTTTAAATTACCATTAATTTTATAAATGACAAGCAAAATAAATGTTATGTAAAATGATAAAAATGGAAATATAATATTTAAACACATTTATGTTTTCCTTTTAACAAAATTCAAAGAAAACTAAAACACAAATTGTTATTTATATTGGTTTAAAGAAAAGGTGGACGATTCTTTTATTCAATAACCAAAAGAAGAAGAAAAAAAAGGAGACCTTAAAAAAACAATAAAATCAATTTGTTAACTCACCCTTCATCAATAAACAATTCTGAAAGAAAAAACACCAAAAACAACAATCTTAAGGGCTATTAAATTTAATACATTTAAGCTTAACTAAAACTCCTGCTTTTCTCCCCACCCCACAACGACCCCCTAACAATGGCCTTCAACAGCAATTTTATGAGCCCACAAGGGTCACATTAGAAGTCAATATTCAGACAATGTTCAAATAACCAACAAAACACACAGAAAAATTTATAATAGAAAAAAATGGTAACAGCAACAAACCAACAGGTATATTTTTATAAGACTCACTCTTTATTAAACCCCAACCCACTCACTCCATTCCCCAGCATCCTTCAACATTCTAAAAGGATAAACCGGCAAAATGCAATCGTGACAATAGAAACTTTTCACCATAAAAACGTTGTAGAAAAAAAAGTGAAAATCACTATTATAAAAAAAAAACTATATAAAAGAAATCTAATCCATTACTCAACCCCCAAAAAAATATAAAAAAATCCCAGTAAGATAACATATACAAGCAGGCACAATCATGTTTTTATACCCTTCACTAATTGTAAGTGATAGAGGGTATATTTATGTTTTTGATTTCATTTGAAACACACCGAAATAGGGGTCTAGAAGGTCACAAATAACCAAAACTTAAACAGCGGTATTTATATCTTGTGTGAAAAACTCGTATAACTCAGCAAAACATCGGACTAGGATCCCATAATGCACATGTATCATTAATCAGTGATCAATTTTAAGACAATCCTGAAAGGTCCGTCTGTCGGTTTTGTGAAATGGCGATTACGACCAAATATAACACAGATACGACTGAAAGTTAAGATATTTACTTGTTGTTGTCCCGTGAAGTTTGGAATTGCATTTAAGCGATCTGGGGTAAGATGATTCAAAAATTATGAAATAAATGTACGAAAACCTCGAAAACTTTGGTACATTCCACATAACCTGCAAATACAATATGCTTTAATTAGACTGCTGGTAGACTATGTTAACAGAATTAAGTACCGAATGGTATTTAAACATGTTCAAACATATTTTTTTAAACAACAAAAAATTCCGGTTTCTTAAGATTTTTTTTTGGCGTAAATTTGTGTATTTTTTTTAATTTTCTTTTAATTAATTATTTTTTTTTTTTAATTTGCACGGACCATCCGGAAACAGATTTAACCTAAAAGTGCGAATACCATCCCGAGTAAAAAAGTTTTGATATAATCATATAGTTTTTTATATAATTGTATATAAATAGATCCATCATTTGATCCCAAAAATGGAGGATCTAAAAATATATGATCATATCTTATTAGATAAAATTTGATATAATTAGATATAACTAGATCCCAAAAATGGAACGGTAAATTTCATCTGATTTGATATTAAAGATCATATTAAATCTTATAAGATATAATTATATATTATTAGATCTTATTAAATCTATTTTTTTATAATATCAAATTAGATAATATTTACCGTTCCATTTTTGGGATCTAATTATATCTTATTATCTAAATTTTGATCTAATAATATATAATCATATATTTTTGGATCCTCCATTTTTGGGATCAAATGTTATATGGCACCGTATTATTTTTTTTTAGTCGGGATATATTTTTTTTAATATGTAGGGACATGTCACAGACTCAATTCCGTTCGGATTTGAAAAATGTGGTTTACTTGTAAAACGCAAACCGAATATTATTTTTTTCGGAATGAAATCACTTTTAAAAATCAAAGTGGAATTGAAATGCATAAAAGTGGTTTCATTCCAAAAAAAAAATATTCGCTTTGCGTTTTACGAGTAAACCACTTTTTTCAAATCCGAACGGAATTGAGTCTGTGACATGCCCCGTATTTGGGATGTCTAAGAATTATTTAATAAAGAAACCAAAATCTTCGACGAGCACTTTTTGCAAAAATGGCGTTTAAATAGCAAAAAATAAAATCACTTTTCAAAATTAAAATAATTGTACTTAATAAATTTTGATCTCCTAATTCCAAATCTGCTTTCTAAATTTTTGTAGAATTTACCGTATTCGAGATATTCACGTTTGCAGATTCCAAAAACCGCTATTTTAGTACTTTCTGTTGTTCCACTGAACCGTTTTCTAAAGTTAGTAACAACAAACTTTATAGTAAATGGACCTCCTGAATCTGAATCAGCCATCAAAACTTTTCTAGCAGTATCCAATTTCCTGATATTCGCGTTTTAATACTACAAGAAAATGCGAATTTTTCGGTTTTTAAGACGGAACTGCAACGTTGTAAGTAATAGCACAAAATGGGACATGATTTTACATAAAATGGGCCTCGTGATTCCAAATCCGCAGTCCAAATTTCTCTATAGCTTTTCGTTTTCAAGATATTCGCGATTCAAATTTAAAAAATGCGATTTATTAGCTGTATATTGTTTCGTTTTCATGTGATTCGCGTTTAAAAATGTGCCCAATTCTATACCACTGATATACATACAAAATTATTTTTTTTATTTTTAGACCGTTTGAATACTGCAATGTAAATTTTTTAAATACTTTATATAAATGCATTTTTTCCGAGGAATATTTTTGGTCATATCTGTTTTTTTGATATCTCTCATAGTTTTCGAGAAAATTCAAATATAATATTTTTTTTGCAATTCAACTCCGATTTTTGCAAAAAGTGCTCGATCGAAGATTTTGGTTTTTGTTGCTAAATTATTCTTAGACATCTCAAAAACATATTAAAAAAAAAAATTATGGTATTCACACTTTTAGGCTAAAACTGTTTCCGACCACCCAAATTTGTTTTGTTTTTCGAATGAAGTTTTTTGCAATTAAATTGTTTAAAAGTGGTACAAGGTATTTCGAGATTAAGCTGATATTCGTAACTACTATAAATAATGGTCCTAGACCAACCCAAGTTCAAACATGGACCGATTAGATCTATATTTTGTCGAATTTTTAATAAGTATAAAAAACACTCAGAAATCAAATTTGAGTGAAATAGGCTTTGATTTGTTGCCAATAAACCGCTTTAAGTGAATATCGGGCGAAATTTTCACATGGGACCTAAGTCCAAAAATGGTCCGATGGTAATCAGATTTCATAAGGTTATTAAAGTACGCGTTTAACATACACAAACAAAATTTAAACAAAATATTTTTTATTTTCATGAAATTTGAGAGATTTAGGTGAAAATCGGGAAGGTGGTTTGTATGGGGGCTACAAGAAGAACTGGTCCGATTCCTTCAAAATTCAAAATGATGATTTACAAAGACAAAACATGTTTACCTGCCAAATTTTGAAAAGATACCTATCATAATACGACATAAGAGTCATTTGAGCCAAAACTAAAGAGGACCTTTGTATGGGGACCTTGCGCCATCAACATTTTTGTGGACAGTCTCGCAGCTCTGAAGGCCTTAGGGTCACACACTGTGAAATCGAGAATTGTTAGTAATTGTATACAATCCCTTCATCGAATCGGTCAGCACACAGTCGAGCTAATTTGGGTCCCTGGACATAGTGGGGTCGCTGGTAACGAATTAGCTGATGAGTGTGCAAGAGGTGGCTCCGAGTCGGTGGGGGAACGTGTCGAACCGGATATCTCGGTTCCTATAGTGGAGCTGATGAACGAAATTGATAGGATATCGGGGAATATGATGAGGGATAGGTGGATATCGCTGACCACGTGTAGGATATCGCGGACCATGTGGCCACTGCCGGATCATAAGAGGACAGAAAACCTTCTTACCTTTGGCAAACGGACGGTTAGCCTATTAGTAGGAGTACTGACGGGACACTGTATAATCGGCCAAATGGCCGTTCGTATGGGAATTTCTGACAGGGACTTTTGCAGAAGTTGTGGGGAGGTGGAGGAGGAGGAGTCAGTGAGGCACTTGTTGTGTGAATGTCCGGGTCTGATGAAACGTCGTCTTAAGTATTTGGGGCAACGATTTTTTGATGACTTAGATTGCCTAAACAATGTACCACTGACGTCTCTAGCAGAATACCTTAGGGAATCGGGGTGGTTTGAGAGGTAGAAATTTTTTGTATATCATGGGAGTAGGGGAACAACTTTAGGGGAATCACAATGGGCCTTATGGCCTCCGAGTGAATTCGCCAAATCGGCGGACGCCCATCCAACCTAACCTAACCTAACCTTTGTATGGGGACTAGGTTTAAATATGGACCGAATATTTCCAATTTCAATAGAACTCGTACTTGGACCAAGAGAGACGTAAGTTTTAAGATCCAATACAATTGATTAAAAATTACGACCTGTATTGTGTTTACACCGTTTACATGGACAGACGGACAGACGAACGGACGGACATCGCTAAATCGACTCAAAAACGGATTCTGAGTCGGTCGGTACTTTTAAGTAGGTCTGTGACCAATATTTCGGGTAGTTATAAACATCAGCACAAACTCATTATACCCTGTATAAAAACAGAGAATTTTTCTATAGGAGAATTTTTTTATAAAAATTTTTCTATGAAAAATGTCTAAAAACCTTAAAAATTTTCTAAAGAAAAAGTGTCTGGGAATTTTAGAATTTTTCTATATTACAATTTTTTTAAACGTAATATTTGGAAGTTTTACAAAAGGAAAAATTTGCGAATATTTCTATGGGAATAATTTGCGAATTTTTCTTCGTTTTTTTTCTGAAGGAAAAATCCGAAAATTTTTTGTGGGAAAATTTGACAATTTTTCAATAGGAAAAATGTAAAATAGAGTAGAAAAAAATATTTAAGCAGTTTTCTTGGGGAAAAATGTCGCTAAATCTGATAATCTTTCTATACGACGAATGTTTGTAACGAAATTTTTTGGGGGCAACTTGGCTAAGTATGTATCTAAGAATTTCCTATATAAAAGTAGAGCGTAAACTGAAAATTGTTCTATAGCAAGAATTTTATAAATTTTAAAAGGTTTTTTGTAGCAAAATGCCTCAGAACCTCAGAATTTTTCTATTGGGATAATGTCTCAGAATCATAAACTTTCTCCTTCGACAAATGACGCAGAACAATTTTAAGATCAGAAAATTTTTTGGAATAAACATATCTCTAGTTTAATGTATATTCTATTGGAATATTGTTTCAGAATCTGGGTCTTTTTTAGTCAGAAAAATGCTTCAGAGCCTGAGAATTTCTTTAGGAGACATTTTCAAAATATCAAACATTTTCTTAGGTTATAAAACCTTTTCTATAGAAATAAATTTTTAAATGGAAATGTTTCTAAAAAGAAATCATAATAAACAAGACTAAAAACCTTAACTAGTGATTTAAATTCGACCTGAGATTCCATACACAAAAATGTTTGAGTAAATAAATTTGACAAATTTGTAGATTTGGTCATATTTTATAAAATCTTTTGTGGAAAGAGAGATATTTAAGAGATATTTGAGTTAATATAATAATTTGCCTCTCAAACAAATTTTTTGGCTCAAAACCGTTGTACATTCTGCAGGGTACTCATTGATTCGCTTAAGCCAACTTTAACTTTTTTCCTATTTTTTTTAGAATAAGCGTAAATTGTTCACATGTTCGTTTGTTGATTTTTCCTACGCTAGCTAAAAACGGAAACGGAAGGAAAATTGCAATTCACAAGGCGGAAAAAGAAAACAAATTGCTTTAACATTTTCATCTTTTTACTGTAAGTTCAAGGTATGTTTTTTTTTTTGTTTGTTCTCGGACTCGTTTTTTATGTAATTTGTAGTTTATTTTTCTGCCAGTTTTTAGTTGTAAATGTTATTAGGAAAACATTTTTATGACCACACAATGCCTTTAAATAATCCAAAAAAAGGAGGTTATAAAAATGAACCATAAGAAAATTGGTTTTGTTTGGGGGGAGTTTTTTTTTATACATAAAATCAAGTGCGCAAATTAGTTTTTACTGGTAACACGTGACATTTTTTTGAGTTTAGTTTTTTAGAAAACAAAACTGTAAAACGGGTTATGCTTTTTTATATTTTACAATAGAAAAGAATCAACAGTTTATTACTAATCATTAACTCAAGGAATCTAAATAAGCTAAAAAAGTTAATTTGAAGTGGATTAAATTTAAATTTCACTTCGGAAACTAAATTTTGAAATTCATTAAAACTTAAGAGACTTTATTTAATAGAAATTTTCTTTACGAAAAATGCCTCAGAGTCTAAGAATTTTTCTATATAAAAATTGTCTTAACATCTGAGGATCTTTATGCGAATGATGTCTCAGAATATGAGAGTTTTTCTATACGAAAAATTACTCAGAATCATAGAATTTTCTATACAAAAAATATCTCAGAATCTAAGAGTTTTATTATACAAAAAAAAAAAATGTCTCTGAATCTGAGAATTTTTCAATACACAAAATATCTCAGAATCTAATAGCTTTTCTATGTCTTATGAGAATTTTTCTATACGAAAAATATTTCAGAATTTACATATTTTTCTATACGAAAATATCTCAGAATCTATTACTTAGCTTTTCTTTAAGAAAGATGTTTCAGAATCTGAGAATTTTTCTATGAGAAAAATGTCTCAGAACCTGAGAATTTTTCTATACAAAAAATGTATCGGAACCTGAAAAGTTTTTTATACGAAAAATGTCTCAGAATCTGAGAATTTTTCTTTAAGAAAAAAGTCTTAGAATCTGAGAATTTTTCTATACGAAAAATGTTTCAAAATCTGACAACTTTTTATACAAAAAATGCCTCAGAATCGAAAAGTGAAAAATGTTTTAGAATCAGAAAAATTTTCTATACAAAAAATGTCTCAGAATCTGCGTGTTTTTTTATACGAAAAATAATTCAGAATCTTAGAATTTTTCTATACGAAAAATGTTTTAGAATCTGAAAATTTTTGTGCAGGAAAAATGTTTAGAATCTGAGAATTTTTTATACTAAAAATTTCTCTGACTCTGAGAACTTTTCTTTACGAGAAATGTCCCAGAATCTGACAATTTTTCTATATGAAAAATGCCTCAGAATCTGAAAATTTTTCTATTAGAAAAATATCTCAGAATCTTAGAATTTTTCTATACAAAAATGTTTAAGAGTCTGATAATTTTTTTATACAAAAAATGTGTTAGAATCTGAAAATTGAATATGAGAATGCCCAGAATTTTTCTTAAAATTTTTGAAAAATTTGTCAGACACGAAGAATTTTTCTATACGAAAAATGACTCATAATCACTGTGCAACAAATTTTGGTTCATCGCATTGAGCCTCAATGGCTTCCAAGCCATATGAAAGTAGACCATCAAATGGACAAAATCACCAAGGGGTTTTGCAAAGTCAGTTCGGATTTCTTTTTATAGCCCACTGAAGTTTTTATTTTTTTTATTAAAGGCGTTTGGAAAACGTCAAAAATACTATAATAAGAACACATCTGAGCTTCAAAATATGATTTGATGTCTGCAGTGAAATTTTATTTTATTTTTAACTGACATTTTAAGGGGTCATTTTAGTTCTTTTTCAAAAACTAAACACAGAAGTCTAATAAAACGTCCATTTAGAGGGTTAAAATGTTCTACAAATATTTTTCTCATAAAATTTCATTAGGGGTTGTCGAATGTTCAAAGTTTGTGCGACATGCGCAAAGTGCTTAAAAAGGGTCAAGTATAAATAATCAATGTTTGTTATTTATTTTTACCAAAGCAGTGTTAAAAAATATCGACAAAAAACAGTGCAAATATACTTTTGAGCTAAAAATGATGTTCTGATGTGTTTTATAAAATTTTATGATGATTCTTTTCTTTGACCAAATTAACCCTCTAGCTTCCGTTTTAAAGGGTCATTTTTGTCCGTTTTTAAAAGAAATACAAAAAAGTCTATAAAAAAGGCAGTTAAAGGGTTAAAATGTTTTACAAATATTTTCTGCATCAAATTTTACTAGAGCAAGTCTAAGACAGAAAGTTCGTCCAGCATATAGAAAATACTTAAAAGTTTTAAAGTATTCAAAAATTTTTTTTTATATTTTTTTTTGGGCACAGTGTAATCTGAGAATTTTTCTATACAAAAAAATTCTCAGAATATGAAAATTTTTTTATACGAGAAATGTCAGAATCTGAGCATTTCTTAATACGAAAAATGTCTGAGAATCTGAGAATTTTTCAAAACAAAAAATGTCTCAGAATCTGAGAATTTTCTAAACGAAAAATGTCTCAGCATCTAAGAACTTTTCAATACAAACAAGTGAGAGTGTTAAATTCGGCTGTGCCGAATCTTTTGTACCCACCAAAATGTAAAAAAAAAATTTGTCAGGGCGTTTTTTGGGGGGTGATGGGGTCAGTGGGGGACGTTGAGAGATCAATAATATATATACTTTATGTCTGCCGCTTGCTCCCCGACCGATATTTCGATGCGTTACAAACGGGATGACAAAGTGAGTATACCCCCATACTGTAGTTGGAGAGTATAAAAATGTCTCAGATTCTGAGAATTTTTCTATACCAAAAACGTCTCATATTCTGAGAATTTTTTTATACGAAAAATATCTCAGAATCTGAGAATTTTTTTATACTGAAAATGGGTCAGAATCGAAGAATTTTTTTTATACGACAAATTTCTCTGAATCTGAGACTTTTTCTCCAAAAATTTCCCAGAATCTGAGAATTTTTTTATACTAAAATGTCTCAAATTCTAAGAATTTCTCTATACGCAAAGTATCTCAGAATCTAAGAATTTTTTTATACGAAAAATGTCTCAGAATCTGAAAAGTTTTCTATACGAAACATATCTCAGAATCTGAGAATTCTTCTAAACGAGAAATATCTCATAATCTGAGAATTTTTCTAAACGAAAAATCTCTTTTCATTAGCAAAAATGTATCAGAACCTGAGAGATTTTCTGTGTGAAAAATGTTTAAGAATCTGAAAGTCAAAAACTTTTTTTATAAAGGAAATTTTGCGGAATCTGAGAATTTTTTTTGCTAAAAATTATGAAACACTGAAGGTTTTTTTTTTGATATTCCTTAACAATGTCATGAACACAATAAACATACTTGTAAAAATTCTGGAACAAAAAGTGAAACAAAGTTTTTTGATTTATGTTCAGCAATTAATGTATTTTTTGTTTTACAAACCAAAAATAAACGAACTCATCATGACCACCGTATGCCAACACTACAGCCAACAAAATGAGAATATGGCAACAACAATGAAGGAAAAATGCGTTTGCCAAAAGAGACTACACTGAAAAAATAATTAGGTTAATATTTTATAACCTCCACTTACAATTAATTAGTGATTGAAGAATTATATAAGTTCGTTCTTACGTTTCTAACATCTCGAAATATCAGTCTAGGACCCCATAAAGTGGAAAAAATTATTATCATTGTTCGACCGAAACTTGTCACAAATATTTGTAATTTTTCTGGTCAGGTTGGTATTTAAATTCAGCAATTTCTGTGTTTTAGAGGTTAAAAAGTTATGAGCAGTCATGAATTTTTGATTGGATCTAGAGTTCACGAGTTGAAAAACACGTTGGAGATGCTTAAAAAGTACATGGAATGCCACAAAAATATTTTACACGATGTTTTGGTCTCTAAAGGTCAAGGAATACAATAACTTAAAATTATTTCGAATGAGTGTGTTTTAATTTTTATTAAATAATAAAAATTAGTTATTTATTCGACCTTTTAATTGTGCAATGAAAAAGAGTTTATTCTGATTCGAGGCCTTTTCATGTTCCCCATTATGAATTAACATAACAAGTACTTATGATAAATCTACTTTCTTTATTAGGATATTCTCCCATTAAATACTCATAGAGTTTCCTGCTTTCAAAAATTTTGGCAATTTTCAGGAATGAATTGACGATCGTTTCGGAGGTGTTCTAATTCCCCCATCATCAGAATTCTTTAGAAAATTAGGTAATACTGTTACCATGCACTAAGTTGAGATTATTTAGAGTATGAATATTTGATGTTTGCATGCTAACAGTATTACCTAATTTTCTAAAGAATTCTGATGATGGGGGAATTGGAACACCTCCGAAACGATCGTCAATTCATTCCTAAGAAATTGCCAAAATTTTTGAAAGCAGGAAACTCTATGAGTATTTAATGGGAGAATATCCTAATAAAGAAAGTAGAGTTATCATAAGTACTTGTTATGTTAATTCATAATGGGGAACATGAAAAGGCCTCGAATCAGAATAAACTCTTTTTCATTATTTCGAATGTTTTAGGCATTCCATATATTTTGTATGAAGAAACACATTTGGAACATGATTTCAGCACACTTAATCAACCATAATGGAGGGGTCATAGTATGATTGATAATTTGATCATATATATAATTGTAACAATCATACTATTATCTTCCCCAACTACTAAATGAAAATTTTTTATCACACTTTGATTAGCGAATATCGTAATATGATCTCTACAATCATCTATATATATAAAAGAGTAATGTGACTGACTTGACTGACTGACTGACTGACTGACTGACTTATATACTCATTCATCATCGCCCAGCTCAAACCGCTGAAGCTAGAGACTTGAAATTTGGACTGTAGGTCCGCCTCCCGGAATATAGATCCACTAAGGCTGGATTTTTGCCAGTGTTGATTCTAAGGGGACAAAAAGGGTAAAAAAACTGTACTTTTGGTACTTTTTATATCTCCTGAAATAATGGTCATAGAGACTTGAAATTTTTACTGTAGGTTAACCTCCCGGAATATAGATCCAGTAAGGCCGGATTTTCGCCAGTGTTGATTCTAAGGGGACAAAAAAAGTAAAAAACTGTACTTTTGGTACTTTTTATATCTCCTGAAATAATGGTCACAGAGACTTGAAATTTGGACTGTATGTTCAACTCCTGGAATATAGATCCAGCACGGCCGGATTTTTGCCAATGTTGATTCTAAGGGGGTAAAAAGGGTAAAAAACTGTACTTTAGGTACTTTTTATATCTCTTGAAATAATGATCACAGAAACTTGAAATTTAAACTGTATGTTCACCTCCCGGAATATAGATCCAGTAATTCTGGATTTTTGCAAATGTTGATTCTAAGGGGGTAAAAAGGGTAAAAAAATGTACCTTTGGTACCTATTATATTTCCTTAAAAAATGGTCCTAGACACTTGAAATTTTGAATGTAGGTTCAGCTCCCGGAATATAAATCTGCTAAGGCTGGATTTTGCCAATGTTGATTCTTAAGGGTAAAAAGGGTAAAAAACTGTACTTTTGGTACCTTTTATATTTTCTTAAATAATGGCCCTAAAAACTTAAAATTTGCAATGTAGGTTCACCTTCCGGAAAAAATATTCACCAAGGCTGGGTTTTTGCCAATGTTGACTCTACGGGGGTAAAATGGAAAAAAGTGTACTTTTGGTACTTTTTTTAATTTACTGAAATAAAAGTACCTTTTATAAAAAGTACCTTTTATAAAAAGTACCTTTTATAAAAAGTACCTTTTATAAAAAGTACCTTTTATAAAAAGTACCTTTTTAAAAAGTACCTTTTATAAAAAGTACCTTTTATAAAAAGTACCTTTTATAAAAAGTACCTTTTATAAAAAGTACCTTTTATAAAAAGTACCTTTTATAAAAAGTACCTTTTATAAAAAGTACCTTTTATAAAAAGTACCTTTTATAAAAAGAACCTTTTATAAAAAGTACCTTTCATAAAAAGTACCTTTTATAAAAAGTACCTTTTATTAAAAGTACCTTTTATCAAAAGTACCTTTTATAAAAAGTACCTTTTATAAAAAGTACCTTTTATAAAAAGTACCTTTTATAAAAAGTACCTTTTATAAAAAGTACCTTTTATAAAAAGTACCTTTTATAAAAAGTACCTTTTATAAAAAGTACCTTTTATAAAAAGTACCTTTTATAGAAAGTACCTTTTATAAAAAGTACCTTTTATAAAAAGTACCTTTTATAAAAAGTACCTTTTATAAAAAGTACCTTTTATAAAAAGTACCCTTTATAAAAATTACCTTTAATATAAAGTACCTTTTATTAAAAGTACCGAAAGTGCTGAAACAATGATCATAGAAAATTGAAAAATGGAATGTATGATTTTTCGATGAAGAAAAAACATTCTGGAAGTGATACTTTTTGGAAATTCTGTTTCTAACGGGGGTAAGAAAGTGTACTTTTGGTACTTTTTTTTTTCCTATTATAATGACCTTAGAAGCTTGAATTTTGGAATGTAGGGTACTTCTGTGAAAAAAACATTCTGCTAAAGTATTTTTTAAAAAAATCCGTTTCTAGAGGTATAAAAAGGTGTTTTTTGATACTTTTTATATTTCATGAAGTAATAATCCTAGGCACTGAAATTTTGAATGCTGGATAACTTTTTTTTAGGAAATTCTGTTTCTAAGGGTCGCGACTGATCGTAAAGGGGATAAAGAAGTGTAAATTTGGTTCCTTTTATATTTCTTGAAATAATGGTTCAGAAACTTGATATTTTAAATATAGGATCACCTAGCACAAAAAAAAAGTTTTTAGAAAATTTTATTTTAAGCGAAGAGGTGGCAAATGGTTATTTTTACCTATCTAACTATTAAACTAAAAGCCCCAAAAATAACAGCCATATTTAAAAATTAAAAATTTTAGGGTAAAAAGTGGTACCTGGTAAAAGTGGTGTAAAATGGTACTTTTCAAATCTATAAAATAACGACAATATAAATTTTTATTTCTTTAACGCATATTATACGGAGAGGAATGAAACTTGCATGGAACAAAAGGAGATGTAATTGGAATAAAATGGTGTAGAACGGGGATCGAAATGGAATAGAACAGGGAACAATATGGAATGATACTTTTTATTCAAATTTATCGTATTTAACTTTTTGAATTCTATATTTATTCTCCCTATATGTTTTTCACTCAAACTTATTTTTATTCCCATTTCTTTTTTCACTAAAATATTTATTCACTTAAAATCCAAAAACCCGATATAAGGGCTCGAAAATTGTCAATATCTTTTTTTCACCGGAACGCACATGATAAAGTACAAGCGAAGTTATTCAAAATGTATTGTTTAAATTATTCATTGAAATATTATTTTATGAAAGACGTAAGCGTCCACAAGTTAATAAAACAAAGACTACCTTGGGGATTTTTTTGAAATCGATAGAGTAATCCTGTTCCTTCTATTATTCGGTATTCAATACAACCGGTAACGAAGTACCGGGATGGTAAGCTAGTATTATGATAAAGTTATTAATCACACTATGACCCCCTCTATTATAGTTGTCGCAATCGTGTGTCTTCTCTGCGTGTACACAGAGAGAACAGTTTAGTTGTGCCAGCCGAATTTAGAGCCAACTGCATAGTTTAATAACAACAACCGAAATTTTCGGTTGCCATAACCAAAATTTGTTTTGAAAATTTAACTTCTGTTGGTCCAAATAAATTTCGGTAATCACAACCGAAAATTTCAGTTGTTGTAATTAAACCATGCAGTTGGCTCTTAATTCGGCTGGCACAATTAAACTGTTTTTTCTGTGTAGAATCTGATCAAGGCGAATTTATCTTTTTCGCTTGTTTTTTTACATGTACATTTACAGATTTTTTGCTGAAATATATTTCTTTTTTATTTACATAAATAGAATACATGACCTAAATAAGCCCGATTTAATAAATTCTAAATAACGTAATAATAAAATTAGGAAATGGTCGATAACAACTTTAATAAATGTATTTGTTAATATTCTGCAAAACAATTTTTTATATATTAGCAATGAGCTTGTATCTTCTTCCTCATTTAAACTCTTTGAAGCTCTTATTGCAATTTCTACACTTAATTCTTTCCAGTTTATATTTGTTATGACCCACACATATCCAAGGAACATAACATAGGGACACTTGAAATTGTCTGCAGGTAACCTCCTTTCCAAATACAATAAACACCAAGAATATGAAAAGTGAAAAACCCCCAAATTATTAAACATACAACTACTCCTGCTACATTTTGTTCAAATCCAAAGTTGCGTGTTGTTTCATTGTATGAGGTTTCAAACAATTTTTTTTTGTTCCTTTCAAGTTTTTGTTGTATAGTTAATGTTTCATTTGAATGGTGTTTGTATACAAAACAATAATTTATGTATGTTTGTGAAAGTTTAGTTACAGTCTCACTTTAGATCCTATGACCAGTTACTATTAGTGTACGTATAGAGATTGGGCACAGTGTCACGAGTTGTGTTTTGTTTAAGATATAATACATTATTCATTATTATTTTGATTTGAAAAAAACTCATTTTGAATTCGATTATTGCTTTAAAATGTTTTTTTTTTTTTTTTTTTTTTGAGGATGTTTATTCTGGCTCGAGGTCATTATTTTCTTTACTAATTAAAACCATGATATTCTCATAGCATAATTTTCAAGAAAATTATTTTTTGTTTTAAATTTATTTATGTTAGTCATTTTTGCAAGACTTAATCGACACGTGTTTCGGAATTTGTCAAGATTCCATTGTCAAGATTATTTAGCAAAAATAGAAACGATTTACTACAAAGTAGCAAACGAGTCTAATGACAAATCGTTTGTGCACAAACTAGCATATTAATACATATTCGCCTCTATTCGCAATGAGAATTAGAAAGACGAAGAAATTGTACCATACTAATAAGGCAACGATTGTCAATAACCAACAAAAATATTTAAAACAATTTTACATACGATAGTCCATTGGACTACAACAATATGTTTTTTGTGTTGTTGTTGTGAGAAAAAACTCCATATTAGGGTTATTCATCACATGGCGTGCCAACCATTATGTTCAAATTCTTATTAATTTTTATTAAAAAATAAAAATTGTTTTATTCGACCTTTAAAATATTATATTTTGAGGATGTTAAAAAAAAAAAAATATAATATTTTAAAGGTCGAATAAAACAATTTTTATTTTTTAATAAAAATTAAAAAGAATTTTAAAATGTTTAGATAAAAAATTGAATTACGAAATGGATCATTAGATATTCAAAAGTCAATAAATATTTGAAAATGTAAAATAAAAATTTTTAAAAAATCAAATATACATATGATTAAAATTTGAAAATAAAATTGAAAAAATTTCAATTAAAACTCGATTATTATAATTTGAAATGCGAAAAACACCCAGTCGGCTAAAAAAAATCACCCCTGACATACTGCTTACCCCTTCTTTATAAAATTGCTGACATCTTCATACAATTTTTCCAAATGTCCCCAAGGATAAGTCAGCAGTTGGTCAGCGTTGTCTAAGAGCATTGTTGGTCATTGGATGCTTGCGGTCCACTGATGCTGGCGGGTACAGCTTACCAATTGCTGACATAGCCTTAGGGACATTTAAAAAAATTATATGAAAATGTCAGTAATTTCATAATTAGAGGGTCTGCAGTATGTCAGGGGTGATTTATGTTTGCCAACTGGGTTATAAGTTCCAAAAAGTTAATACAGACTTTAAAAATACCGATCCAAATTCGTAGACAACCAATTGAAATTCTAAAATTATCATTTAACACTCAAGAAAGGTCAAGGAATTGAGATTTTAAGATATTTTTCTGTATAAAAGAGAAATAATTCGTATAGAAACTTCTGAGACATTTTTTCTATAGTAAAATTCTTAGATTCTGTGCTTACTTACTTCATAAAAATATTAAATTTCTGAGAGAAATTTTTAAAAATTGTCCAGAGCTCTTAAAAACAAAAAATCTGCCTTAAGAAATACAATTCGTAACACTGTGCAATGATGTCTCGTTTGTTTTTTTTTCTGTTTTTTTTTGTTGGTTGTTTTGTGTCTGTGTTCTGGAATTTTGCCCTTTATTTGTTTGGGGAATACTCTCTGCTACCATGGTATTTAAATGTATGGGTATACGAAAAAACGTCCTGTTTTTCCTATTGCCACATTGTTTTGCGGTATAATGCGTTGTAGATTTTAGTTCCGCTTAAGTTGCCATACAACAAAAAATCACCCATACATTCATACAGGCTTTCACAGGCATACTGCGTCCATATTGCGGTGTTAGTTGCTTTGGGATACCCATGTGGGGGAATGTAGATGGGGGTCACCATATATGAATGTGTGTGTGTATGTGTGTGTGCGTTAAATATGGTGACAACTGTGAGCATACACTCGTTGTGTTTCTTAGTTTGTCGTAGTTATGGCGCAAACGAAGTGTTCGAGTGTGAGTGTAAAAATGTTGGTAATGATTTATATTGCATTTATTAAATGTTTCAACAACCTTTTTTATTAAAATGGAATTTTTATAACCAAAAAAAACAAAAATAAAAACCAAACACATCCAGCCATTCATAACAAATATTTATAAATACGAGACATGAATGTGTATGAAAATAATTGTTTATGAGAACAATTTTAAGGTAATTTAAGGTTCAGAAAATTATTTATGTACGATAAAATTTATGTATACCCGGTGAAAAATGGTACAAATATGATCATATATGCGTTCATACAGCTTCATGTATGTCCATATATGTAGCATATATGAATATATATGATACTGTATGAAGGCATATATGATCATATTTGCAACATATATGTCCATATACGTAAAATGAGGGCATATGAACATATATGACATATATGCTCTAAATATGTCCACATATGTCATATATGGGCATATGCCCTCATTTTACGTATATGGACATATATGTTGCAAATATGATCATATATGACTGCATACAATTTCATATATGACCATATATGCTCATATATTTACATATATGCATCCATATATTTACATATATGTATCCATATATGCTCATTTTTCACCGGGTAATTAAAATATTTTAATTATTTATGTTTTTTAATGAACACCTACTTTGTATATGTTTATCATAAAGCAGACAATTAATTTTTATAGTCTCTGACTACAGTACGGGGATGGGGATGACATGCCCAGAGTAACGAATCGAAATATGGATCTATGACTGGAAAAAAAATTGTATATTATTGATTCACGATAGATTCTCAGTCATTCTAGCGGTATACGTCCCCCATCCTAGCATATGTCCTATCGTCATAGGCACTACTTTTTGTAATTTATTTATTTTTTATAGAATTTAAATTGATTTAGATTTTATTAGCAAACTTATATTAAATAGAAACTATTTAAAAGAAAATAGATCGATTAAGTTGCTTTTAAGGAGATTTTGTTTTATTTTATAATTATTACTAGTGCAAGTACTTTCATGAAAGTGCATATTTTTACTCGTCTCTCTAAACATAATATAAATTGAATATCTATCCGAATCAATGAATTTTGAATAAAATGGCATCGATTTGTAGTTGCATATTTTTGCATATTTTGGTATAAATGCATATCTTCGTATAAATTGCACTTTTTAAATTTTCATCAACATTTTTTCAAAACTTATTTAAAAACCTGAACATAATCGTAAAATCAATTCACTATTTCTTGTAGAAAAACATTTTTTTCTTATAGAAATGATATTCGGACGCATTTTTTATTAATTTTTTTATTTTTTTTTTAAGATTTTACTAATCGAAAATAAAACTGTCTTTGAATTTAAAAATTTATTACAGGAAAATGGTCCCAGAAATGCCTATACATACATCAGTTTTTTTTTCAAAAATTATACTTTACTCTAATTTTTGAAATTCTCAGCAAAATCGGTCAAGAAGATAAAACAAATCCGTCAAATTTAGATGGGCTGTATTCCAATTTCACTTTTTGAAAAAAACGCTAAACTTGCTTTGAATGACGTTTGTAAGCCACAAAAATATGTTAATAAGTATTTTTGTGACTCAAAAAACCTTAACACTAAAAAAAAAATAACATCACAACATAGTTTTTTGTTTTTTAATGACGAAAAAAACTATTTCAGAGAAAGAGAAATTCAAGAAAAATTGTTCAATTAAAAATTTTTTATCACAAAATGTGTCAATATTTTGTTTACCTGTGCTAAATACCGAATAGGTCATTAAAGTATTCGAAAAAAATTAATTTATGTTAACAAAGTGTTTTTTTTTTTTGTAAAAACAAAAAATTTTAAATGCAAATTTTAAATGCAACATATTTTCGATTTTTAGATGCATGAAAGTACTTGCCCTAATTATTACTAATATTACGCATACGGTGCGTTTGATCAATATAATACGCATCGCACCGTACACTGAAAGAATGATAACACAGTGATACAAAAGAAGCTTTTTATTTCAAACGAAAAAAAATGAAATTAAAGTCAAACTTTCAGAGCTTTTTGCCCTATATGGACTAACAAATCGTAGAAAGAAAGTTTTAGTTTTTCGAAAAATATGCGAGATAAACGTGGTCAAACGTGGTAAAATTAAGCAATGTTTGCACCTTCCCCCTCACGAAAAATGTTTACAAATTGATCTATCTATCAAGATAGGGCGGGCCGAAAAAACGACATTTTCGAATCCCTTCGTACTATGAGAAGAGATATGATTGTGGCAACCATAATTCGCCCGAGGATCAAATTTTATGATTTTTGGAAATTTAAAAAAATAAATAAATAAGTATAAAAGTTAAATTCGGCCTTGCCGAATGTATTTATAGCCTCCACAATGTAAACAAGACTATTTTCCGAAAAAAATAAAAAAAAAATTGTAAAAAAATTCCGCAGAAAAAAATTTTTTGGTGAAAAAATTCCGCAAAAAAAATTTTTGGTGAAAAAAATCCGCGATTTTTTTTTGGAAAAAATATGTTTGTTTTTGCTTAAATATTATTCGGCATCGAATTTTGTTTAAATATGTCAACCAGGAGCCGAATTAAGGTAATGTGAAATGTACGAGGTGTCCTTACATTTTCGTTCATAACTTTTGAAGCATTAAACCGATTTCGCTCAAATGCAATACCATACTGCTCAAGCCAACAACAAGTAAATGTGATAAGTTTCAGTCATATCTGTGTATTATTTTGGCCACGGACATCGCTACAATGTTTTAAAATCGATCACTAATCAATAATGTATTTACTTTATGGGTTCCCAGACCGATATTTCGATGAGTTACAAACGGAATGACAATCTTATATATGAGGCATTCCACACCAAATGTCCCGCTACAGAAAAACATGTGTCCCGTAAATTTCTGAATAGGTTTTTTGGATAGCCCTTTATGTAGCTAAGAAAATTGCGTTTTTGGTTTTTCAAATTTTCGAAAACTGGGCTTAGGAGGCGTGGTCAAATATTGGAAAAATGGTAAAATTTGTGGCGAGTTGCCTTGATTAAATATTTATCACATTAAAACGGAATGCACCACAATGTCAAAAATGTACGTTCTTATATAGTTTTGTATGGGCTATCGATTAAAATTTTTTTTTTGGAAAATTTTCAGAACCCGTTCTGAAATTTTCCATTTTCTAAAAAAGTCAATTTATCAAAAATCCGGCCACTTTTTTTTCTTTATTATTTTTTTAAAAGTTTAGATGTTTGTCCATCCACACAAAAAAAAATCAGAAACACGTACATATTTTTTTTCGAGAAAATCGCATTTGAACTTTAAATTTCATAACAATTTTGTTATTTGCTTCTATTTCTTTGTTTTAAAGTTGCGAATGAGTAATATTAATTGCATAAATATTCGTCATACGCTCTGTTGACACAAGAAAACACAAGCAAATAACAAAATTGTTATGAAATTTAAAGTTCAAATGCGATTTTCTCGAAAAAAAAGATGAACGTGTTTCTGATTTTTTTTGTGTGGATGGACAAACATCTAAACATTTAAAAAAATAAATAAAAAAGAAAAAAAAGTGGCCGGATTTTTGATAAATTGACTTTTTTAGAAAATGGAAAATTTCAGAACGGGTTCTGAAAATTTTCCAAAAAAAAAAAAAATTTAATCGATAGCCCATACAAAACTATATAAGACTATAAATTTTTGAGATTGTGGTGCATTCCGTTTTAATGTGATAAATATTTAATCAAGGCAACTCGCCACAAATTTGACCATTTTTCCAATATTTGACCACGCCTCCTAAGCCCAGTTTTTGAAAAATTGAAAAACCAAAATCGCAATTTTCTAAGTTCCATATAGGGCTATCCATACTACCTATTCAGAAGTTTACGGTACACATGTCGCTGGACATTTGGTGTGGAATGCCTCATATACCAGATCCAGATCCGATTATTTTAACCTGCCCTTCGATGAAAATCTTAGATTTATGGAAAAGTTGCCACCAATATTTAGGATATCGACATTTGTCAACAAATTTCTAAAAATAGCGATTTTTTCCTACGACCAAAACTATTTTTAACCCATTGCACCCTTCTATCAAAGTAAACAATTTCTGATGAAATTTTTCTTTAATCGAAGGCGCCACGGATTTGGGTCAAATTAACTTTTATCAAAGACTTGTCTCGAGCTCTATTAAAGGGTCGATAGAAAGAAATTTTGAGATTTTTTTTTTTAATTTATTGAATGTAGGGAAAAAGCTCAATTTTTACAAAAATTCCAAATAGCGACATCTCGAAAACCGTCAACCGATTTTATATTTTTTTTTTAAATCGTGTTCAGCGCATCAAAATTAATAAATATGATGTTGCGACATATCATATTTATTAATTTTATATTTTTTTGTATTTTTCTTAAACATTTTTAGAAAATCCCAAACTTTGATCGCCGGGCGCCACGGATTTAATCCGATTGTTCTTAAATTTGTAACACATAGTGGGGGTATTCACGGATTCAACCAAGTCGAATTTAAAATTTCTACTTGTTTTTAATATAATTGCTTTACATCTTTGTTTAAAAAAACTTTGTTATTAATTGAACTCAATTGCTCAATTAAAATATACACTCAAATTCATTTTTATCATTTCGCCTTAAATCGCTTGCTATTAAAAATAAAACAAATAACATTCAAATTGAGTACATTTTGATTGATTATTTTTCTTAAATGATTAAATAAAATACCAGCCTCAATATGTCGCTAGAAGTAATTAAGATCGCACGAATGAAATAAAGTGAATAAATTTATTCAATAAACGCGTGTTCAATACTGATGATCAGTGATCACAAATTGGTGTGTCTCTCTCGCTATGATAATAAATTGTAAATAAATGACATTGTTATCGATACATTTTATTAATATTAAACAAACAACATTTTTATTTTTATATGAAAAAGTGTTTGATCAATTTTATTGATTCAAAAGAAAAAAAATATTTTTTAATAAACTTTGTACCAATACCCAGCAAATAAAACCAATGTGCAACAAGTATTTTTATTTATTCTTTCTAATTCACTACAGCTCTTGTTTTAATAATTTCAATCTAAACGAGAACTTGTTACAATGATCGTCATATCGTTGTAGCGAAACAGACCACCACTGAATCAAACCCACGACCCACACGATCAAAGGATAGCAAGTTACCACGACAAAAAGAAAAAAGTCGTTAACACGAACTAGGTAAAATACGTTTGAAACTAGATATTAAATGTAGTAAAACTGCATTTACAGTTTTTCGTTATGTGATCCTGTTTCCTTTTAAAAGGACTTCAAAGTTTTAGGGGATTATATTTTTGTAAAATATTTTTTAAATATTTGTATTTGTCCCTGGATGCCACTAGTAATGTCACATTAAAGAGGAGGATCTCCGCTAATTTTCACATTTCATTATTTTGACACATCAGGAAAAAAGTAGGTAAGTAATGTAATTTCAAAACTTTATCCTTAAATATCATTTACAATTTTTAACAAAATATTTTAATAAAGTTTTGAAAGGATATTATTCACATTCAATTTCTGATATGGCAAAATAAAAAAAAAATGGAAAAATTAGCGAAGATTCTTCTCTTTCATTTGATATCAGTAGTGAGACCATAACACACAGAAAAAAATATGGAGGAAACAAATTTGAGTAATCACTTGTTTAAATGTAAAAACAAAAATTAAGTAATTTTTTAATTGACGCAATTAAAAATTTACTTAAAAATTTTAAAAACAATTTAAGTAAATAATTTATAAAAATTTAATAGTTTTTTTAATTTTTTTTTAACTCTCATAGTTTTTTGAATTCTCGTTTAGTTTATAGTTTTTTGTATATGGGGCATTCCATGTCGAATCGGACACTTTGAAATTTTTTTTTTTAGATTTTCCCAATTTGCTTACATTTTTTAGTACCCTTCGAAAACTCCTTCGTGGTGAATTTCCCGATTTTTTTGATGACCCGTTCAAAAGATATCGAGTTTTTAAAAATTGGTAGTTTGTTCCTTTACTCAAACTTCTTTTACTCATAACTTCTCCAATAATGGTCCAAATTTCAACTTTTTTTTTCAAAACTATTGTTTTTTTAAGTACTTTAAAAAAAAAAAAATCCAAAAAATTCTTAAAAGCGCTCTAGTATGCGATTTTTAAGTTTTAAAATTAAAATCTCATTTTTGAAAATGTTTGTACTCTTCGATTTTTTTGAAATTTTTTGTGTAAAACTTCTATCGATTCTACAGATTTTTTGCCTAAGAGGATCGTGGGATAACGATTATTGCTATTTTTTTAAATTTTTTGAAAAAATTTTATTGTAATTTTCCAATCTTAAAATCATTTCTACTGCTCCAATGGTGCGTCATAGAGGGGTCATTTATAAGACCGACCCCCATTAATTTTCACGTCTTAACATTTCTTTGGAACAAACTAATACCCTATCTCCAATTTCTAAGGGGGCTCCCACACAAAACGACATTTTTTAAAATTTGCTCCAACCGCTCTAACTGCCCTAATAGTGAACTTACAATAGAGCAATAAAATGTATGACCGACCCAAAATATTTTTTTAGTCCAAAAATTTTCTCTGAACACACCTACCCTCTATCTTCTACTGTTAAGGTGGTCCCCATACATTTTGTTTTATTTTTTGTAAATTTGTTTTATTAAATCAGCTTCTACCGGTCCAATGGTGCGTCCGGGAGGGGTCATTAGTGACCCCTATAACATTTTTTTAAAACATACCTACGCCCTATCTCCACTCCCTAAGTAGGCTGCCATACAAATAACAGTTGGAGCAAATTTTATAAAAATGTAATTTTGAATGGAAGCCTACTTAGGGATTGGAGATAGGGCGTAGGTATGTTTTAAAAAAAATGTTGTAGGGTAAAAATAAATGGGGGCGGTCTCACTAATGACCCTTCTCGGACGCACCATTGGATCGGTAGAAACTGATTAAATAAAACAAATTTACAAAAAAAAAAAAAAAATGTATGGGGACCGCCTTAACAATTACACTCAAAATATTTTGTAGGCAAAAACAAATAAAAACCACATTTCAAACCAGTGAATAAACAATTGAAAACCATCCCAGGAATTAATCATTTATTTTAACAAACATCAACATTTATTTTTTACTGTTGACAAAATTTTCTAAAATAAATAACATTAAACATTGAAAAATTACGTTTTTTCACTCTTTTTTACCAACAAATTCATAAAAAATAACCTACAAAAACATTAAAAATTAATGACAGTTCTGTTATTTTTACCAACAAGTTTCAAAAAAATAACCTACGAACACAATAAAAATTAATGATTTCGGTGGTTATTTTTACAATTTTCTATTGAAATGTTTTTTTAAAAATTTTTAATAAAATTTTGGGGAATCGATCCCGCAATCAACTATATTCTGGCCAGACACTCTACCCAGTGCCAAAGTCACTTGATACAAATATGTTTTTATATTTCTATAAATAATTTTTTGATTTTTTTTTTCCAAAAATTAACCTACTTGTGTAGGTAAAAACTAATGATATATCATTAAAAAATACCAACAATTTAAAAAAAAAAATTGCTTACACAAATCATTAAAAATTTTAAGAATAATCAGTAGTTTTTAATTACAGAACAAAAATAAATGACTTTAAAAATTAAATGTTAATGAAAGTCGTTATTTTTTAGTGTGTTATTTTTGAAACAAAGGACAGAAGTAGTCAATAATAAAAACTGAACATCAAACAAATGTTTTTTCTTTTAAAATCGACTAAACGTAAAATTTTTAAAATAAACTACAAACAGTTAATGATATAATTTTTTAAGTGTAGAGATTGGACTAAAAAATATTGTGGGTCGGTCATACATTTTGTTGCTCTAAGGCACTATTAGGGCATTTAGAGCGGTTGGACCAAATTTTAAAAAATTTCGTTTTTTTTCAAACATTTAATAAATTTTTATTAAAAATTTACTCAATTCTATTAAATCGTTTGCTGGTGCAAAATTGATTAATTTTTTACTCAATAGTATTAAAAATTTATTCAAATATTTTTTTTTATTTTTTTCTGTGCACAAGTACAAATATGTAAAAATATTTTACAAAATGTAATCCTTTAAAACTTTGGAGTCCTTTCAAAAGTAAACAGTCTCACGAAATGAAAACTGTAAGTGCAGTTTTACTCAATTTTTTCTATACACTCATGTCAGACGTATATCATCCGGTTCATATTTAATACTGGCTGTCTGTCCTTATTGGGCCGAAATGACCCAATGAGCATTGCCAAAACTTGAATTATACAATTTTACGTATAATTTTGCTAACTTTGAATTTAAAAATTAAAAATTAAATTTTTAACTATGCACTTAAAAATATTTTTTCTTAATTCATTTAAAAATATTATCTAAAAGTTTTTACAGTTAAATTTAAAAGTTTATTGACAGTTTCCTGCCACATCTGACAGAATTAGGTGGAGTATTATAAAAATGACATTAAAAAATGAAAAAACAAAATAATAATAATATGATGGAGACGATTGTCGTCTGTCTACATCGTCAGTTACAACGTTGCAAACAATTGTTGCTCATTTATTTTTATTATTTGTTTTATTACAATTTTGTTGATATTTTTTTACAAATTTGTTGTAATATAATAATTTTTTGCAACTATTATTTGCTCTTGTTGGAAGCAATAAAACGCCTATTTGCATTAGAAATACAACACCTCCATGCAATGAACTTTGTTGAATATGAAATTTAAATTGAAAAATAAAATGCAGCGCAAGTAGGCTTGTTTGTTTAACTATCAAGTGAAAAATAAAAAAAAAAAGGTTATAAAGCAATTGAATTTATTAGTTAAAAAAAGAGTTCACTAAAAACAAGGGTGGCCATATGGAGTGAAATTCAACTTCAAAGCGGCATTGAAAATAAGTCAAACTTATGAATTTAGATGAACTGAATACATATTTGAATACTCAGAACTGCACTTTATGTGGTTTAGTCCAAAAAATGGAAAAATTAGATCAGGGGGAAAAAGTTCGTTATTAAAGAACTAAGTTAAACAACCTCTGAAAACCTCTAATTTTTGGCATTTTTATACCCTCTAACCACATAGAGGTATACTCACCCAAAAAGAAAACGCCCCAGCCAATTTTGTTTTGTTTTTTTTTTTAATTAAACTGTTAAGAAAATAAAGATTTTTTCCCTAAATTCCAAGCTTTTTGCCATACGCTAATTAAAATAATAGCCTGGAAAGGTGGACCATATGACCGGGAAATACAAAAATATATGCCAAGCATTAGCAGCCTCCAAATGGAAATTCAAAAATCATCGTGTTTTCAACAGGCAGTCTGGTAACGGTTTCCCGGTTCTAGATACATTCCCGGGAATACCGGTATTCCCGTTTCTGATTTTGATACCAGTTCTCAAAAAACAAAAAAAAATGAAACTACACAATTCCGAACAGCTTTCCTAAAAAAAAATTTTGATTCTGAAAAAACTTTAAAAGCTCTGTTGGCAACTCTTTTTTTATAGGCATATCATTTGGTGTTGTTGTTCTTTAATGTTTATGATATGTTTGACAAAGCGAACGAATGTAAATGGCGCAATCGTATAGATTTTAGAATGCAGAATGTTACCAACGCAATTTGTATAAAATTACAAATAATACAGTTAAACGGAATGAATGCACACACAGCAGAGGTCATAGAACTCTAGAATAGTCATGCTGAGAGAGATAGTAGACAGACAAACAATTTACACAGATGTGAGTGTATAAATTATAATTTAAAAATAACTACACAGTGCAACAACGAAAATCGGAATGGAATGAAACCAAAAGCAAATGAAAGTTGGAATATTCCATAACGAAAAGCTTTTTTTTAGCTCAGTGCTAGATATTTTTTACACGCATTTCAAGTTGGTGAACTTTTATTATATGCAACACATAATGACTTATTGAAAAACACAAGAACTTGACTATACAGGTTCGATTCTACAACTAATCCAAAGATTCAGATAAGCAGGGGCCCTCAAATGATGATGTCATCATTTTTTGCCTAATCAGAGTTGGTGATATTGCTTAAGCTGTGTTTATATCATACCACTGAGTATTAAGACTTGTCAAAAAATTGTGTGTAATCTGATTTTGTTGACAGTCCAATAAGACTTTTGATTTTATGAAATATTTCAAAAAATGACTGTGTGCTATTACATTTGCATACAAACAGCTGTTTTTAAAAATGTCTGTTTGATTTTGTTTATGATTTTTTTGGCAGTATTAAGACTTTACTTTCTTAAAATCCAAAGACTCGGTGGGATGATATAAACACACCTTTAAGTATATTTGGCAAAAATATGACTAATACTCCGTTGAGCAAATTCTTTTAACATTTTATGATATGGAAAATTATCGTTTTTCACTTTTTTTAGCGTAACTTTACAGGGACTGTTGATTTTTCCCTAACATTATTTAGTAAAATTGTAGCCACGGTCAAGCTGAACAACTCTTATAAACATACCAAAAGGATTTGAACGTGTTTAGGCATCCTAATTTGAAGACCATTCCGTAAATTAGTCGATTTTGACTAAAAAATGCACAATTGCCCCTAGAGGGATAAAATGCAAGAAAACCACATTAGTTTTTATACCCTCCAACCACAATATGGGGGTATACTCACTTTGTCATTCCGTGTGTAACGCATCGAAATATCGGTCTAGGACCCTATAAAGTATATAGGGCATATCAAATCGGACACTTTGAATTTTTTTTTTTAATATTTTTCCATTTTGTTTACAGTTTTTAGTACCTTTCCAAAGCTCCTTCGTGGTAAATTTTCAGATTTTTACTACGGACACTTTGAAAAATTTTACCTCGGACACTTTGAAAAATTTTTTTTTAGATTTTTCCATTTTGTTTACAGTTTTTAGTACCTTTTGAACGCTCCCTCGTGGTAAATTTTCAGATTTTTTTGATGACCCATTCAAAAGATATCGAATTTTTAAAAATTGGCAGTTTGTTCCTTTACTCAAACTTCTTTTACTCATAACTTCTTCAATAACACTGTACAACACAAAAAAAAAAAATTACAAGGTCAGACCAAAAAATTTTGATAGAAGAGACAAAAAAAGAATACACGTGTATCGGCGTTTTGAAAGTTTACATCTGGGTTTCATTTTAGGGGGAGGTAAAGTTTCCCCCAAATGCAAATGTTGTATTGTAAATCGTCATTGAATATCGAGTGAAGCTTACGTTTAAAGTATATGGTGTGTGAAGCAAATTTATGTAAAATGTTACGGAGAACATTTTTGTGGAATATGTTAACCCTCTAACTCCTCTAGATAAGGGACGGCGAATATTTTTGCGGAACATTTTAACCCCTTAAATCCCTGTTTTAGTGGCGTTATTTGTTCTTTTTTTAGAATAAGGACAAAAAAGACCCTTATCTTGAGGAGTTAGAGGGTTAACATATTCTACAAAAATGTTCTCCGTAATATTTTATATAAATTTGCTGAACACACTATATACTTTAAACGTAAGCTTTACCCGATTTTCTTAATAAATGCGAAATTAACCCTAAGCTCTCTATTGTTGTGTCTTATAAAAGACTTTCTTGTTGAGTTTTATGTTTTGGTGTGTTCAGGGACTTATAGTAAAATTTCACGGCGGATATTTTTGCGGAACATTAAAACCCCTTAAATCCTTGTTTTAATGGTGTTTTTTGCTCTTTTTGAAAAGAAGGACAAAAAAGACCCTTATCTTGAGGAGTTAGAGTTAACATATTCTACAAAAATGTTCTCCGTAACATTTTACATAAATTTGCTGAACACACCATATACTTTGAACGTAAGCTTTACTCGATTTTCTTAATAAATGCGAAATTAACCCTAAGATCTATTTTGTTGTGTCTTATTTCTGACCTTCTGGTTGAGTTTTCCGTTTTGGTGTATTCAAGGACTTATAGTAAAATTTTACGGCGAATATTTTTTCGGAACATTTAAACCCCTTAAATCCCTGTTTTAATGGTGTTTTTTGCTCTGTTTGAAAAGAAGGACAAAAAAGACCCTTATCGTGAGGAGCTAGAGGGTTAATATATTCCACAAAAATGTTCTCCGTATCATTTTATATAAATTTTCTGAACACACCATATACTTTACACGTAAGCTTCACTCGATATTCAGAGACGATTGACAATACAACATCTGCATTTGGGGGAAACTTTACCTCCCCCTAAAATGAAACCCAGATGTAAACTTTCAAAACGCCGATACACGTGTATTTTTTTTTTTTGTCTCTTCTATCAAAATTTTTTGGTCTGACCTTGTAATTTTGGAAAAAATTTGATTTTGTTGTGCAGTGTAATAGTCCAAATTTTAAATTTTTTTTTTACGTACTTTAACAAAAAAAAAAAACAAAAAATTCTTAAAAGCGCTCTAGTATGTGATTTTTAAGTTTTAAAATTTAAATTTCATTTTGGAAAATTTTTGTACTCCTCGATTTTTTTGAAATTTTTTTGTGTAAGACTTCAATCGATTCTACAATTTTTTTCCCAGGAGGATTGTGGGATAACGATTATTACTATTTTTTAAAATTTTTTGAAAAAAATTTATTGTAATTTTCCAATCTTAAAATCATTTCTACTGCTCCAATGGTGCGTCATAGAGGGGTCATTTATAAGACCGACCCCCATTAATTTTTGCATCTTAACATTTCTTTGGAACAAACTAATACCCTATCTCGAATTTCTAAGGGGGCTCCCACACAAAACGACATTTTTTAAAATTTGCTCCAACCGCTCTAATTGCCCTAATAGTGCACTTATTGTTAGAGCAACAAAATGTATGACCGACTCACAATATTTTTTTAGTCCAAAAATTTTCTCTGAAAACACCTACCCTCTATCTCTAATTGTTAAGGCGGTCCCCATACAATTTTTGTTATTTTTTTGTAAATTTGTTTTATTTAATCAGCTTCTACCGGTCCAATGGTGCGTCCGAGAGGGGTCATTAGTGAGACCGACCCCCATTTATTTTTACCCTACAATATTTTTTTAAAACATACCTACACCCTGTCTCCACTCCATAAGTAGGCTCCCATACAAAATGACTTTAAGATTGGAAAATTACAATAAAATTTTTTCAAAAAATTTTAAAAAATAGATCCTCGATCCTCCTGGGCAAAAAATTTGTAGAATCGATAGAAGTTTTACGCAAAAAAATTTCAAAAAAATCGAAGAGCACAAACATTTTCAAAAATAACATTTAAATTTTAAAACTTAAAAAATGCACACTAAAGCGCTTTTAAGAATTTTTTGGGATTTTTTTTTTTAAAGTATGTAAAAAAACAAAAAAATTAAAAAAAAAAAAAATTAAATTTGGACCATTATTGAAGAAGTTATGAGTAAAAGAAGTTTGAGTAAAGGAAAAAACTACCAATTTTTAAAAATTCGATATCTTTTGAACGGGTCATCAAAAAAATCTGAAAATTTACCACGAAGGAGTTTTCGAAGGGTACTTAAAGCTGTACACAAATTAGGAAAATCTAAAAAAAAAAAATTTCAAAGTGTCCGATTTGACATGGAATGCCCCATATATATTAATGATGCCCGATCGATTTTAAGACATTCTAGCGATGTCCGTCTGTCTGTCTGTGGAAAATGCTATCACGGACAAAATATTGTACAGAGATGACTGAAACTTAACATATTTATTGGAAGTTCTCCCGAAAAGTTTGGTATTGCATTTGAGCGATATCGGTTCAGCGGTTCAAAAGTTATGAACGAAAATGTAAGCACACCTCATAAGTTTCAGTACATTCAACATAACCTAAAAATACAAAATGCTTTAATTCGGCTTCTGGTTGACATATGTGAACATAATTGAACACCAAATGGTATTTAAAAGAGTACGAACATATTTTTTGACAAAAAAAGAACAAAATCGCGGATTTTTTTTTTTACCAAAATTTTTTTGCGGAATTTTTTTTTTTAAATTTTTTTTTTTCCAAAAGCAATTTTCTTTTAAATAAAGTTTTTTGAAATAATCTTTTTGAAATTGTGGAGGGTATCACTACATTCGGCAAGGCCGAATTTAACCTTTTTACTTGTTTTCTTTCCTTTTTACCCATCATCTTCGCAGATTTTTTCGAACGAAACATAAACAGATTTTTACTTATAGAAAACTATCAGATTTTTCCCAGAGAAAAAATCTCTCAGATTTTTCCTACAGAAAAAACTGTATAATTTTTCTTATAAAAACTGTTAAATTTAGCCTTTCGAAAAATTTGCAAATTATTCTGATAGAAATATTCCCAAATTTTTCTAATAGCAAAATACAAAAAATTTTCCTATAGTAAAATGCCCAAATTTCTCATCTAGAAAAATTCCTAAATCTTTCGTCAAAAAAAATTATCGTATTTTTGCTAAATAAAGTTTTTAATATTCTTAGACTTTTTTCATTTAGAAAAATTATAATATTCGGAAACATTTTTCCTTCAGAAAACTTAAGGTTCTTAGAAATTTTTCACAGAAGAACTTCTATAAAAAATTTCTCCTGTAGAAAAGTTCTCAGATTTTTCCCAAAAAATTCTAAGGTTTTTCCTATAGAAAAATTGGTAAATAATTCCTTAAGATTTTTTATTTTTTCCTAAAGAAAAATTCAAAAATATTTATATAGAAAATTTATAGAAAACTGAGAAATTTTTCCTTTAGAAAAATTTTAAGAATCTTAGACATTTTTTGTAGAAAAAAATTCTCGTATTATTTCCATTTATTTTTTTCTCTCTCTTTATTTTTTTCTTTCCTTCCCTTTAAGGTCCACCTTAAATAATAATTATAATTATAAATACTTGTAAATTGTATAAGAGGCGTATAATTAATTTTGTAATTGGTTTTAAATAAAAAACATACACAACGGTGCACAGTGTTTTTTATTTTAATAATTTGACTATTCAGTAAGTACTAGACCGATTTCAGCGAAATTCATACTGGTTATAGCTAACGTAATTTCGAGCTCAAGTTTGAAAGCTGGACCCCATATGATCAAAAAGGGCACTACCAGGCGCCTCTAAGTAGGACATATTAAGTATACAAAAATTTTAAATGCTTTAAAATCATCAACTTAAAATGCGTGTAAAAAAAAGCCTTTAGGGTTTTGTTATGTAAAATGTCAAGTTTCATTTACTTTGATTTCATCGCATTACGATTCGGAAAAATCGAGTTTGTATCACTGTGTTTTCTGTATTGTTTTTAAAACATATCATAACTTAAATAGAAAAATTAATTAAAATATTTACAAACAAAAAAACAACTTGTGATAACTTAAAAACAAATTTAAGGAAATAATTTATTAAAAATTTTTTGTTATTAATGAATAACAAAAATTAACTACAAATTTGTTGTTGTTAACACTTGACTTAAGTTTGGTAAATAATTTTCATTTTGGGTGTTTAACAGGTTGTTGAATTTTATTTGCCACACCATATTGTCATTGTTGGTGTTGCATGCAACTAACTCGTAACAAATATTTTACCACTCACTTTCAAGAGCCTTAAAAGAAAAACAATAACAAAACAATACTCTATACATTATTATTACTATTATTATTAGTATTATTACACTTGTCAACATACAATGACAATAAAATTGGTAGTTTGACACTAATTGACAGTTGCAAGTGACACAAATAAGCAAATTTTTATATTTGTTTGCAAAAGAAAAAAAAACTAACAAAAAAAAATACTACTACAACTATTTGGTTACCTACTTAAAAAAATATAATAAAAAAAATATTGTTGAAAAATAAAAGTAAATGTTTTGTAATTGTGGAGCATGCAACAACGATGACTGCTACATCGTACAGACGGTCTTTTACACTCAAATGAATTCGTTAGATTTTAATCGGAAATGGAAAGTGAGAATTACAGCACTATATACAATTTATAATTTCTTGCTTAAATGAGTTCAACAAAAATATAGGAAATGAGAATGAATGTAGCGGCTGTATTAGTTTTAAGTTCATTGATAACAACAAAATTCTTTCTAACCCGAGTAAAAATTTTTATATGATGCAATATATAATGATATATGACACAATATATATTAATACGCAATTTGATCCGAATAATGGTGGATGTTTTTGCATTAAAAAAGATCTACTTGTATAAAATATGATCTGATTTCATCCGAGTTTTGACCAGACATTGCCTTATATTGGTGGATCTAATTAGATCTAATTGCACAAAAACATATAAGATCCTGGTGTTTTTTGGTTTGGGTTGAGATACACCACAGGACAACGATACATTCACCAAACATATAATTTTCAAAAACAAAAAAAAATGTTTGGGTACGTTTCGAACCAGATAGGTGATATACATAACCCTAACAAGAAATGTTTAGGAACATTTTAAAAAGTTTCTTATACTTTGCCTAAAAAACTTAGAAAATTTTTGGTTAAATGTAAACATATATAGGTTTATATGGAACAGCATAAGCTATATATAATTTTAAGTTAAATTATACAGAAAAAGAAATTTTGTATTGACCCTCATATAATTTTATATAATTATATCAACCGTACACCTTTTAATCCGAATAATGATTAAATTATGTATTACTACACATGACTGCATTAAAAAAATTTAGAAAATATCTCAGGGATGTATATTCATATATAATTTATTATGTTTGTATCAAGTTATATATTGTAATATATGTTTATTTTTACTCGGGAATGCAGTAATTCTCATTTTCCATTTTGGGTGAATCCATGTCAAACCGCACAGAAAACTGTCATTTTCGGATTTGTCACCTCCGATGTTAATGAAATTCGCAAAAACTATTTCACATGCGTTCTTTCCATAAAATGATTACCTTACAAGCTCCAAAAATTTTTAGTTTTCGAAATATGGCGTCTTGAAAATTGGCAAAAACGTCAAATTTTCAATAAGGTGCACATACAAAGTCACCCATAACTTTAAAACTATAAAACCCACAATTACCAAATAGGTACCATTTGAAACCTAAAAAGATTACCTTAAAAGTGACATGCACAATTTTTTCTTGTAATGAAAGGTCAAAGGTCATATTTCAATGTTTTATGTTCAAAGATCTATATCTCAAAAACCGATATTTTTAAAATTCTCAAAATAATATATGATAACAATCAAGTCTTTCCCTACATTTGTATCAAAATTTCAGGGTGGACACTCATATGGTTCCAAAGTTACAGAGGAAAACGTGCTCGAAGGCAAGGTTTTTTCTACGAGTTCATATGAAAAATATTGCACAAACAAAACAATATACATAGTCGTAAACAAAGGTGCGGGCCTAGAACAAGGCTTAATACTTTTTATGTATTTTGAGTTATATTGTAGGGGTTTACTTGTTCTTTTACAAGGAAAGTCCTCGAAAGTGAACATACCTGATTTCTTTAAAATTTATACACAAGCTAGAAAAAATAAATCTAAAATCAACCAGTCTGAGCTTGTCGGCCTAAATTCAGGTTAAACGGGGTTAAAATTACCATTTTCAGTTATTTTAAAGTTTAGGTACTTTATATTGATGCCACATATAACAGATCGGTTTCATTCGAAACCTATATTCTTCCATAGTAGGGAAATAGGAATGGGGTGGGGGAACCGTATGTTCAAAGCGGAATAAAGCTCATAAACAAGAATATAATCAAGCATAAAAATGGTTTAGAAATGGAAACACTAATGTTTCGAACTTCTTTGAATTTTTGCCTTATTTTATTTTGAAAACACTAATAAAGATATTTTTTTTTTAAATTCGGATGAAACCCTTCCTGTAAGAAAAACTGCCAATAAAAAATTCATGTGATTGCTTAATTTAAATAGAAAATAGTACCAACAATGAATTTGTTTTACAAAAACTATATAGTTTAACAAAAACTATATAGTTTAACAAAAACAATTATGCAACAAATAAAATGTCTCAAACAGACGCAAAATTTTTTTTTTTCAAATGAAACGGATCTGATAAGTGGCATCAATGTACCTAAAAGTTTAAATTACTAAAAATCTGTCATTTTTGACTCCCGCTGAACCCTTTAAACTTAATTAAGACCAATAAGCTCAGACAGGTCGATGTTAGATATTTGTTGTCTTTCATGGGCATAAATTTCAAAGAAATTACGTATGTTCACTTTGAAGATTTTCCTTGTAAGAAAACAAGAAAACCCAACGATAAAATTCAGTTTTGATAGTGAAATCAAATTCAGGAGGTCGAAATATTAATAAATAATGGGTTCAGTTTTTAGGTCCGTCCCATTGTTTGTTTACTGCTAGCAACATGCTAGCATGCTATGCTGCTTCGTGTGTGTAAGCTTTTGCATATGAACTCGTAGAGAAAATCTTGACTTCAAGCACGTTTTCCTCTGTAACTTTGGAACCATATGAGTGTCCACCCTGAAATTTTGATACAAATGTAGGGAAAGACTTGATTGTTATCATATATTTTTTTGAGAATTTTAAAAATATCGGATTTTGAGATATTGGTCTTTGAACATTAGACCTTGAAATATGACCTTTGACCTTTCGTTACAAGAAAAAATTGTGCATGCCACTTATAAGGTAATCCTTTCAGCTTTCAAATGATACCTATTTGGTAATTGTGGGTTTTATAGTTTTAAAGTTATGGGTGACTTTGTATGTTGACCTTATTGAAATTTTTACGTTTTTGCCAATTTTCAAGACGCCATATTTCGAAAACCGAAAGGTTTTGGAGCCAGAAGGGTAATGATTTTAGGAACACTATCCATTTGCAATATATTTGTCAAATTTTATTTAAATCGAAGGTGACAAATCCGAATGCTGTGTGGTTTGAGGTGGATTTGCCCTTTTGTGTTGTGAAGCATTTGGGCAGAAATAGAAATATGGCTAAAATTCCTTTGTGGACTTTTCAACGATTTTTCTTTTAAAATTTTTTTGTCTAAGTCTTCTAACATTATTTTTTCGACTGTATATAGTCTTGGAAGTTTTGTGGCAGGATAGGAAACAATGAAGGTAAAACAGCCACCACTTAAACATTTGTCATATTTGTTTGCGCATGTGCAACACAACTCTAACACTATTTTGTCATTGTTGTTGCTGTGTTGTTTTTTTTTTCCAGTTCATTGTGTCAGCAATATAGTTAATGTTGTTGAGTAATAGGCGCAATTGTTGTTTCTGCTGTTTTTCGTAGTTTTGAATTTCTTTCATGCTGTTTTTTTGTTTAACACTCCTGAGACATTGTCAGAAGTCAAATGTCGTTATGTTACAATTAAATTTAAATTTTGTGCTTTTTTGTAAATTTTGGCGTAAACACAATATGTAGACTGTCGTTTTGTTTGATACACAAATTTGTTATGAACAAATTTTGAAAAGTTTGCAATAAAATAAATTAATGATTTTAAGGTCGAAACAACTTTTACAAAACATTAGTTTAAATATGTTTTAGAATTCAATTAAAAGTTTGACTAAAATCGATTTTTGGAAATTTTTTAAAACAAAATTAAGGTAAATTGTTTATATAAGAAAAAGTATTAGATTTTGAGAAATTATTCCTATAGAACAAGTCTCCGATTATGAGACATTTCTTCCATTGAAAAAGTCTTCGGTTCTAATACATTTTTCAAATAGAATAAGTCTCAGATTCTGAGACCGTTTTCCTAAAGTCGCAGATTCTAAGACAGTTTGCCTTTAGAAAAATTCTCAGATTCTGAGAAATTTTTCCTATAGAAAAGTCTTAGGTGCTGATACATTTTTTCTATAGAAAAAGTCTCAGGTTCTGAGAAAAAGTCTTAGATTCTGAGAAATACGTCTTGTGACACGATAAATTTATTTATTTTTAATCAAAAACAAGCTGTGCCAAATCTTTGATACCCTCCAAAAATAAATTAAAAAAAAAAAAAAAATACAGGGGTTTTTTTTTGTGGGGAGGGAAGGCCCCACAGGGGGTAATTGGAAGTAATTTTTTCCTCTCGCGATTTATGTTTAAAAATTCATTTATTATGCGTTTTGCAGTAATACAATTTTTGCATTATTTGATAATTTTTTAAATCCACGCCCACAAATGGGGGCGGGCCAAGAAATTCTTCCGATATTAAAATTTTTAATTTTTTTAACACAGGTACAATAAAATCTGTAAAAAATGGCGTAGAGGTTGATTTAGTTTCTCAAGGGGGATCGCTTTTCCCCCGGGTCCGATTTTTCCCATCACCGAACTTAACCAGCCTATGACCATAAGATATATTTGTACCGAACTTCAGGCGTCAAGCTCTTTTGTTTTGGACTGTATCGTGTCTTCCACAGACAGACGGACGGACGGACATCGCTAGAATTTCTTAGAATCGATCAATAATATATGGGGCATTCCATGTCAAATCGGACACTTTTAAATTTGTTTTTTTAGATTTTCCTAATTTGTTTACAGTTTTTAGTAGAGATGGGCGCGTGAGTGATTTTTAAGTCACACTCAGTCACGCTCACGCCAGGAATTTTTGAATCACGCATACTCACTCACGAGCATATTTTTTCTACTCACACTCACTCACAATCACGTGAGTAAATTTAATACAACTCACACTCACGTGCACTCACGCAAGCTTTACTCACACTCACGTTGACTCACACTCACGAAACTTTTTTTTATACAAAAAAAAATTCAAAAACTAAAATTTCAAAAATCTTTCAAAATTTTCAACAAAATTTAAAGTTTAGCTTAATTTTTCATTTTTCTTTGTTTTTTCGGGACGAAATCTTAAATTAAGTCAAATTTTAAAATTTTTTGGATGCTTTTTTGGTACGAAAGGAAATATGAAGAGAAAATAAATCACGCAAACTCACGCAATAAAATCGACTCATGCACACTCTCTCACGCAAAAATATTACTCACGCACACTCACTCACACAATTTTTTTCTCCACTCACACTCACTCACAGTCACGTGAGTAAAATTGAATTCAGTCACACTCACGCGTGAATCACGTGATTCACGCTATAATCTGCTCAGGTGCCCATCTCTAGTTTTTAGTACCCTTCGAAAACTCCTTCGTGGTAAATTTTAAAATTTTTTTGATGACCCGTTCAAAAGATATCGAATTTTTAAAAATTGGTAGTTTGTTCCTTTACTCAAACTTCTTGTACTAATAACTTCTTCAATATTGGTCCATATTTCAACTTTTTTTTCAAAATTTTTGTTGTTTTACGTACTTTTTATAAAAAAAAATCCCATAAAATTCTTAAAAGCGCTCTAGTATGCGATTTTTAAGTTTTAAAATTTAAATCTCATTTTTGAAAATGTTTGTACTCTTCGATGTTTTTGAAATTTTTTTGTGTAAAACTTCTATCGATTCTACAAATTTTTTGCCCAGGAGGATCGTGGGATAACGATAATTATCCCAGCAAAATTTTCGGTTGCAAAGAACGGATTGAGGAACAACTTATACTTCCCTAGAACCTGTTCTAATTCTTGTGCAACACCGATTCTTTTAACAAAGGGATTGTCCCAAAAGCAACAGGTGTTTGTAAGCAAAATTAGAACATATTTTTGTTCCTCGGAATCAGTTCTAGAAGTAAAATTTGGAACAGAAATAAGAATTAAAGAAATATATTGAATTGCATTAATTTATTTAACAAAGATAAAGACAATCATATATAAATGAAATATTTACATTTTTTTTACCACACATTCATCCTTTTTCGCCTCCAAATTTGCATTTTGGGCCTTCCAATAGTGACATACCAGAACATGGATTTTCTGCAAACAAAAATAACAAACATAATATTATTAGTATTTGATCCGACCCAGACAACGAAAATATAATTAACTCACCTTTGTTTCAACAATTTTCACGATTATATCCTGCTTTTTTAATAGAATTTCGTGTTTTTTTCTTCGTTAACAAAAATAAATTGATATTTATTTTTTAATTTTTTTGACACATAATTTTTTTTTAATTCCTGAGAACCAAAATGTTATGAAACTTTGATTGCAGAGAACAAGTTTCACAATAATTTTCACTTAACTTGTTCTGAATAATTAAAGTGTAATAGTGTATGGTTACCAAAGAACCTGTTCTAGAACAAGTGTTGTCAGAATCGGTTCTGAAAAATTTTCCTGGGTACTATTTTTTAAAATTTTTTGAAAAAAAAATATTGTAATTTTCCAATCTTAAAATCATTTCTACTGCTCCAATGGTGCGTCATAGAGGGGTCAGACCGACTCCCATTAATTTTTACGTCTTAACATTTCTTTGGAACAAACTAATACCCTATCTCCAATTTCTCAGGGGGCTCCCACACAAAACGACATTTTTTTAAAATTTGCTCCAACCGCTCTAACGGCCCTAATAGTGCCCTTAGAGCAACAAAATGTATGACCGACCCACATTATTTTTTTAGTCCAAACATTTTCTCTTACACACCTACCCTGTATCTTTAACTGTTAGGGAGGTCCCCTTACAATTTTTTTTTATTTTTTGTAAATTTGTTTTATTTAATCAGCTTCTACCGGTCCAATGCACAGAGGGCCAGACAGATCGATTTCCGGCCAAAAGTCCTTATTTGGAAATTCTCAAAAAAATGTATACCAGTTTGTTGGACATATATAGAAGCAGGTTTTCTGAACTTATCTTAATGATCCAATTACACCCTTTCCTTTGACAGGTCTTCAAAGTTAAAAAAGTTGGTAAAAAAAACTTTAAAAGATGAGATACTTTTTTAATTTTTTTTCCAAACTTCTATTGCTGATGTTTAACTTTTTGTTTGCGTGGTTCAACCTTATATATAAGCCTTTGTTACGAAAATAACGTGGACAAATATAACTCATTTGCCTGGCAGCAATTCGCGTTTTTTTGAAAAATGTTATAATTTTTTAGCTATTTACCTCGCGCCGAAAAAATCCTCAGCGATCCTCAGTTCGATACAATCGGTCTATATTTTTTTTGATATAGAATAGATCCATATCTTTCGAAAAAAGTTGCCCAAACTTGCTCGAAATGATAAATGGTAAAACTACAGCTATTTTTTGATAGTGGTGCTAGATTTTAAAAAAAAAAAAATAATTTGAACAAAAATAATGTTTTATGGCTTTAAGTAGTTTTTATCGCCAGAGAGTGCTTTTAATGTAAGAAATAAAATTTAGGATACATTTTTAGTATTTTTTAAAGAATTAGGGAAAACATTAGTTACACCATTTCAAATTAAATTCAAAAATTTTTATTCAATTTCCAAAATTTTCTGAAAAATTCATACCACATTTGTTAAAACGAATTGAGTAAATAATTTGCCTACACCATTTCCAAAAGCTTTTCTGAAACTTATTAAGTCGATTACAGCATTTCTACATTTATAACAAAAATACAAAAAAATGTTTCTAACAGCATGTTAAGTTTTATTTATGGAGTTAAAAAAATAATGTAATTGTACTTTTTCCATGTAATTGCACTATTTTTAAATTTATTTTGAAAAATATAAAAAAAACAAAATAGAATTAGTCGCCATATTGATTACGACCTATTGAATTTTTATAAGTTATCATTTATTTTTTTAGATTCAGCAACTAAAAGACTCCCTTAAAACCAAATTTAAGTTAAACCGAAAAATTTTTAAAAAATTTGTCCACCATATTGGATCCGCCATTTTAATTTTTTTTTGGTTTTAGTTACATTTTGAAACTGGTGTCCCCAAAATCCTCTAGAAGCACTTTTCAGCCGGATCCAGCAACGATAAATACTTTTGGCCGGAATTGGATCATTCTCACAAACTTTAAGGAACATATTAAGTCCGCCATTTTGTTTTTAAAAATTCAGAGTTATAATTCTGATTCAGTAACTCCAAGACCCCCTTAAAAAAAATTTTGAGTTAAATCGGTCAATTAAAAAAAAAAAATTGTCCGCCATATTGGATCTGCCATTTCGACTTTTTTAGTTTTACGCTAAATTTTGAAATCAGGGACCCCAAAATCCTCTAAAGGCACATTTTCAGACGAATCCAGCACCAATGAAGACTTTTGGTCAGAATTGGATCATTCTAACAAACTTTAAGTAGCTTGTTTAGTGCGCCATTTTGTTTTTCAAAATATAGGGTAACAATTCTGATTCAGTATCTCCAAGACCCCCTTAAAACAAAATTTGAGGTAAATCGGAAATCTTTAAAAAAAAATTGTCCGCCATATTGGATCTGCCATTTTGACTTTTTTAGTTTTACGCTAAATTTTGAAATCAGGAACCCCAAAATCCTCTAAAGGCACATTTTCAGACGAATCCAGCACCATTGAAGACTTTTGGTCAGAATTGGATCATTCTGACAAACTTTAAGTAGCTTGTTTAGTGCGCCATTTTGTTTTTCAAAATATAGGGTAACAATTCTGATTCAGTATCTCCAAGACCCCCTTAAAACAAAATTTGAGTTAAATCGGACATCTTTTAAAAAAAAATGTCCGCCATATTTGATCCGCCATTTTGAATTTTTTAGTTTTTAGATAAAATTTGAAATCAGCGACCCCAAAATACTCGGGGTGCACATTTTCAGCCGGATCCAACAACGATAAAGACTTTTGGCCGGAATTGGATCATTCTGGCCCTCTGTGCAATGGTGCGTCCAAGAGGGGTCATTAGTGAGACCAACCCCCATCTATTTTTACCCAACAACATTTTTTAAAACATACCTACGCCCTATCTCCACTCCCTAAGTAGGCTCCCATACAAATAACAGTTGCAGCAAATTTTATAAAAATGTAATTTTGAATGGAAGCCTACTTAGGGAATGTTTTAAAAAATGTTACAGGGTAAAAATAAATGGGGGTCGGTCTCACTAATGACCCCTCTCGGACAAACCATTTGACCGGTAGAAGCTGATTGAATAAAACAAATTTACAAAAAGTAAAAAAAATTGTATGGGGACCGCCTTAACAGTTTAAGTTTTTTTTTTGTGTGTATATTTAAGAAACCAATAAACTTAAAAAAAGGAAATTTTCCTTGAATTTAGTTAATTTTCCCATTTTTTAGTTCATTTTTTTCTGAGTGCATTTTTAGAAATTTTTCACAAATTGCAAATGGCGATATCTCGAAAACCACTCAGCCGATTTACGATTTTTTTTTTGATATTCATTAAGACAAGTTATATTTTCTGTGTTTTAAATTTTTTAACTTTTCAAAAATCAAACATATTGTAGAAGATTTTCCTAAATCCAACATTTTGATCGAAGGGCGCCAAGGGTTAAAATGATGGGATTTGGCTCAAGTTGAGTTTAAACGAAAGACTGTCTCAAGCTTTATAAAGGGTAAAGGGAAAGAAATTTGAGATTTTTTTTTTCATTTCTTAAACGTAGAAAAAACCTGCCGTTTTGGCAAATTTTAAATAGCGATATCTCGAAAACCGTTTGACCGATTTTATATTTTTTTATTTTCATGTTCAGTGCATGAGAATTAATAAATGCTGTGTCGCAAGACATATTTTCAATCAAAATCAAAAAAGCCTCATGCTTGTACCACATAAGGAGAATAAAAAAAACTTTTTTGCCATACAAAAAAAAAAAAATACCTTCAAATGGTCCATATTATGGAATCATAGCCAAATTAGCTAAAATAGATGAAAATTTCAGAAGTTGAGATAATTCTTGACATACTTTGGAAAAAATTGCCAAATCAACAGAAAAATCAGCTGTGTCAAAATAACAGTTGCTTAGAAAAGATTTATCGACCTATATCTCTGCATATAATAGATTTAAACCAAAATTCACTGAATTTTAAGACAATCTTTGATATTTTAAGGTAATTTCACGTTTAAAACTCACAAAAGAAATTTTTAAACATGTCTTTTTGCATCCTAAACTTAATAAGAAATGAAAAGACAAATAATAATAAATTTCTTAATTTAAGGTTCGTGTTAAACCACACTTTTTTATGCTCCCCCCCCCCAAAAGAAGTAAAAAGAAGTGTTTTATTACTTGTAGTTTTAAATGAATTTTTTATGAATTACTTGTACAAAAACTAGACATGTTTAAAAATACATGAGACCATCTAATATTTCCACATACAAACACAAACACATATGAGCAAATCCATGGGAAATTCAACTAACGGGTCAAAGATTTTGTTTATTTTTGGTTATTTGATAGAGCTTCGTAAATGATAATTTCGTAATGGTTCACTTTGGAAGATATGGGCGTTTAAAAAAGCGCTCTTTGACTTTTAGACAGTTTTTTAACCTTTTTGTACTCGGAAACCGTTAGGCGTACGAAAAAACTTAAAAAGACAATATGTTATATAAAAATTTGAAGATTACAATTTTTTTTTAAATTTTTTTTTTTTTTTTAAATTTCAACAAAAAATTTTGAAAACAATATTTGAATGCCCTTTTTTTCCTGGGAAGGGCACCATGAATTTCCAAAACCAAAATTGTTTATTAAAGCTTAGAATGTCCTTTTATTGCTGTTAAAATCTCAGGGAGGTGTTTTTTGTGTTGTCGAGCAATACATTTTTAAAGTGTGTGATAAAGTTAATATTTGATTTTTTGCCAAAATTTTGTAAAAAAATAAAATATTTGGCGATCTTACAAACTTTTAAAATTAATTGCTCAACAATACGAAAAAACACATCTCTGAAAATTTTACAGCATTAAAAAGACATTCTAAATTTTAATAAAAAATTTCGGTTTTGGAAATCCATGATGCCCTTCCCAGAAAAAATGACATTCAATATGGTTTTTAACATTTTTTGTTGAAATTAAAAAAAAAAAAAATAGTTTCTTAATTTTAAATCTTCATAATTTTATATACAATATTGTTTTTATAAGTTTTTTCGTGCGACTTACGGTTACCAAGCACAAAAATGTTAATAAACTGTCTCAAAGTCAATTTTGAGTTACAACACCTCAATCCAACCAAAAAAAGTAGCATTTTTGACCTTACCCCTTTCGGATTTGATGAAACTTGGAATATAGTTGGGCCCTTACAAAAAAATCATAGTGCCAAAATTTTGGACTTCTGGTAGTTTTTCTTCCCGAGATATAGGGTCTTGAAAATTGTCAAAATCGTATATATTTGACAAAAGTGTTCTAAGATAAATAACGATAACTCGAAGAGTAATAACAATACAGCATTCCCCAAGCTTTTTTTGAAAAAGGTCAAAGGTCATTGGTTTTAACCTTAATTTTTGGAGAGCTATATCTCAAAAAGGGATATTTTTAAAATTTTGGAAAAAATTATATGTTATTAAGGGTAACCTATGGTATTTAAGTTTAAATTTTCAGAATGGAGACTTCGTTGGAACTTTTTATATTAATAGAAACATCGTGACAGAAAAGAAAAAGCGGTGTATATTCCCTTAGAAGAACTGGCCTATCGCTATTAGTTTTCAAGATATCTGCACGTAAAAGTGTGAAAATTGCTAAAACGCTATTGCTGTGTTTTTTTGAACATTTAGGTGCATATATCTTGAAAAGTAATAGCGATAGGCCATTTCAAAGGTCATATTTGGACTCAGCACGTCAAAAACATTCAGAAAAATGAATTTTGGTACAAGAATTTAAAAGACAAAAAAAAAATATTTTTTTTCCTATGGAAATTACACCGCCTTTTCTTTACTGTCACAATATTTCTATTAATATTAAATGTTCCAATGAAGTCTCCACCCTGAAAATTAAAACTTAAGTAGTATTGGTGATGGTTAGGTTAGGTTAGGTTGGATGGGCGTCCGCCGATTTGGCGAATTCACTCGGAGGCCATAACGCCCATTGTGATTCCCCTAAAGTTGTCTCCCTACTCCCCTGATATAGAAAATTCTACCTCTCAAACCACCCCGATTCCCTAAGTATTGGTGATTCTTAACAACATATATTTTTTCTAAAATTTTAAAAATATCATTTTTTGAGATATAGCTCTCTAAAAATTATGGTAAAACCCAATGACATTTGACCTTTTTCAAAAAAAAAATCTTGGGGAATGCCATTTTAAAGGCTGCCTCATTACCAATTAATTGAAACCTGAATAAGACCTGTATTGTTATTACTTTTCGAGATATATTTATGTCAGAACACTTTTGTCAAATATATACGATTTTGTTGAATTTCAAGACCGCATATCTCGAATTCTGGAATGACCAGAAGCCTGAAAAATTGGTAAAATCTCTTTTTTGTTTAAGTAAACCACAGTACTTAATTTCATTAAATTTGGAGGGGGTGCGGTCAACTTTAGTGCGGTTCTTCAGCTTTATTGTTAAACAGCGCTTTTTAAAACGCCCATATCTTCCAAAGTATTGATCCAAAAAAAGAAAAATATGGGTTTTAATCATTTACGAAGCTTTATCAAATAACCAAAAACAAACAAATCGGTAATCCGTCAGTTAAATTTCCCATGAATTTGCTCATATGGTAAAAGTCCTGCTGTTATATGAAGGTAAGAGATACAAGTAGTAAACTGTTTTTTTTTCCAATTGAACAAGTTACGACGAAATAAAGAATCAAACAGGAGTGGTTGGAGAAGAAGGTGATAGTAGGATACATGTATAGAAAATAGATGAATAAAATGATGATGTTGCTGTGGTTGTTGGGGTCAACATCAATTACTTGTTGGTCATGTTTTTGTTGTTTGAATGCTGTACAGCAACATCGTAAAACAAGGTAAAAGTCTCGCCAAAAAAAAGGACTAATACACACAGTTGTACATTTAACATGTGTTTGTATTAGAACAAAAACTAAAAACAATTACCCATACACATACATACACATATTTTTTACAATAAAAACACAAGTAAAACTAAAATGAATTGTTCAGTTGAAAACGTGGTTTATTGATTGAATTTTGTGGTCATCCGTTTTTAAAATAATATTATACACAATTTACTTTTATGTTGGTTAGAAAAAAAATTACTAAAGGACACTGCCAAAAAAAAAGACTTGTCATTTTCCGTTTTAGGTACAGAAGTTTATTTAAAAGTTTCATGTTGTGTAAACAAACCACATACCGAGAGGAATAAAGTCGAACAGACATTAATTACATAATACATTCAGTATTGAAAAACAGAAGTCTATCGAATCAAGATAAAAACGTTTATAATTCTGATATAATAAAACAAATATTTATCATTTGAGATGAAATGAATTTAGTTTTATTTGATGACATCGTCATACATGTTTACAAAGGAAAATATTAGATATTTTTAATATGCTGGTTATCTATATTGTGGAAAAGGTCAGCAGTGCCCACGAGAAATGTTGCTGGGCAAAAAGAAACATAAAAATGTCTTTAAATCTATAAATTTTATTCAAAATGGAGAAATTATGAAAACAGATTTGTAATCAGGAGGTCAAAATCTATTCATTTTATATATTTGAATTTTGAAAATTGATTTTTTTAATTTTTTGTAATTCAAATGCAATTTTTGCAAAAAGTGGTCAATCAAGGATTTGGATTTTTGTTGATAAATTTTTCTTTGAAATCCAAATACATCCCAGCAAAACTTAGATTACCAAATAAGGTATCAAATATGGTATAGGATTGCTTATTTTATACATTGCAGCATTGATGACTATAACAGGGGATAAGACACAAAGTAATGCATCCAAATTATGACAAAGAATACCAGTAAGGTATTGATCAAATTTATAGCAAAGCATACGAGTAAGGTATAAAATATAGCATATAAGAACATAATATATAAGGTGTTATGAGTAGTGAAAAATTAATTTTGTATTAAATTTACTCACGTGATTGTAAGTGAGTGTAAGTAGATAAAATATGCTCGTGAGTGAGTGTGTGTCATTAGAAAATTCCTGTCGTGAGCCCATCTCTATTTTAAACTTATGCATTTTTTTATAAAATATTTATTTTTAATGTTATTGTAATGCATTATGCATCCAATTATAAATAATGCATTATTTCAAACTCTGAAATAATACATAATGTAATTAAATATACGTCATCCATGATTTAATGTTTACAAATAATAAATATAAAATACATTTTTTCCAATAATCATGCATTACGTAACAAATTATTAGTAAAGCATTATTTTTCACTTTAAAATAATACGTTGTGGAACAAATGTTTGGTAAGACATCCTAAAATAATGCTGCAAATAAGGTATATACATTACCTGGTAATGTGTTATATAATCACCACACATTACCAAAGTTTTGCTGGGATATTAAGAAAAAAATATGGAAGGCAGACTTTTAGGTCCATCTAGTTTAGTGCAGCCATAAGACATACAATTTAGAAACATGTTTCGATCTACACCATATCCAATTGTATTTAAAAAAAATTGTAAATTTACAATTTTTTTGGTAAATAGGAGGTAGAAAAAAAAAATTTACAAACTTATCTTGTAATTTTACAAGTTTTTTTTTTTTGAGTGCAACGGACTTTTTTAAAGACTTGAAAAGTCCTTCTAGCAAGGGAAGTCTCCCTGGTGTCACCCTCCGATCTTTATGAAATTTGGATATGTTGTTAAGACGAAAATTAATTTGACACGTATTTTTTTTTAGCGGCCCAAACTAATTTTTAGGGGGGGGGGTCAATTTGTATTGGGGGAAATACAGTTTTTTACGATTTACGCCTTTTTATACAAAATTAATATAGGCATGTGTGGTATCAGATTATAGGTATTAAAAATACATATCTCTTGGTGCTAACAACGGGCCAAAGAAATGAATATTTTTCGACTTATTAACAAAAATGTCCTAAAATTTTGGTATTTTACTCAATATGACGAAAATTTGTGCATGTTTGGACACGTTCTTAGCACTCGTAGATAGGTTTTCCAAAGACCTTTCATTTGGTATGTAACATGACTAGGTTTCTTTGCATAATATAGGAGATAAACGAAAAAATCTGAAAAATGGCCTTGTCTTCCCCCTCCTTTTTACCCACTAAATATGAATTTGGGCCGTTAAAAAAATACGTGTCCCTTTATTTTTTTTATCTACAAAATAAAACCAATTCCATAAAGATCAGGGCGACACTAGGGAGACTTCCCTTGTAAGGGTTGCAACTCTGAGAAAACGTACTACAGTGTAAGAAATTACAACTGTGTAAGAAAAAGTTAAAAATAGATTGATTAAGTTCGTGCTAAACGTAACATCTTTTCTCTCTAAATGTACGTTTAAAAAGCTGATTTTAATCTGACACAGTTACAGTGACAATCGAAGAGTGCTGATGAAGGAAGGGTGGCTTCTTCCGAAAGCTGTCGACATCTCCACTTAGCCTGTGTTGTCAATTAATTTTTCAGATTTTCTCATTGTACGACAAAAATGATTATTTCTCAGAAATAGTTAATTTTGGCCCAAACCGAAATAAATAAAACTTCAGTTATAAAATATAAAGTCCAAGAATATATAAAACAGAATTGAAAACCTGCAATTGTATTGCAGAAATAGTCAATTGTATTCCAGAAACAGTCAATTGTATTTCAGAAATTAATCAATTATATTTCAGAAATTGTTAATCGCATTTCAGAAATAGTCAATTGTATAAATTTCCACTCCTATTTTTATTATATTTGAAAATTTCTGAAATACAATTGACTATTTCTGAAATACTTAAAATTGACAATTTCTGAATTACATTTGGATATTTCTGAAATACAATTGGCAATTTTAGAAATACAATTGATTAATTTCTGTAATACAATTGACTATTTCTGAATTACAATTGGATGAATCAATAATACAATTGACTATTTCTGAAATACAATTTAACGAATCTGAAATACAATTGATTATTTCTGAAATGCAATTGAAAAATCTGAACCAAATTTGACTATTTCTGAAATACAAATGGAAAATCTGAAATCTAACATTTGAAACTTGAAATAACTCAAAAAATCATGTCACTGATTTCAAATTTCAGAATATGTCTAAATGGTTTTTTTTAACAATTTGTTTGTAGTTCTGAGATACTTTTCCGTTCTTTGACACTTTTTATTCACTGTTTTGGGTCAAGTGACTTGACTTAAGTCCTTTCAAAACCAATCATTGGATTGGTAATTTTACATCAATAGGTCCATAAGTTTTCGCAGGGACGTTATAAATTTTGGCATAATAGTTTTACAATTCTTTGCATAAACAATGTTTATTACACATACATTTGTAAAAGTTTGACATTATTTCCGTTTCCTCTTTATAATAATAATGTCACAATATGGTTTGAAAAACAAACATCATTAATTAGATTGGTTGTCTTTAAGTCGTTTGTTTGTCAACGCAACTTATTTCTACTTTCCCATATGATTATATAATATTTTTAACCAAAAATAAAACCTACACTTAAGACATACAGTGAAAACTTCCATTATTGGGAATGTTACATAATGGCTTTAAAAGCGTGAGCACGCGCTCTATCTAAGGTCTGGTGTAAGGTGGTGTAACATAAGAATGGTTTTTTTCTTTAACTTCCCAGCAAAATTTTCGGTTGCAAAGAACCGATTAAGGAACAACTTATACTTCCCTAGAACCTGTTCTAATTCTTGTGCAACACCGATTCTTTTTACAAAGGGATTGTCCCAAAAGTGGATTTAAATTTTTTAGGTTTTAAATTAAAAGTAATTTTTTCCAGTTAATGAATATTTTACTGTACATAAAACTTGATGGTGTTTTAACCAAATGAAAATATATGTTGTCTCTGTGTATGTTTAACATGTAAATTATAAGATTACTTAATGCCAAATATAAATTTTTGTTTTTCTTTTCAGTAGCGTCAAGTTGACGCATTAAATATGCCTTTGCACTCATAAATTTTCCAAATAGCAGTAGAAAAGTGACAAACGTGACAAATGTTACGGTACAGACAAGCATACAGAGATATATGAGACGAAGTATCATACAATTCAAATGGATAGTGTGTCTATGAAACCCATGTATAATCAAAAAAGATATCCTATACATATGATTATCCGACAACTACTGGTTTGTTGTCATTTTTCTAATACGAGTATATCACCAGAGAAATAAACAGACAGACGGACAGACAAATATACAGTCATACAAACAGATGAAGTGTTGAAAGTTAAAGTTCTTTAAAATATCAAAACAACAACAATGTATACCAAAATTTTGCGTGACATTAATAAATGGCGCCATATACAAATTGGGTTTTTCAAATATAAAAGCCTTTCACCAACAACATTTGTAAAATGTTGCTGGTTATATGATATGTAAAAAAGTCAAATTCAGCCTTGCCGAATGTAATGATACCCTCCGAAAAAAATCCGCAATTTTTTTTTGTAAAAACAAAATATGTTCGTACTTGTTTAAAGTCTGTTCACATATGAGGCATTTACACACCGTAAACTTCTGAATAGGTTGTATGGATAGCCCTATATGGAACTTAGAAAATTAAATTTCATAAAAATTTAGTAATTTGCTTGTATTTTCTTGTTTCAACAGAGCGTATGAGTAATATTTATGAAATGAATAATACTCATTCGCAACGATAAACAAAATTCTTATGAAATTTTAAATTCAAACGCGATTTTCTCAAAAAAATCGAAAAACGCGTGTCTGAATTTTTTTGTGTGGTTGGACGAACATCTAAACTATTAAAAAAAAATTAAAAAAAAAACTGGCCGGATTTTTGATAAATTGACTTTTTTAAAAAAATGGAAAATTTCAGAACGGGTTCTGAAAATTTTCCAAAAAAACTCAGTCGATAGCCCATACAAAACTATATAAGACTGTGAAATTTAAAGATTGTGGTGCATTCCGTTTTAATGTGATAAATATTTAATCAAGACAACTCGCAACAAATTTTACCATTTTTCCAATATTTGACCACGCCTCCTAAGCCCAGTTTTTGAAAATTAGAAATTTTTTTTTTTACTTCGAATGTAAAAAATTATGAATTCACTTCACTTCTATTGATAAAAATGACAACTAACAAGCCAAAAAAAACATCAACAACCACAAAATGGCGCGCTGTTACGTAGGGTTGCCAGATACTAAAAGTCAAATAACTGGAAAATGGAAAATTTTCAACTGGATTTTGAAAAAATCCAGCAAAAAAAAGTTGTGTCGTGTCATTATGAAATTATTTGCAAAGTAGAGAAAAAAATAATTCACGGTCACGATGTGACCGTGTTATTTTATTACTCACGTGAGCGTGAGTAAAATAAAATATCGTTGTTGACTAATTGTTTTCTTTCATTAGCGTGCGTGACCGTAAATAAAAACTCACTCACGCTCCCATCGCCTCTTAAAATATTTTTTTAGTATTGATATTACTCATACGCATACGTTTTATACACCATTATTGTATAAAATTAGCGTATTGCAATCTTTGACATTTGATTTCTCGAAAACAAGGCAAAACACATCTCTGAAAATTTCAGAACAGATAGAAAAGCACTTAAACTTTTTTTTTTAAATTAAAAAAAAAAATTGCGGCATGTTTTTTGATAAATATAGTTTAAGTTTAAATTTGAAAAATTCATAACTTCTTCTGAAAATTTTCCAATTTTTAATTTTTTAATCGATAGCCCATACAAAAATCTATAAAAAAAACTTTTTTCTTAAAGACTTTACTGTGTTTCATTTAATTTCCATAAATATTGAAGTAAAGATACTTAGGCAAAAAAGTTTGATATTTTCAATATTTGACCACAAGGCCCACTTTTTGAAAAGGCTTACATTTTATTTTTGTTTTTTAATAGTACCCTAAGAGCGAATACTTTGCAAATGATATTCCATTGAAACCACTATGGTTTTTCTGTAGTGAAACAGTTGGTGTGGAATGCCTCACATATATTTTTTATATTTAAAAAAAAACCAACCGATTTTCATATGTGAGAATCAATTAAATGGACGTCTCTATTGGCCACTGAAAAATGTGCATTTTAAAGCATTTCCATTACTTTTTCGAGCATCTCGAAATTTTGATGTTGAGCTCGTTAAAAGTCTGAGGATTGTTGGCGCAGATTTTCCTTTTCACATAAGTGCGTGCGATCAAATCTGTAAATCTAGGTGGCCAGTTAAAATTCCCTAGACGTGCAGTATTAAAAATGGGGCGACAATAACTGACCCTCGTTTGCAGATTTGATCCCTCCAGACTTATTTTTTTTTTTTTGGGTTATTTGATGTGAAAAACTATTCTCAGGTCATCGAAGAGCTCAGGGAAAACATTCTTGACGAAATTAACGCTGGATAACCCGATATGTTCAAAAAAAAGTAATGAAAAAGGAGCGAAAATGCTGCCAAAATAAAGAGCACTTTTTGTCGTAAAATATACTACTATTTAATAAAAAAAAATTGTAAAAACTAAAGAAATTCGTTCTTAACTGGACAAATTATATTTTAACTGGAAACTGGACCAGACTCAAAATAACTGGAAAATCCAGGCCATTCCAGGCCGTCTGGCAACCCTACTGCCACGTCATATCATGGAGGTTTATATTGAAACTCAACTCAATTGCTCATAGCTTCTTAACCCCTTGACCAATTTTGCCATAATTGGTACCAAAATAACGAGAAAAACGTTGAGAACAGTAAAATATGAACCTATTAAAAATACTTTTTGAATATGTCAACCATAAGCCAAGATAAATCATTTTTAAATTTTGGGTTAAATTTCTGCTGCCTCGCCCCATTGTGCGATTCCGGCCAAATTTTTTGTGAGTGTTAGGAATGATAAAATAAAATTAAATTCCAAGTTTCGTTTACATTCATTCAACAGGTGTCAAGTTATAGCATTTTTTGGTGTAAAATTTACCATAATTTTAGAGGTGCCTTTACATTTTCACTCATAACTTTTAAAATACTTATTTCAATAAAAAAAATTGATTGAACCCGCGTTTTTGTTGATTAAAACTAGTTTCAAATTCTTTCTGTGCAGAAAAAGGCTCAGACTCCTAAAATTTTTACTATTAAAAAAAAATACTCTTAATAATTTGTGGAATATTTTTCACATAGAAAAAGGTTTTAGATTCTTAGATTTGCTTCGTATAGAAAAACTTTTAGGTTCTGAGAACTTTTTTCTAAAACCCTTTTGCAATTTAAAGTCTCAGATTCTAAGACTTTTGCTATAAAATAAGTCTGGAATTAAGAGGATCTGAGAGCTTTTTCCTATAAATAGAAAATGTTTCAGACTCTGATTCTGAGACATATTGCCTATAGAAAAAGTCTTAGATTCTGAGACATGTTTCCTTTAGAAAAAGTCTCAGTTTCTGAGACATTTTCACTATAGAAAATGTCTCAAATTCGGAATTAAATTTTCGGAATTAAATTTTGTTTCCTTTGTTTTCTTTTCCGTTTTCCTTTTTTCTTTTTTTTTTCTTTTTAAAATTTGGTCTAGGAGGGGGAATTTTCCCTTCCCCCCCGCCTTGTACCCGCGCATGCTCAAATGCAATACCAAACTTCTCGGGGTAACAACAAGTAAATATGGTAACTATTAGTTTTATCCGTGTAATATTTTATCCGCGATCGCCATTTCAACAGACAGACGAACATCGTTAGAATGTCATAGAATCGATCACTGATCAATTATATATTTACTTTATGGGTCCCACACCGATTTCAATGAGTTACAAACGGTATGACAAACTTATATATACCCTCTACCACTAATTCTAAGTGGTGGGTATAATAAAAAATACACATATATGTTTTATTTATGTTCGTGTTGGTACATATATGTTTATGTGGTGGTGTTTATTATATTTATGTTTAACTTTTCCAACACCATAACAAAATTAATATTTATATTGTTTGAAGGTCGTATAAAAAATTAAAAAGTTTCCTTAGAGTATTTGTCTATCCAGCACTCTGGGTATTAAGGGGGTTTAAAAAGGGTTTTTTTTCGTATGGTATGGGAGTATATACTATAACCTCCTACACTCCAAAGGGGATTTTCTTCCTTTTGTATACAAATAACATGTTTATAAATTTTTTTGTGGTTTTTCCACTGGATCATTTTCTAAATTAGTTTATCTCAAGTTGCTTTTTTTGTTTGGTGTGTGTGTGTGTGTGCGAGTTCATCCTTAGCACTTTTTTATTATCCTGTTACATTGTGTTGTCATTAGTTGTAATCCTTGTTTATATTGTTTGGTTGTTGTTTTGTAGTAGAACTTATTATCTAAATGTGTTTACCCTAGGATTAATTAGGATTTCTACAGGTGTTGTTTGGATTGTGGTTGTCGTCGTCATCATCATTATTTTCATTACCATCATAATAATGTAAGTTTAAACAAATCTAACTAATTAATTTATTTGTTGACGGTAGATATATAAAATTTTGAATGAAAATGGAGAATGGATTTGAAAGGTTTAATTTAGTTAAAGAACTTTTGGTTTCTAAGGGGAAATATTTAAAAATTTCTTAATTGTTATATTTTGGAAAAATCTCACTATGATTCCATGGATAACATTTCAAAAATGTTCTTATCCCTCAGCTACACCTTGCATGATTATGTAGACATAAAGCAACAAACACACACAAACAAAAACAAATTTTTGTTTGTTGTTATTGATTTGTGTGTGTTGGTTGCTTTATGTTTACATAATTATGGAAGGCGTAGCTAAGTGGTTTAAAAAAAAAATAAAATGAAAAATTGGAAAATAAGCTAAACCCGTTCTGAAATTTTTAATTTTTTAAAAAAGTCAATTTATCAAAAATCCGGCCTCTTTTTTAAATGTTTAGATGTTTGTCCATCCACACAAAAAAATTCAGAAACACGTCCTTCGTTTTTTATGAGGAAATCGCATTTGAATTTTAAACTTCATAACAATTTTGTAATTTGCTTGTGTTTTTTTGTTTTAACGTTGCGAATGAGTATTTTTAATTGCATAAATATTACTCATACGCTCTGTTGAAACAAGAAATTGATAAATTGACTTTTTTAAAAAATGGAAAATTTCAGAACGGGTTCTGAAAATTTTCCAAAAAAAATTTTTTATCAATAGCCCATAGAAAGCTATATAAGAATGTAAATTTTTGAGATTGTGGTGCATTCCGTTTTAATGTGATAAATATTTAATCAAGGCAATTCGCCATAAATTTTACCATTTTTCTCCTTCTTTTTTTCGAAATCGGTATGTGGGGGAAATTTCTCCCATTTCCACGGACCGGTAGGAGTTTTGTTGTTTGGATTTTTTAATGATGAAGGTATAACACTGATCAATAATTATCCAAATCAGCAACAAATCGACTACTTATTGTTAGTTAATTGTAATTACGTTTGGATGACTGATTTGTTGTTTTTTTTTTGTAGTCTAAATGACAGGTCGTTTTCGATTAGACTTCTGTAATATACGTGGGCTTAGGGCGAATTTTCTCTCTGTATATGCTCACATTCGTTTCCATCGGCCGGATATTTTCGCCTTATGTGAGACCCAGGTGAGCGAGGATGCGGATCCACAGGATTTTCACTTACCTGGTTATCATCTTCTATCGCTTTTCATCTTTCATATGGGCCTTGAAGTATATGTTAGGAGGGATTGGGCACTTGTGATCCCAAATTTAGCTGTTTATGGGTTAAGTTTGAATAAGGGCACATATTTTATTTTTCGGATTTCTTTACAGGAGTCCAAATGCAGCAGGGGAAGAATCCTTTAATGGCTTTGATACCCTGTCTGACAATATCACCGAGATCCTTGCGAGTTGTCAGAGCGCTGAAGTTGTCATCGCTGGGGACTTCAACGTTCACAACTCCTCTTGGCTTCGCCATTCCAGCCATACCACTCCCGAGGGCCAGTACGTTGAGCTCTTCGCAGGGCACACCATCTGACGCAACTAGTGGACGAACCGACACACAATGCGTGTGTTGAAGGGCAGCAACAGAACACTCTCGACCTTTTTCTGACCTCACACCCTGAAAAGTATGTGGTAAAGGTACTCGATCCTCTCGGTAATTCGGATCATAGCACCATTTCTACATCCTTTTTGTACTCGGCACTTCAGAGCGCTTCTCGGTCGGCTATTAAACGCTCAGTTGATATTTACCAAAAGGCTCGTTGGTTAGAACTGAATGAATTTTTCCGGAAATTCAACTGGAAACTTTGTTTCCTCGACGTCAACGTCGATACCGCTGCAGAAATGGTGGGTAATGTGATTGGGTTAGGAATGAAGAATTTTATTCCTTCAAAACTGGTTTCGGTTAAGACAAACGACAAGTGTTGGTTTAATCAGACTTGCAGAATTGCAGTCAGATCCAGAGAGGAGGCATTCAGAAATTGGCGGAATGACAAAAACGACATTTCTGATATGCTGCGCAAACAGGCGAGAACCAATTGTTCCAAGGTATTGAGACGCGAGAAGCTTCTATACGAACAGCGTCTTCGTTCTAAAGTTCTTTCTGCCCCTCGGAGTAGTAAGAGCTTTTGGTCATTCGTAAAGTAAGTAAGGGACAATGCTACTTCTTCCATCCCGACTCTCATAAAGGATGACCAAGTGTTCACTGACCCGGTTGATAAGGCTAATCTTTTCGCTGGATTATTTGCAAGAAATTCGTTATTGCCGGAAAATGATCAACCACTGCCAGAACTTGAAAGAGTATCCAGTACTATGCGCAAGATATTCTTTCGAGCTCGTGCAGTTAAAACGGTACTTCAGGATCTCAACGTAAATAAGTCACCTGGAGCCGATGGCATACCAGCACTGGTGATAAAGCAGAGCTCCTCGGCCTTAGCCCGCCCGTTGGCAAACCTTTTCAGCTTTTCGTTACACAAGGGTATCTACCCTTCTTGCTGGAAGGTGGCCAACGTCCAACCAATCCCTAAAAAGGGTGCGTCTTCAAACCCTGAGAACTATCGGCCGATATCCATTTGTTCTACGCTGTCGAAGGTGATGGAGAGCATGGTAAATCATCACCTTATTGATTATCTGGAGTCAAATTCACTTTCCAGGGACCGACAATATGGCTTCCGTAAACGCCGTTCTACGGGAGACCTGATGGCGTTCCTTTCGGAACGTTGAAGTCGTTCCATTCACCAATTTGGTGAAAGTAAGGTGGTTGCTTTAGATATTTCCAAAGCGTTAGATCGAGTGTGGCACGACGCATCTTATATAAACTCATTGCTTTTGGTGTAGGCAATGATTTTTCTCGATTTATATCGAGTTTTCTCAGAGACCGAAGTATACGTGTTGTTGTTTTCCTGTTAACTACAATCTAGAAAAATTCAAATCAAATATTCACAAACACTACTCCCTCTTTCCTCCTTCCCATAACCTATTTTCCTAATTACCAACACAATGCACTGCATTTATAGGGGACATCCCCTGAGTGTTGGTTAAGTAAAAAAAAAAATCTAACTTTTTAACTTGTTTATATTCGCGCTCCCAAAAATTAACTTTAGGGAAAAGTGGTGTACCTTGCAACGGTCGACCTTCTCACCTCTATATCTCTAACATAAAAATAGATATAAGATTCATTTAAAGTCGTAGTGGTTCGTCTTGGAGCACTCATAGATCTCCTGCATTAAAAATTTGAAATTGTTTTAAAATTGGAATAATATTGCAAATTTTTTTCTTTTTCCAAAACTTGTTTTCAACATATAATTTGTAGTATGTATCATAGAGTGCCCCGCAAAAAAACCTTACCCCTAAATTTGTTCCTTTTAATGAAAAAGTATTTCTTTTTTTTGGGATTTTTAAAATAATATCCAGAGTCTTACTGTTATGAATTCTGTTAGTAATTAAATAAATTTAAAAAAAAAATTAAATTGGCTACATACATACGTAAATCTATATATATAAAAGAGTAATGTGACTGACTGACTGACTTATTGACTGATTCATCATCGCCCAGCCCAAACCGCTGAAGCTAGAGACTTGAAATTTGGACTGTAGGTGCACCTCCCGGAATATAGATCCACTAAGGCTGGATTTTTGCCAGTGTTGATTCTAAGGGGGTAAAAAGGGTAAAAAACTGTACTTTTGGTACTTTTTATATCTCCTAAAATAATGGTCATAGAGACTTGAAATTTGGACTGTATGTTCACCTCCCGGAACATACATATACTAAGGCCGGATTTTTTCCAGTGTTGATTCTAAGGGGGTAAAAAGGGTAAAAAACTGTACTTTTGGTACTTTTTATATCTCCTGAAATAATGGTCATAGAGACTTGAAATTTGGTTTGTATGTTTACATCCTGGAATATAGATCCAGTAAGGCTGGATTTTTGCCAATGATGATTCTCAGGGGGTAAAAAGGGTAAAAAACTGTACTTTAGGTACTTTTTTTATCTGCTAAAATAATGGTCATAACGACTTGAAATTTGGACTGTATGTTCACCTCCCGGAATATAGATCCACAAAGGCTGGATTTTTACCAATGATGATTCTAAAGGGTAAAAAACTGTACATTTGGTACTTTTTACATTTCCTTAAATAATGGTACTAGAAACTTGAAATTTGCAATGTAGGTTCACCTCCCGGAAAAAAGATTCACTAAGGCTGGGTTTTTTCTAATGTTGATTCTACGGGGGTAAAATGGGTAAAAAAGTGTACTTTTGGTACTTTTTTTTATTTACTGAAATAATGGTTATACAAACTTGAAATTTGGAATGTAGCATCCTCTGCTGAAAAAACCCAATTTTGAAAATTTGGATTCTAAGGGGAGTCAAAGGGGTAAAAAGTGTACTTTTAGTACCTTTTGTTATTTCTTGAAATAATGGGCATTGAAACTTGAAATTTGGAATGTAGAATCCGTCAGCGAAAAAAACATTCTGGAAAACATACCGTTTATAAAAAGTACCTTTTATAAGAAGTACCTTTTACAAAAAGTACCTTTTATAAGAAGTACCTTTTACAAAAAATACCTTTTATAAGAAGTACCTTTTACAAAAAGTACCTTTTATAAAAAAGTACCTTTTATAAAAAGTACCTTTTATAAAAAGTACCTTTTATAAAAAGTACCTTTTATAAAAAGTACCTTTTATAAAAAGTACCTTTTATAAGAAGTACCTTTTATAAAAAGTACCTTTTATAAAAAGTACCTTTAATAAAAAGTACCTTTTATAAAAAGTACCTTTTATAAAAAGTACCTTTTATAAAAAGTACCTTTTATAAAAAGTACCTTTTATAAAAAGTACCTTTTATAAAAAGTACCTTTTATAAAAAGTACCTTTTATAATAGATACCTTTTATAAAAAGTACCTTTTATAAAAAGTACCTTTTATAAAAAGTACCTTTTATAAAAAGTACCTTTTATAAAAAGTACCTTTTATAAAAAGTACCTTTTATAAAAAGCACCTTTTATAAAAAGTACCTTTTATAAAAAGTACTTTTTATAAAAAGTACTTTTTATAAAAAGTACCTTTTATAAAAATTACCTTTTATAAAAAGCACCTTTTATAAAAAGTAGCTTTTATAAAAAGTAGCTTTTATAAAAAGTACCCTTTATAAAAAGTACCTTTTATAAAAAGTACCTTTTATAAAAATTACCTTTTAAAAAAAGTACATTTTAAAAAAGTACCTTTTATAAAAAGTACCTTTTATAAAAAGTACCTATTATAAAAAGTACCTTTTATAAAAAGTATCTATTATAAAAAGTACCTTTTAAAAAAAGTACCTTTTACAAAAAGAACTTTTTATAAAGAGAACCTTAAATAAAAAGAACCTTTATTATAAAGAACCTCTTTTAAAAAGTACCGAAAGTTCACTTTGTTACTTTTTTATACCCTCCACTTAGTGATAGAGGGTATATATAAGTTTGTCATTCCGTTTGTAACTCATCGAAATATCGGTCTGGGACCCCATAAAGTATATATATTCATGATGCCCGATCGATTTTAAGACATTCTAGCGATGTCCGTCTGTCCGTCTGTCCGTCTGTCCGTCTGTCCGTCTGTCCGTCTGTCTGTCTGTTGAAAATGCTCTCGCGGACAAAATATTGCACAGAGATGACTGAAACTTAACATAAATATTGGAAGTTCTCCCGAGAAGTTTGGTATTGCATTTGAGCGATATCGCTTGAGCGGTTCAAACGTTATGAACGAAAATGTAAGCACACCTCAAAAATTTCAGTACATTCAACATAACCTAAAAATACAAAATGCTTTAATTCGGCTTCTGGTTGACATATGTGAACATAATTGAACACCAAATGGTATTTAAACAAGTACGAACATATTTTTTGACAAAAAAAATTAAAAAATCGCGGATTTTTTTTTCCCAAAATTTTTTTTCGCGGATATTTTTTAAATTTTTTTTTTTTCAAAAGTAATTTCCTTTTACATAAAGTTGTTTGCAATAATGTTTTTGAAATTGTGGAGGGTATCACTACATTCGGCAAGGCCGAATTTAACTTTTTTACTTGTTATTTCCTGAAATAGTAATCATAGAAACTTTTTATATTTCCTGAAAAAATGGCCCTAGAATCTTAAAATTTGTAATGTAGTAGAATTCGGTAAAAACATTCTGGCAAAAATACGGTTTGAGGTAAAATGGCTAAAAAGTGTATTTTCGGTACTTTTGATATTTTCTGACGTAATGGCTCTAGAAACTTAAAATAGGGAATGTAAAATCCTTTTTGTAATTTTAATATTTGCTAAAACAATGATCCTAGAAAATTGAAATATGGAATGAAGGATTTTTCGATGAAGCAAAAAACATTACGGAGGAGGTACTTTTTATAAATTCCGTTTCTAACGGGGGTAAGAAAGTCTATTTTTGGTACTTTTTTTTCTGTTCCTATAATAATGACCTTAGAAGCTTGAATTTTGAATGCCGGAAGAAGTTATTTTTGGAAATTCTGTTTCTAAGGGTCGCGACCGATCGTAAAGGGGGGAAAAAGTGCAAATTTGGTTATTCTTTATATATTTTAAATATAGGATCACCTACCACAAAAAAAAACAGTTTTTGGAATTTAATTTAAATCCCCAGAAAAAACACCTAAGAGAAATTTAAAATTTTAGGATAAAAAGGGGTACCTGGTAACAGTGGTGTAAAATGGTACTTTTAATATCTATAAGATAAAGACAATAGAACCTTTTATGTCTTTAACGCATATTATACGGAGAGAAATGAAACTTACATGGAACGAAAGGAGATGGAATTGGAAATAAAATGGAGTAGAACGGGGAACGAAATGGAATGGAGCAGGGAACAATATGGAATGATACAAACTACTTTTTACTCAATTTTTTCGTATTTAACTTTTTTTACTCCATATTTTTTCTCTCTATATGTTTTTTCACTCAAACTTATTTTTATTCCAATTTCTTTTTTTACTGAAATATTTACTTACTCAAAATCCAAAAACCCGATATAATGGTTCGAAAATTGTCAATATCTATATTCACCGGAACGAACATGATAACGTACCAGCGAAGTTATTCAAATTTTATTGTTTAAATTATTCATTGAAATATTATTTTATGAAAGACTTAAAAGTCCACAAGTAAACAAAGACTATGTAGGGGAATTTTTTTGAAATCGATAGAGCAATCCTGACTTTTCTATTATCCGGTATTCAATACCACCGGTAACGAAGTACCGGGATGGCAAGCTAGTATAATTTAAATTAATAATAAAACTTATTCATAAACATGTAATGTGGACATAACAACAATTAATAACTAAATATTGACCCAATTTTTTTAGTATTGTATGACATGTTGATACACATTCAATTTTAACATTGTGGACTCACTCCGCAGACTACAGTGGGTGTCACAAGAATGTATTCGCTATTAAATCAAAACATATATAGCGTTTCTAAAAATATATTTATGTGTTTAAATCAGTTTGTCAGATGTTGAAATTATGGTCAAGGACCTTTATTCATAAAAGAAAATCTTCATTATATAGATGAAAATTTGAATTATTAATATTTTGCATGAAAAAAATTAATTTAAAATAACTTAAACACTTTATTGTAAAACGCACTGTATTCATTGGTTAATTGTATGCAGCACTTATGACTGAACGTATGTTTGCAGTTATTGGGCCAAAGTATTAATTACTTGACGCCAATTGGAAAAACAACTCGAATGTAATCTATGGAAATGGATAAATAACAAAAAAGAACTGAAAAAAAAAAAAAAATAGCAACTAAACAAATGTAAAGTACGTGTATAACCAGATAATATTGTAATAATAACCAGATGCTCTGGTACTTATATTCGCGTACTTTTTTACAATTATTTTTTTTTTTTTTTGTTGTTACATTTGAAAGGATTTCCGGTTAAATTATACAAATTAACTAGGTATTAGTAACTATTTTTGCATAAATATAATCACTACTTTGGAAAAGAAGTGTATTAGGGTTATTAAACAAACTTGTAACATCAACTACACTGGGGAACATATACTTGAGTTAGCGATGAGATGTAAAGTGATTTTAGGAAATTTCGGCATTAAAAATTCCTATTTCTGTTCTGTTGTTAAGGGTGAGGGTACCCGTCAGACACTCTAAACATAGCACAGTTAATTTTTTTTTTAATTTTTGATTTCTCCCAGTCTCTATTTTATTTCACTACACCTAAAACTTTTGTTCTTCAAATTTGAGGAGAATCGGATAACATTAATCCATGGCGCCCGGCTATCAAAAATTTGAAATGAACTAATTTTAAAAAAATCACCCATAATGGAGTAGAAACATGGTATGGTTGATCAATTTGATAATATGTATGACTGTGACAACATTACAATGATCATCAACACTTAAAAAATGACAATTTTTTATCACACTATGATCAGCGAAAATCATAATATGATCTCTACAATCATGCTATGATAAAAATATCAATCATATTATGTTGTGCAATGGACAATGTCCATCCATTATGGTTGTCGCAATCATGTTTATTCTCTGCGTGTGTGCCGATTAAAACATAGCCGTTTGTACAGGATTGCGAAACAGGGAGACGACATTCAGAAAATTAAAAAGGAACGTGGTTTTGTCTAATCGTTGACAACGACAATAAGGTATATTACACAACAAATCGTTGTTTAATATAGCCTATAATTCCCCATCGCTTAGCGCTATCTGTAGTAAAAATTTCAACAAAATCGGCATGAGACATTCTGAACAGTTCGGCATACTGAGATTCAGGGTGGTCTGGTTACAAATCTTAACACGGACTATAAGACTCCGGTGAACATAGTCAAAGGGAAAATAGACTTATTGTTTCCATCGCTTGATGACTGGATGATGGATAATGTTGATTTTTATCAGATAAACGTTTTTACGGATGGAGGTAACAGCAAAATTCTTCTGGATATGGACAGAAGACAGATAAGATCAGTGATAAACCTTATCACGGGGCACAGTAAGCTCGCGAAACACATGGTAAGAGGTTATGTCAAACGACACTTGCAGATGGTGCAATGAGTCTGTCGAAGACAGCTTCCATTTCTTATGTGAATGCCCTGCATTATCATTTAGAAGATTTAAATGTTTAGGTTCTTATGTCTTTCAGGATCTTCAGGACCGACGAAGTGGGAAACGTAAAAATGCGTGTTTTAATGGAGAAAAGAAGGAAACAATAGCAGGAATCAAAATGGGCCAAACATTGGCCTCTATGGATGTCATTCCCAAAACTTTTTGTTTTTGGGGATTGGCGTCATCCTCACTAACCTAACATTCTGATATTTCATACCCTCCAACCAGAGTATAGGGGTTTACTAACTTTGTCATTTCGTGTGTAACGCATCGACACGAATATGTCTGATGGTCCTAGGCAGGCTAAGCTTGGAAATGGGAAAAATCGCACGGGGGGGAAAGTTCCCCTTTGAAGAACTAAACCAACCTCTGAAAAACGGAAATGTTTTTTTGTATTTTTGTTAAACAAATAAAACATTTTTAAGTTCGAAGAAACTCAAAGTCCTACGCTGGGACCCAGGGGATTAAAATATGTCTATTTTTTTTTGTCCCGCACCCTTTTGAGGGCGTTGATAAAAAAAATGTAGTACAAATGATAATAATCAAAGAGAGATTTTTATGCAAATTATTGTTTTTCTACGTTATCTTTGCAAATCAAAGAATTTGCTTTAAAATGCCACCGATTCGATTTTGCATATTTTTGCATATATTGTTGAAAATGCATTTTTTTGCATATTTTGTTATTATTTCGCTAAAATTCATATTTTTATGTAATATTTTGTATAAAATTTTAGTGTTAGCTTTTTTCGATTTTTTATGAACATTTTTTTGACATCGTTAATATTTTTTTAGGTCAATTTTAGAAGGGAAAAACTTGTCCGACCAAAATGAATTAATAAGCTAACAAAGTAAAAAAATATTAAAAAAAATAAATTTCTAAACGAAATTTTTGGGTAATGTGGAGATTTCTGTTCATAAAAGTAAAAAATGCACTATTTTTATCATTTTTGGTGCATATTTTTTAGTGCATGTTTTAGGCGCCTAAAACATAGTTTTTTACTGCATGAAATTCCTGTCTCTGATAATAAACAATCATGATATTTTATACTTTTTGCTCTAGATTTTTTTTTTGCAATTATAAATTTAAATTCAAACATTTTTCAACAAAAACCTGGAAATGTTTCCGTTTGAAAGCGAATTCAAAAACAAAAATTAAAACACATTACATTAACATATCAATAGTCTCATAAACATTTTGTTATAAAATAATTAAAATACATTATTTTTTAATTTAAAAACCACACTCTGTTTATATTTTTATTTGATATTTACTAAATAAACATGCCCATTAACTTTATACAGTAGATAGAAAAATTAAGAAAAACTACAAAAACTCCAACTGGGAAATTTATTATTATTATTAAAAGACTTGGTAGACGAACGATCGGATGGAGTATATAATAATTTTGAATTTGTTATTTAGCAGTCATTTAGTGAATATTTTGCATGCCACCATGTAATTACATTAAGTGAAAAATTATATGTTTTTCATATATTCAAATACACCATCGATCTTAACTGAATATCTACTTATGGTAGGGGAGGGGAATTGATCGTTCATTCGTTAGTTTGGTTCATTGGTTTTATGCGATTGGTGACCACAAAACTTATAGACACAAACCATTTATCGTTGTTACCTACTCCCAACTAAAGCCAACGATAGAAATAACAATCGAGACAGTCATTCAATCCTGGGAATTATGAAAAACCAAGAAATCAGCAGTGGTGTAGTTAGTATGTCTGTTTGCAAATGTTATAAATGGCGCACATGCGCCTGTTTAACCAAAACATATGAGCCTTTTTAGTACTTGGGGTTTGGAGTGTATGGCATGGCGCACAAGTATGAATACAACTTACAACAGTATTTCCTCGATTTTTATCAATCAATTAAGTACGATTTATTAACACTTACTTGTATTCATGTCATGTAAATGAATACTACATTGTAAATAGTACTCCATGGCCTGTTGTAGTTTATTAAAACATATTTAAGCGGCTTCAAGTAATCACTGGTAATAAGGTGTCATATATTTTTAGGTTATATCAAAAAGTTATAACTAACCTAAAACCTTCTTTCAAAAAATCAAAGAGTTGGTAAAGTACTGGATGTTCAATAGAGCATCACAACAATAATAAACTTTTAAATTTCGTGTCAGAATGTAGCTGATTGTGGGAAAATTAAAACTGGAAACCAATAGAAAAGTTAAATTTGACTTGGCTGACTCCATGAATAACCTCTACTTTGCTCTTTTTAAGTGATAAACAAGTTTTTTACGTGAAAAAATTAACAACTTATTTTAGTCATTTTTGTAAAATTGACAAATTTTTTTTTTCGAGTGGATTTTTTTTTTATATTAAATATCTTTTTTGAGCGTAAATGTTTTTCAACACACTCAAAAAAAAAAAAGTGAACTAAAATCTGGGAAAATTAACTCAATTTTGAGAAAAAGAGGGAATGATTTGGCTCCAAAGATTTTTTTTCTTGGTTTTAGTTCATAATTTCCCAAAAATAAGGAAAACAAAGATATTTAATTTTAAGCCAACTTTAACTAGAAAATGGGAAAAATTATACTTCACATTTTAGAAATAGATTGGGTCTACCCCCGGACCCATGGGTTCGGACCCCATTTAACTCAAGACCCCGTCGGGTCCTTTAAGGGTCTCCATAGATTTTGAACCAAAACTTGTGTCCGTTTCGCTCTAACTTGCTTAGTTTTTGAGATACGGTAATAAGGGGCCTGATAGGGTCTTGAGAATCTTAAAAACCTGATAACTCAAAAACTATTAGTCGGAGGGCTTTCGGGTATTTTGCGGAAGTGTTCTAGGAGTCAAGAGCTACAAAAATGCCGTTTAACGTTTTCGCGTGTTGGCAGTATTTACCGAGATATATGTATATATAAAATCTCGGGAATTTCAAATTTTAGATCTAAAATTAGGGTCTTGAGACCCCGACAGATATGCAGAGCTAGGCTATTCCATATTTTGCAGTCTTTCTTTTGAAAATTTTATCCGTTTCGCTCTATCTCACTTAGTTTTCGAGATATCGCCATTTTGAATTTTTAACTAAATTCTAAGAAGTTATTTACTAAATTCTCAGAAGTCATTAACTAAATTCTAAGAAGCACACTTCCTCAATTCAAAGAAGAGAAATACGATGATGTTTTTTTTAGTAAATTTTAACTAAACTTGAACTAAATTGTTTTTTAAGAAATATGTCTTAAAAATAAAGATACGATTCTTAGATTTGTGGAAAATTTCTTTGGCAGTAAGAATTTTTTTTTCTAAAATTTAAAAAATCCATTTAAAGAAAACTTTGAACTAATTATAAGTAAATGAACTAAAATTTTTTCCTCATAGTTAAGAAAATTTCTCATTTTTAAGTTAAATTTAACTAAATTTTAGGCATAGATGGGACTAATTAATTAAAGGCACCAATTAATTGATGGTTTAATTACCATTTAATTGATGTCAATGGTAATGAAATTTTTTTCATTACCATTGGTTGTATCAATTGTACCAATTAAATTACTTATGAATTTAATTACTAATGAAAATTAAAAAAAAATAATTACCATTGGTATGGCATCAATTAAAAAAAATAATTACCATTAGTAAAAGTCGTCACAATATTGTCAAAATCGTTAATATTTGGAAATATCTGTTGTTTTTTGTTATATGGTGTTTTAATTTTTCACATTTTATAAACCAAATACACGTTGATTGCCTTTGTATAACACAATATTTGTAATTTTTATTTGCGTTTTGTTTTTTGTCTTTAACATTTTCATATTTTTTTTGTAAAAACATACTTTGATGTTTAAATTTTTAACTTTTCAAAAAAACAAAAATGTGCAAACCAATGGTTTTGAAACCAATTATAATTGGTGTTTTTCAACAATTGGTGCATTTCATTACCATTAGTAATTATTTTTTCAATTAAAAAAATTTAATTACCATTAAATGGTAACGAAAATTTTTTCATTACCATTGATATCAACCAATGGTAATTAAATTTCAATGGTAATGAAAAATTCCCATCTATGATTTTAGGAAAATTCATAATCAATTTTCAAAGACATTTTTTCCTTAAATTTAGTTATGTCTTTTTTTCAGTGCATACAGACGGACCGATATTTTTAAGAATATAAACGCATATTTTAAGTTAATTATTGAAAATTAAATAATAAATGCCTCACTAACATGCATTCATACACTTCATTTGTAGAAATTTGATATTGTTTTGTAAAGTGCACTTGGTGGTTTAGTAGTTCAAACAAAAAATATCTGTTGTTCATACTTTATGAATCAGGTTTTTGGGTTTAACTTTAATTTTGCGATACACACTTTTTTTCTTTTTTGACAAGATTTGCATTTTGGATATTGTAATAAAAATCTATTTGCTGTGTATCGATTTATTGGTTTAATTTGATTGAACAAATGGGTTTTTGGGTTAATGGTTCATATTTAATTGAAAATAATAAAAACAATTGCAATAAGTTAAATTCGACTTGGCCGAATAAATGAATACCCTACCCCAATGCCCAAAGCATTAAAATGATTTTTAATTGATTGTATTTTTATACCCTCCGCTTAGTGATAGAGGGTATATATAAGTTTGTCATTCCGTTTGTAACTCATCGAAATATCGGTCTGGGACCCTATAAAGTATATATATTCATGATGCCCGATCGATTTTAAGACATTCTAGCGATGTCCGTCTGTCCGTCTGTCCGTCTGTCCGTCTGTCCGTCTGTCCGTCTGTCCGTCTGTCTGTCTGTTGAAAATGCTCTCGCGGACAAAATATTGCACAGAGATGACTGAAACTTAACATATATATTGGAAGTTCTCCCGAGAAGTTTGGTATTGCATTTGAGCGATATCGGTTCAGCGGTTCAAAAGTTATGAACGAAAATGTAAGCACACCTCAAAAATGTCAGTACATTCAACATAACCTAAAAACACAAAATGCTTTAATTCGGCTTCTGGTTCACATATGTGAACATAATTGAGCACCAAATGGTATTTAAACAAGTACAAACATATTTTTTGACAAAAAAAGAAAAAAATCGCGGATTTTTTTTTTTCCAAAATTTTTTTTCGCGGAAATTTTTTTTCAATTTTTTTTTTCAAAAGTATTTTCCTTTTAAATAAAGTTGTTTGCAATAATCTTTTTGAAATTGTGGAGGGTATCACTACATTCGGCAAGGCCGAATTTAACTTTTTTACTTGTTTTAACATAAAATAAATTTAAAATTTTGGATAAGCAAATTCCTATTTTAATTAAAATTTTATAGTTTTTGTAAAATAAAATATTAGTGTAAATTTTTTTTCAGAATAAAATTTTTTTTCAGAATAAATTTTTTTTTAGTATAATTTTTTTTTTTTAATATTTTAAATATTTGGATTTCTTACCAATATCATTTAAAACGTGTTTTTTCACGGTTCCGCTCATAATCACTATATCGATTTCCCTGACGTTTAATATCAAACTGACCAGGAAATTTAGAAATATATGCAGAACTTTAGCTGCATCCAAGTTTTATTTCAAAAGTTAGCATTTTTTTAACAGACATACAGAAGGACGAACATCGCCGTTAAAATCATTAGGGATCATGAATACATTAACTTTATAAAGTTTTAGACCTATATTTCGAATTGGACTAAAGAATTACTCAAAGCTTTATTTATATGTAGATAATATTGTTTTGTATTAACAAAAGATCAAAATTTAGATATGGAAAAAGTTTTTCCAAGAAATTTTTGTGGTAATTCGGTTTATCCTAGATTAGTTTGGATTGGAGTCCGGCATTTGGCGAATAAACTCGGAGGCCATAAGGCCCATTGTGATATCCTTAATTGTTATTTCCCTACTCCCCCACTCATACAAAGGAATACTTCTGGAACCATACCGATTCCCTAAGATATACTTCTAGAGACTTCAATGAGTCAGAAATACACTGCCAAAAATAGCTATACGCACGGCCATTTGGCTAATTATTCAGTGTCCTATCAGTACTCCCACTAATAGCCTAACCACACGTTTGCGTAGCAAGAAGACTTTTTGTCCTCATAGGAGTTCGCAGTCCCAAATGGTTCGGGATATCCTGTTCTTATTATCCATGTACCCTTCATTGTATTCTCTGATATCCGATAAATTTCGTCCATCAATTCCGCTATAGGAATCAACATGTAAGGTTCTACACGTTCCCCCACCGATTCAGTGCCATTTTCGCACATACATCAGCAAATTTGTTCCCAGCGACCCCACCCAGATTAGCTTGACTGTGTACTGAGTGATTCGACGAAGGGATTGTACACAGTTCCTATCTATTCTCGAATTTACAGTGCTTGATTCTGAGGCTTTCAGCTGCAAGACTATCCACGAAAATGTTAATGACACATAACTCTTGTCATAATCATCTGAGCGGCTTTATTAATTGAAGGGCTTATTGTAAAAACTCGATAAGCAACATTTCATTTTATGGTGATTTTTGCTTTAAAACTTTTGAAATAATGTAGAAAATATAACTTTAGTAAACTTACATACTTAAGATACTTGTACGAATGGTTTCAGCAAGACTTCTGCCAAAAATCTGTCTGTGGAACATCGGTAGAACGCGGATAACACCAAAAAATAAAATGTTGCTTATCAAGTTTTTGCAGTAAGCCTTTTAATTGCAAGTACCTCAGCCTGGAAAATACTACACTTGTTCGAGAATTTCAATGAGACCCCGATTTCGAGGCATTTAGAGTTCACTCCCGAACCCGTGCCCGTCTCCCTCTTCGATCCGTCTGTAAAGATTAAGATCGTGTTCTCTGTTGCAACAGAGTTTTCCGCCCTGTCTTCCATAGTTGGCATTTGGACTTCGAAAGTTCTATCAAAGTTCGCCTGCGGTGGGATATAGTCGTTTTCTGTTCCAGATCCGTCCCACCCACAGTGCTTAATATGGTCGATTATCCCCATAAACGTTGCAAAGCATTTGCGACTCTCTTAACCTTAGATCCGATTTTTCTACTGTGTTCTTGATGTAGATATCCTCGGGCTGAATGTTTAGCAACACTTCCAGGCCAGCCTGGACTGCCGATCTAATAGCATCAGTGAAACTCACGCACGCTAGTCGTTGTACCCTCTGTAGGTTGCAGAGATATGATTTCTTCTCCACTTCTCTCCACCACATTAGGACACCATTGGTCTTATTAACGCACCACACATTAGGGCATTCCGTCAAATTTAAATTTTGTAATTTCATCTCGTAACGGTGGCCACGTTAGAGCTGATAGTGGAAAAATTTATGAAAAAATTTGGCAAGGTCATCTTCAGTTAAATCCCATTTGGCGATCTCCTCACATGTCAAAAAGAACAAAAATTAACATTTTCAATTCTTGCATTAAATCCATGCTCCTTTATGGATGCAAATATTGGAACGCAGCAGCTCGTGATATAAATTCACTGCAAGCGTTTAAAAATCAATGTCTACGAAGAGTCCTAAGAATATTCTGGCCTCAAACAATATCGAACGAAAGGCTATGGAGAGAAACAAATCAAACCCCCATTTGTAATGAAATTCTTAGAAGAAAATGGCGCTGGATTGGTCATGCCTTGCGAAGGCCACTGAGTGATACTACAAGTAATGCTATTGAATGGAATCTTCAGGGTAGCCGAAGAAGAGGTAAACCATCACACACATGGCGTCGCCAAATTGAATTGGAACAAGAGCTGGAACGAGATTAAGGCACTAGCGTTGGGCAGAATTGAATGGAATAGATATGTTATGGCCCTATGCTCCTTATAGGAACGACGGGAATTTATTTTATTATTATTACCTTCAGTTGGCAAGCAGCGGTCAAATGAAAAAATCAAGTATTTCGACCAAAATTCATGTCCGAATTTTTTGACCAATTCCGGCTAAAAAATTCGGAAATTTGGAGCACTTCATTGCAAAAATATTTAAAAAGTTAGAAAATGTTATGTGTGTTATCTAAAAAATATTTTAAAAAAATATAAAAACATGATTTTGGTCCGAAAATGCTGAGCAGCATCTGTGTACCAAAATCGCAGATCAGTATTTTTGGACCAAAATCGAGTTTTAATATTTTTTAAATAACACACTTAACATTTTTTAACTTTTGTGTTTGTTATATTGAAAAAATATAAAACACGATTTTGGTCCGAAAATTATGATCTGTGGACCAAAATCGCAGATCAGCATTATTAAACCAAAACCGCCTTTTTATATGTTTTAAAAATATTTTAAACACACTTAACATTTTCCAACTTTTGAACCAATTTCGATAAAAAATAAATAACTTTTATGTTTAAAAATCGGCATTTGTGGACCAAAACTGCGATTTTGGATCTTTTTAAATATTTTCCCAATAAAGTACGCAAAATTTACGATTTTTTTTGCTGGATTTGGTCAAGATACGTAGTTGTTTCCAACTTTGACCGCTGACTGAAGATGATCTTGTAAAATTTTTTCATAAATTTTCCCACAATCAGCTCTAACGTGGACATCGTTTGGCAGGTATTATGATATGAAACTCTAAAATTTAAATTTGATGGGACGCCCTACCACACATCCAGTGGATAATGTACAGTTTTAGACCCCACCTTCTGCCAATATTTCTCCTTCAAGTGTAAAAAGCACATAACGACTTTTTTTATCCATTCCTCTGTATTCCTTTTCCAAAAAAACATTGATTCAAAGATTACACCCAGGTATTTCGCCTCATTAGATAGTTCTAGGATAATTCATCTAATTTGGGAAGAGCAAACATATCTTTCTTAGTCCTTTTTGTGAACCGTTGTCCTTTGCCCAAGTCAAGAGTATCTTAAAAGCTAATTCCACGATTTCACTAATCGTTGGTAAAAACTTACCTTTGATTACGAGCACAACGTCTCCAGCGTAAGCAACCACCTTGATAACCGTTGAGTGACTCGAGGATCTTATTTATTACAAGATTCCACAATGATGATATTTTGACATTGTTGAACGCACATTCCACGTACTATTTTTTTGTGAAGAGTAACCTCAATCAATACGACAACAGATCTATTCCCCCCCTCTCCCCCCCCCCCGACCCACTTTTGCACAACAGCAAAACTGTAACATCCTCTAAGCCTTAAAGTGAATCCAACTTCTGGTTAGGGGTCCAACTAGACTTGTGCTTAATCGTTCAATTGAGTGAGCGCTCATTTTCGTTCATTTCAGATAAAAGACCTAGTGCGTTCATCTAGTTCAATCGCTCTTTTGTGGTCTTCGTTCAACAGTTCGTGAACGAATCATTTTGATCATGTCTGTTGTTTTGGCTTTCGTTTAAAAAATACAAAAATGTTGAATAAAAACATGAATTAAAAAAAAACATATACAATTTTTGTAAAAATAATATAAATGCTGAGAAAGCGCGCCAAAAGAGAAGAGAAAACTAACGCCTAATGACAAAATTAAAAAAAAAATTAAACGACCGAACGAAAAGACCTAAAAGAGCGGAAATGAACGAACTAGATAAACCGCTCAGTTAAGTGTATAGTTCAATTGAACTAGTTCGTTCGTGAACGACACAACTCTACGTCCAACTTTGTTTGAGCTATTAGGAGGGGAACGAGTGAAGTACGAGCTCGCGAAGCAAGGTGCTAATGACAATGATATTTCGGTACATATCAATTCAACATTTCAGATAATGGCTAATAGAAAGTGAAGGGAGCTAACAACAAGTAGCATCAGTAAAAGATGTTGATCATGCAAAATCTGAGGAAAACCAACTATTAACTCACACTTACCAGATGGAACTAAAGTTCCATCCATTCCAGACATGCCTTTGAGAGCTTCGAAACCGTTTCGGCCTAGACAAATATTACAGTTCGCGATAAGGACTAACGCGTTCTATCAGCGTCGCTGAGTATTTATTGTGGTTTCGATATGGACCAAGGAGTCTTTTACTCCGCCACCTCTAGTCTAACCAATTAAGAGGTCACAGATCAAAAAAATTATAATAAAATGGCTGGGGTAGAAAATGTATGGTCCTCAAAGTGTTGAAAGGTTCTTTAAAATATTAAAGACAATCATTAATTCCAACACCACTTCGTTTCAAACTTGATTTTTACCACCCATTTAAATTCAGTTTTTTTCTGTTCCAACAAAACGGGTGTTGCTGTCATAAAAATCTCATATCCTGCAAATTATACATTATACGGCACTTTAATGACTATTTTCTATTTTTCAAAAGTCTACACCTCAAAGCAAAAATAAGTAGAAATCAGTAGAATAACATCATCATGTAATTATTGATAAAAGTGCCAAGAAATGATGCGCATGAAATTAACCCAATTACTCGTTAACATCAATGCAACAAAATCTATTTAATGTTGTTGCAAACATTCATTGATTGCATTTGAAACGTATGAAATCAAGGCAGGTATTAAAAAAAATCTAAAATTGAACATGCCACCAGAGTACACAAAGATGATGATGACAAAATATAGATTTGAAATATATTTCTGTGCTACTTCACTCACCTGAGATAACTTGATGATGACGATGATGTTGTTGCTGAGGCTGAAGTTGATTGCAACCAACTACTGGTACTACGGTCAGTGCCAGAGGTGGATGTTGAGGATGCTGCTGTTGATGATGATGAATTGATATTACAAATATGAGTAGATTTTCCAGTTGTTGATGTTATTGATTTTATTCTAAAATCTAGAGACGATGAAGTTTTTGATAATGGATTTGTTGTGGTTGTTTTAGTAGAAGTTATCGATGTGGATGTAGTACCAACACCACTACAATTGTTGTTCTTGCTGCTGCTGGTGGTGGTCCCATCACTCATCTTTGAAGTGTGTCTATTGACCACATTTTGTTTTTGTTTTGCATTAGTGGATGCCGCAGCAGCACCACCAGCAGACAGTGTTGTTATTTGTGAGGCTATTGCTTTTGTGGCCTGTTGTTGTTGCAGTAACTTAACATGCAACGTTTGCGGTTGTTGCAATTGTTTATGCTGATACGTATACAATGGTAGTTTTGAGATACGAGTAACATCTGTTGAAAATCCCTGGAATGATGGTGATGAGGTGGAGCTTTTAGTTGCATTTGAAATATCCGTGCTATTGGCACAGCTTCCGGTAGTAAAAGAAGTGCCACCACCACTATTTCTGCCACTACTGCTACCACTTCCATTAAAATTATTATTGTTGTTACTATCACTATAACGATGTTGTTGCTGTTGTTGGCAATTGTCTATTTTAGCTTGATTGAATTGTTGCTGATATTGTTGTTGTAATTGTTGATTACAATTTGCACTTAAAGATTGATTAAGTTGTTCTTGTTTTACTGTCGCTAACAATGAAGCTGATCCAGACGTTGATGTTTGATTATCTTTATATAGCTGGTGCTGTGATGGCTGCTGTTGTTGCTGCTTTGTCTGTGTCAATTGTTGCAATTGATTTGTTCGATTGTAATTGTTGCTGTTGTTGCTACAACTGCTATTATAGTCATCTCTATTAGTTTTATATTCTGTATTCCCTTGATAATTACTATTACGTATTGCACTTTGCAAATAGTTGTTGTTTGGATTTGTTGCTGATGTTGGTGTTGTTGTTGTGGCTGACGATGTGCTGCTGTTGCCAATATTCAATGAAAATGGGGTATAGCTGGATGTTGAACGTGAATGTAAATGGTGTGAGTTTGAACTCAAACGTGAACTTGGCGATGACCTTAGGTCATTTAGCATAATATCCAAATCAGTTGCCAACGAGCTTAAAAGCTGCAAAGAAACAAAACAAAAAAAAATAATGGAATTTTAATGATTGTGGTTTTATGGCAGGGGGAATTATAAGGATTTTTTTTTCAAGTGTGTTAGAATGTTTAATTTTAGTAACGATATAGGATGAGGTTTGTAATACACTGCGCAACACGGTTTTGTATCTTGGATGGGACTAAAATGACCCATTTCATTTGAAACAAGTAGAAAAGTTCAATTCGACGTGGCCGAATCGATAAATACCCTCCACAATGCCTTTTTTAAGTAAATTTCCTAACGTGAAATAAATAACATTTTTGATTAGAAATATTTTATGTTGTGTAAAACAACTTTTTTTAGTATTTAAAAAAAAAAAAAATAATTTACAAAAATTTTTTTTTTGAGTGTAAAATTTTTTTGGAGTGAATTTTTTTTAGTGTAAAAATATTTTTGAGTGACAAAAATTCGTTGAAAAATATTTTTGTGACTTACCAATGTTTTTAAAACATTTTTAACAGGTTTTCAACAAGTGAATTTAAGGTGGAACTAATCTGAAATTCAAGGTTTTGCCAATAACTTTTGAACCACTGGACCGATGGGGCTGAAGTTCAACACGAATCAAGCCAGGGGAACGAGAAATATACATGCTAAGCTCACGCAACAGTTAGCTCACTGCTAAGCTAACTGTTGGCAAGTTGGAGGTTTTCCCGCTAAATCTAGAGCTTTTTGTTTGGATTTAGCGGGGGAAAAGTAGTTTTAGCGGGAACGGTGCTTTAGCGGGAAAATCTAGTGCTTTTTGTTTGGATTTAGTGGGAAAAATTTTGAGTTTTTTTTTCCAATTTTTCTTCTTTTTCAATCAAAAACGCAAAGTCAATTTTCGTAGAAACATTATTTGGAGGTTTTTTTAAATTTTTCTTCTTTTTTTCAATCAAAAATGCCAAGTTTTCCTGTTTTCAGCGCTTTTTTTCATAATTTAGCGGGAGAATTTTAAATTTTCCTCGCTAAATTTATTTTTGGCGGTTTCTAGCGCTTTTTTAGTGAAATTTAGAGGTTTTTGGTTAAAAATAGTTGGCAACAGTGGCTTAGCTTCAGCAACCTCAGAATTATCTTTCGAAAGTTAGCGTGTTTTTTATCTCGTAAATTCACGGAAAACCCTTGTCGAAATTCAGTCTTTTGCAAATAACTTTTGAGCTACTAAACCGATTTCGCTGGAATGTAATACCAACCCGACCAGGTAAATGCCCAACATATAAGGCATTCCACACCAAATGTACCGCTACAGAGAGACATGTGTCCCGTAAATTTCTGAATAGCTAGTTTGGATAGCCCTATATGGAACTTATAAAATTGCGTTTTTGGGTTTCAATTTTTCAAAAACTGGGCTTAGGAGGCGTGGCAAATATTGGAAAAATGGTCAAATTTGTGGCGAGTTGCCTTAATTAAATATTTATCACATTAAAACTTAATGCACCACAATCTCAAATATTTTCATTCTTATATAGTTTCGTATGGGCTATCGAATAAAAATTTTTTCTTTGGAAAATTTTCAGAACCCGTTCTGAAATTTTCCATTTTTTAAAAAAGTCAATTTATCAAAAATCAGGCCACTTTTTTTTAAGTTTAGATGTTTGTCCATCCACACAAAGAAATTCAGAAACACGTTCTTCCCTTTTTTCGAGAAAATCGCATTTGAATTTAAAATTTCATAACAATTCTGCGATTTCAACAAAGCGTATGAGAATTATTTATGAAATTAATAATACTCATTCGCAACATTAACACAAGAAAATGCGATTTTCTTCAAAAAACGAAGAACGTGTTTCTGAATTTTTTTGTGTGGATGGACAAATATCTAAACTTATAAAAATTAAAATAAAATAAAAAAAATGGCCTGATTTTTGATAAATTGAATTTTTTAAAAAATAAAAAATTTCAGTACGGGTTCTGAAAATTTTCCAAAAAAAAATTTTAGTCGATAGCCCATACAAAACTATATAAGAATGCAAATTTTTAAGATTGTGGTGCATTCCGTTTTAATGTGATAAATATTTAATCAAGGCAACTCGCCACAAATTTGACCATTTTTCCAATATTTGACCACGCCTTCTAAGCCCAGTTTTTGAAATATTGAGAAACCATAAACGCAGTTTTCTAAGTTCCATATAGGGCTATCCATATAAGCTATTCAGAAGTTTACGGTACACGTGTTTTTTTTCGCTGGACATTTGGTGTGGAATGCCTCATATATAAGTTTGTCATTCCGTTTGTAACACCTTGAAATATTGGTCTAAGACCCCATAAAGTATATATATATTCATGATCCTCGATCGATTTTAAGACGATCTAGCGATGTCCGTCCGTCCGTCTGTCTATATGTTGAAAACACGCTAACTTTTGAACGACTTTACGTAGGCTCCTGAAATTTGGCATATATGTTAGTTATTTACCTGGTCAGATTGGTGTTGCAATCCAGCAAAATCGGTATATTAGTTCAGAAGTTACGAGCAAAAGACTGAATTTCGGCAAGGGTTTTTCGTGAATTTATGAGATAAAAAACACGCTAACTTTCGAAACACAATTCTGAGGATGCTGAAGCTTGGCATATATATTTATCGTTCCTCTGTTCCAGTTCGTTTCAAATCTCAGCCAAATCGGTTCAGTGGTTCAAAAGTTATAAGTAAAACCCTTAATTTCAGATTGTTTTCACCTAAAATTCACGTGTTGAAAAACCCGAGTTTTTAAAAAAACAATATTTAAAAACAATGATAAGCCACAAAAATACTTTACAGAGTATGTTTGTCACTCAGAAATATTTTTACACTAAAAAAAAATTACACTCGAAAAAAATTTTACGCTCAAAAAAAAATTTGTGAAAAAATTCATATATGCCAAACTTCAGGAGCCTCCGTAAAGCCTTTCAAAAGTTAGCGTGTTTTCAACAGACAGACAGACGGACGGACATCGCTAGATCGTCTTAAAATCGATCGAGGATTATAAATATATATACTTAACACAGAAAAAAATATGAAGGAAACAAATTTGAGTAATCACTTGTTTAAATTTAAAAACAAAAATTGAGTAATTTTTTAATTGATGCAATTAAAAATTTACTTAAAAATTTTAAAAACAATTTAAGTAACTAATTTAATAAAAATTTAATAGTTATTTTATTTTTTTTTAAATCTAAAAATTTTTTGAATTCTTGTTTAGTTTATAGTTTTTTGTGTATGTATATGAAAGTTTGTATACGGCTTTTTAAAATGTTCCTATGTTTTTGAGACATAAATATGTTTGGTAAAGTTTAAAAAAACAAGTTTTTTTTTTGTGTAGAAAAATTTAAAAAATTTTTGAACTTTCAAAAAAAAAAAAAATAGATAAATTTTGAGTAAATTTTTAATTGTGTCAATTAAAAATTTACTCAAATTTTTTTTCAAACATTTAATAAATTTATATTAAAAATTTGCTCAATACTATTAAATTGTTTACTGGTGCAAAATTGATTAAGTTTTTACTCAATAGTATTAAAAATTTACTGTTAATATTTTTGTTATTTTTTTCTGTGTATATGATCCTAGACCAATATTTCGAGGTGTTACAAACGGAATGACAAACTTATATATACCCTCTATCACTAGAGTGGAGGGTAAAAAATGATAAATTGGAATTCGATGATCCCAATTGAAATTCGAAAAAGATCAATTGTTATTCGAAAAATATCAATTGTAATTCAAAATGGATCAATTGTAATTCGGAAAGAAAAGATTCCAAAATTTTTATATCAACAGAAATCTTTAAATAAAATAAATTTGAAGAAAAAATGTCCAATAGTTTGGGAGTTATAAACATTTACCTTTTAAGGGATCTAAAACTGAAAAGTGTCAAAAGTTATAAACGAAAATGTAAGAATACCTCAACAATTTTGCTACATTCCACATGACCTTAAAATACAAAATGCATTTTGTTGACAAATGTGAACAAAATTGTATACGGAATGGTATTTAAACAAGTACAGACATATTTTTTTTTCAAAAAAAATTCTCGCGGATTTTTTTTCGCAAAATAAAATTTTCCGCTGAATTTTTTTTTTAAATAAACTTTGTGACATTGTGGCCGAACTTAACTTTTTTACTGGTTTCTACTAAATTTAATTTTTTTATACTCTCCACTCATTGTTAGTGGTAAAAGGTCATTCCGTTTGTAACTCAACGAAATATCGGTCTAGGACCCCATAAGGATATATTATTAATCAGTAATAAATTTTAAGACATTTTAGCGATGTCCCTCCCTCCGCCTGTTGAAATGGCGATCACGGCCAAAGTTTTAAACAGATATGAGACTGAGATTTAAGCATATTGACTTCTATTTGTTCTTACAATTAGAAATTTTGTATTGTATTTTAGCAATATCGGTTGAGCTGTTCAAAAGTTATGAACGAAAATGTGGAAAAACCTAGAATATTTTTTGGTACATTCCACATAACCTAAAAGTACAAAATTCTTTTGATTAACCTCTGATGAACGGAATTGGATGTCGAATTGTGTTTAAGCATGTACAAACATATTTTGTTACACAAATTTTTTTTTGGTAATTTCTTTTTCTTCACCAAAAATTTTTTTCCACGTAAATTTTTTTAAATTTTTTGCAATATTAAAATTTTTTTACTTTTTTTTAGCCTAGTAATAACTTCATGAGCCAAAAAGAGCAAACGTATTTTATCAAAACTTATCTCAACTTTTCAACAAAATTGATACGTCATTAATTTTTAGTACCAACAATCACTTATCAATTACTTAAAAATAAGACTATACATTTTAGTAACACAACAAAATGCTTTTAAAATAATTACAAGTTGTTTAGAACTAGATAGAGAAATATATAATGATGATGGCACTGTTACAATTCCATACAAAAAATTTTAACAAAAAATAAAATCAGTCTAAAAATCGACGTTTAAGAAAAAGGAAGCATCTCTTCAAATACAATAAAAATATAAATAGTTCATTAAAAAAATGAAGAAACGTTCGATAAAACGTAAATCTTATAAACCAATATTCTATGCTTTAACGGTTTTAATGGTCGCCATTACGGTAATGTTAATAATGGATGTTAAAAAATCTAAAACTGCAAACGAAGAAGAAAATTTAGATGGTAATGGTGATCCGATTACCGAACCGTTTGTTAATGCATTTAAAGTTGTCACACCAAGACCACCAAAACCACCACAACCACATGAAAAACGTTTTCCGATACCTAAAAACTGGACATTTGCAGATTTAAATCGTATAAAACAAAAACCAAAGATTGCAATTAATAAAACATATTTTGAGTTGCCCGTAGTGCAAGGTGATCTAAAAGATTGGGAAGATTATGAGTTATTGGCAAATGATCTGTCCCGTGTTGGATTGGGAGAACAAGGAGAAAAGGCTTATATAAAAAATGAGACATTGAAGGAATTGGAGAATAAATTATCCATGGAAAATGGTTTTAATGCTTTACTATCGGATTTTATATCAGTAAATCGTTCAGTTTTAGATGTTAGAGATGAAGAGTAAGTAAAATAACACTACTAAACATTGAAAATGTGACTGAGAAGCGTTCTTATAATCTTGATAACAATAGTTTTGCTGGTCCAAAATTTGGTCGCCAAACTTTTCCACTACATCAGGTTTTTGAGAAAATTGAGGTCAAAGCTAAAAAAAAATCGCCGTTTTGGGCATTTTTGGAAACTCATAGCGGATAAACCCGATGTGATATATATAAATTCCTGGGATTCCTAGTTGGAACTCTGGTGTTCAGAGTTGGACATACAAGGTAACGGAACTGATCGTCTTTAACTTGGTAAAGTCCAGAACCAATCCTTGTTTTTGTAACCAATTAAGAAGACTCACGACCTCCGATGTGATGGCGACTTCAAAATAAGTCGAGTTCTGCGTCTTTAAGATGCATTAATTAATTGGTCAGGAGTCTTAACCTTTTGGGCACCAATTGTCTTTCAATGACGTTTTTGGGAAAAATATCCTATTAAAAGACAATTGGTGCTCCAACGATAAAAGCCGCTGTTCAAATGAGTTATACATCTTAAAGAGTAATATTTGAGCTTTACCCTTGATTGATTTTTAAGTCGTCAGCACATCGGGTTTATCCGCTATGAGTTGTCAAATATGTCCGAAAACGCGATTTTTTGTATTTCAAATTTCTCAAACGTATAAGGTGGCCTCCCATTCGCATAAATTTTTTTTTTTCATACGATTTGGAATAATACATCATTGAAAAACAATTGGTGCTCTTAGGGTTAAGGCGACTGACCAAATGAGTGCAACATCCGTAGTAAGAACAAAGTTTAAGCTTTAATGTCTAATTATTTTTATTTTTCGCCATCACATCGAGTTTACCGGCTATGAGTTGCCAAAAATGGTCAAAACGGTATTTTTTTTTTTTAACTTTGACCTTAATCTTTTCAAAAACCTGATATGATGAAAAAGTTTGAACACCAGATTTGTGACCGTTAGAACAATTGCAATTAACTGTGTAAGGTCGCGTCCCCGATGCATGAAAGCAACTGCGAGGTTTTGAGCAAGCACGTTTTACCCTCTTTAAACTTTCTCACATCCTTAATAAACAAGGAAGGTCTTTCACAGGGCACCCACCGATTGTCCTGAAACGTGAATATGGTAATGGGTGGGAAAAACTAAGAGTTACCTGTTTTTTTTAGCTGCCCAATCTCAAATTTAAAAAAGGGTTGCCACCTTATAAAAAATTTAGGGCTTTCAGGAAAATACCTATAAAAGCCGAACTAATTTCGCCAAACGAAAAAATACGGGTAAGATTAATTTTGATAGAGATTATTATATATTATTTTTCCGATCGTACGTATATACATCTCCATATAAACTACCCCAACGATTATATATTTTTGACAATAACGAACTTAACGAAGCCGAATTTGGACACAACCGATACAACATTGGATAGGCCTCAAAAAAACCTTTCGACCTATATAAAATGTTCATATAGTTACTTTTGAAGATATTTGAAAAATCATCAAAAAACGAAAAAATCCCGTTTTCCCGCTCCACTTTGATCCTCTAAATGTGAGATTGGGCAGCTTTAAAAAACCAGCCAACTCTTATTTTGGTCCCCCTTTCCTATGTGCAAGTTTCAGGACTATCGGTGGGTGCCCTGTGAAAGACCTTCCTTGTAAGTTTTCTTTCTAGGGTACGGTGCTTTGGATTATTTTAAGTCTGAGCGCTATGGAATCGTTTAGCTTTCATTAAGTCTTGTACCACCCACCGTCAACTCAACTCAGTTATTTTTATACCCTCCAACTACAGTATGGGGGTATACTCACTTTGTCATTCCGAGTGTAACGCATCAGAATATAGGTCTAGGACACCATAAAGTATGTATATTAGACCACCCAAATTTGCAAAAGTATATTTTTGTTCGCTCCACCGGCAGTTTCTGATAGATTGGCCATAAAAAATAATATCTGTGTAAGAACTGGATCTCTCGGTTGCATACAGGCCAGTCGATTTGAACTTTTGACCCCAAAGTGACCTAAAAGCACTACAAAGCTTTTAAGAGCCATAACTCTTAAAATATGCGTTTTTCCAAAAAATACTATACAAGTTTTATTTTGCAGAATAAGAAAGCAAACATTTCCTTCATACAAATTTTTAGCCTAGGTCTAAGACATCGTGGTATTTTTGGCGGTTAAAATAAAAATTTATGTGAATACTTCATTTAAAACGACCCTCGTTAAAATTTGGACGGAGACTCAAATAGTCGGTATCCATTATTTTGTAGAGTAAGATATGTAGTTTTCATAAACCAATTACATTTGGAATTTATATGGGTAATTTCATAACAGAAGAGCCCAAAGCTGATTTTGAAGTTTCGATTATCCAAATGCTGTATATAAATTTGTAAAATTACTTTATTTTAAACGACCCTCGTTAAAATTTTCATGGATTACAATCGGTTTCCATGATTTTGAAGAGTTAAAAATGCAGATTTCAAACAAGTGTTGAAAAGTACAGGCATTTTTAGCATTAATTGAAAACATGTTAGCAAAATACTATATGAAAAATACTTGGCATCTTATTACATTTAAACTTGAAGAATAAAAAATGTTATTACAGTAGAAAATTTCAATGAATTTCATGATTCGGATTGTATTCAAGTGGTCTGCCACACGTTAGATGCCTGGGAAAGTTTTAATAACTTGGCTGTTTTTGAACCGATTTTAATTTTTAGTACCTTATTAGAGAGGCATTTTACTCCAAATCAAAATTCTTTAACCACCTGAATTCAAATTTAACTTAAAAAAAAAAAATAGAAAACAGAAAAAAAAACATATTTTTCCTTGTAATCCGTTTTTTTTAAATTCAAGGCCGATGCGGGACGCCTTACCCATGTCCAATAGACCTAAATTTTTATGAGACATATTTTTACCAACAAATGAATGTATCTAGGGTAAGTTATGGTTAATGTCTTCCAATTTAATTATTTTGGAGCACCATATAAAATATACCAGATTCTAAAAAAAACTGCAATTTTCAAAATTTGAAAAAAATAGAACTAATTGTGCTCACATCTCGAATTATGGATTAAAAATTGTGTAATTTAGAGTAGAATTTTTAGACTTTTTAAAAAAAATCGAAGTTTCGGACTTTTTCAAAAATTCGATTTTAATTTTATACGTTAAAAAATAAGTGATAATTAATTCGAATAATTTTTAAGTATTTTTTTTTTAAACTACATTTAAATACCAACAAAACGTCGTCCAACTTATTATAAGATATCTATATTTTTTACTGGTCAAAATTAATGGAAAATTTCAATTTTTTATTTTTTTTTTTTGTTGAAAAAAAAGCCATTTTAAAAAATTGGTTACTCAACACCAACTTGGTATAAAAGTCTGAAAATTTGAGTGAAAGTTGCATTTAATACGTACTAAAATATCAAAAAAAAAAAAAAAAATAATCGAAGGGGGTCGGGTCCAAAAGTGAGTGATTTGGCCTGGAATTCCCCAAATATTTTCCAAAAAGTACACATCTAACTCATCTAAAATCATGGAAACCGATTGTATCCACTAAAATTTTAACGAGGGTCGTTTAAAATAAAGTAATTTCACAAATTTGTATACAGCATTCGAAAAATCTAAACTTCAAAGTCAGCTTTGGCCTCTTCTGTAATGAAATTACCCATATAAATTCCAAATGTAATTGGTTTATGAAAACTACATATCTTACTCTACAAAATAATGGATACCGACTATTTGAGTCTCCGTCTAAATTTTAACGAGGGTCGTTTTAAATGAAGTCTTCACATAAATTTTTATTTTAACCGCCAAAAACACCACGATGTCTTAGCCCTTTAACGACCACAGGCAAGTATACTTGCCAAAGCGTTTTTGGCAATTATTTTTGTTTAAGTTAAAGATAGGGTAAATGTCATAAAGGATGAATTTTAGAGTATTGTTTGGACAAGAAAAGTCTAGTTTATAGTAAGTCTCTAATTTGATCCAATTACTCACTATAAGCCCTCAAAGTTTGTAAAATAATTTTCTCTGTTTTAGGCACAAAAGGATCTTTACTTGTAGAGCAAAATCGGGGGCAAGAAGGGGGTTTAGAGGTCCAAATTCTTGTAGGGTAACTATTAACGAGTTGCAGATCTTAAAAATCACAACAAGTAGCAAATAGCTTTGGCCAGAACTGCGGAATCGTCAAATTGCAAATTTTTCACCAAGAAAAATAAGGGGGAAGGAATGTGGTTAGGGGTCCAATTTTTTGTTTCAGAACTATTATTAAGTCACAGATCACGACCATGAACAGAAACTAAAAATCGCTTCGGCAGAAAATGTATGGTCGTCAAAGGGTTAAACTTAGGCTAAAAATTTGTATGAAGGAAATGTTTGCTTTCTTATTCTGCAAAATAAAACTTATATAGTATTTTTTGGAAAAACTCATATTTTAAGAATTATGGCACTTAAAAGCTTTGTAGTGCTTTTAGGTCACTTTTGGGGTCAAAAGTTCAAATCGACTGGCCTGTATGCAACCGAGAGATCCAGTTGTTACACAGATATTTTTTTTTATGGCCAATCTATCAGAAACTGCCGGTGGAGCGAACAAAAAAATACTTTTGCAAATCCCATACATTTTTTGGGTGGTCTAATGTATATGGGGCATTCCAAGCCAAATCACTCACTTTTAGACCCGACTCCTTTCGATTTATTTTATTTTTAGATATGTTTTAGTACTTATTAAGTGCAACTTGGACACCAATTTTCAGCCTTTTATTACAAGATGGTGTTGAGTAATCAATTTTTCAAAATGGCGATTTTCTCAAAAAAATAAAAAAATTTAAATTTTTAATTAATTTTGACCATTAAAAAATATAGATATTTTAAAAAAAGTTGGACAACGTTTTGTTGGTATTTAAGTGTAGTTTTAGAAAAAAAATATGAAAAAATTATTCGAAGTAATTATCACTTATTTTTTGACGTTTAAAAATTATAATCGACTTTTTGAAAAAGTCCGAAACCTTCGATTTTTTTGTAAAAAACTATAAAAATTGTGCTGTAAATTACGCAACTTTTAAGCCATAATTCGAGATGTGATCACAATTCTTTCTATTTTTTTTTTTAATTTTAAAAATTGCACCTTTTATTTTTTGGCTCTGATTTATTTTATATGGTGCTCCAAAAAAAATAAATTGGTAGATATTGACCCTAACTTACCCTAGATATATTCATTTCGAGGTAGAAATACGTCTCACAAAAATTTAGAGCGATCGGAAATGGGTAAGGCGTTCCTCATGGGCCTTGAAGTTTAGAAAACGGATTACAAGGAAAAATATGAATTTTTTTCTGTTTTCTCAATATTTTTGGTATTTTAAGTTAAGTTTAAATTCAAGCAATTACAGAATTATGATGTAGAGTAAAATGCCTTTCTAATAAGATACTAAAAACTAAAATCGGTTGAAAATCAGCCAAGTTATTACAACTTCCCCAGGCATCTAAAGTGTGGCAGACAACTTGATTAAGCAATACAATCCGATTTTTGAAATTCATTGAAATTTTCTACTGTAATAACATTTTTTTATTCTTCAAGTTGAAATGTAATAAGATGACAAGTATTTTTCATATTGTGTTTTGCTAACATGTTTTAAATTAATGCTAAAAATGCCTGCATTTTCAACACCCTTTTGAAATCTCTATTTGAAAAAAATTTTTTTTTTTTTTTTTGTTTTAAAATTTGGAAAAACCAAAAAAATATTACACTGAAACATGAATAATGAAAAAATGTTATTACAGTAGAAAATTTCAATAAATTTAAAAAAGGGACTCGTATTCTTTAATCAAGCGGTATGACACACGCTAGATGCCTGGGGAAGTTGTAATAACTTGGCTGATTTTCAACCGATTTAAGTTTTTAGTACCTTATTAGAAAGGTATTTTACTTAACATCACAATTCCGTAATTGCTTGAAATAAAACTTAACTTAAAATACCAAAAATATTGCGAAAACAGAAAAAAATTCATATTTTTCCTTGTAATCCGTTTTTTAAACTTCAAGGAACATGCTAAACGCCTTACCCATTTCCGATCGTTCTAAATTTTTGTGAGACGTATTTTTACCTCGAAATGAATATATCTAGGGTAAGTTAGGGTCAATATCTACCAATTTATTTTTTTTGGAGCACCATATAAAATAAATCAGAGCCAAAAAATAAAAGGTGCAATTTTTAAAATTTAAAAAAAAATATAAAGAATTGTGATCACATCTCGAATTATGGCTTAAAAGTTGCGTAATTTAGAGTACAATTTTTATAATTTTTAACAAAAAAATCGAAGGTTTCGGACTTTTTCAAAAAGTCGATTTTAATTTTTAAACGTCAACAAATAAGTGATAATTACTTCGAATAATTTTTTCATATTTTTTTTCTAAAACTACATTTAAATACCAACAAAACGTTGTCCAACTTTTTTTAAAATATCTATATTTTTCAATGGTCAAAATTAATTAAAAATTTCAATTTTTTAATTTTTTTGAGAAAATCGCCATTTTGAAAAATTGATTACTCAACACCATCTTAAAATAAAAGGCTGAAAATTGGTGTCCAAGTTGCATTTAATAAGTACTAAAACATATCCAAAAATAAAATAAATCGTAAGGGGTCGGGTCTAAAAGTGAGTGATTTGGCTTGGAATGCCCCATATATATGATCAGTGATCGATTCTTAAACATTCTAGAGATGTCCATCCGTCCGTCTGTAGTTAATACGATGCAGTCCAATATAAAAGAGCTCAACTCCCGACGTTTGACACGAATATGTCTTATGTACCTAGGCAGGTTAAGTTCGTAAATGAGCAAAATCGGACCAGGGTGAAAAAAGTTCCCCCTTGAAGAACTAAGCCAACCTCTGAAAAATATAATTTGTATACCCTTCAACTACAGTATGGGGGTATACTCACTTTGTAATTCCGTGTGTAACGCATCAAAATATAGGTCTAGGACCCCATAAAGTATATATATTTATGATCAGTGATCGATTCTAAGACATTTTAGCAATGTCCGTCCGTCCGTCTGTAGTGAACACGATGCAGTCCAAAATAAAAGAGCTAGACTCCCGACATTTAGCACGAATATGTCTTATGTTCATAGGCAGGTTAAGTTCGTAAATGAGCAATATCGAACCAGGGGGAAAAAAGTTCCCCTTTGAAGAACTAAACCAACCTCTGAAAAATACCATTTTTATACTCTCCACTCTAGTGATAAATGGTTATATAAGTTTGTCATTCCGTTTGTAACACCTCGAAATATTGGTCTAGGTCCCCATAAAGTATATGTATTCATGATCCTCGATCGATTTTAAGACGATCTAGCGATGTCCGTCCGTCCGTCTGTCTGTTTGCCATATCTGTTAGGCATTTACCTGGTCAAGTTGGTATTGCAATCCAGCGAAATCGGTCCAGTGATTCAAAAGTTATGAGCAAAAGACTGAATTTCGGCAAGGGTTTTTCGTGGATTCACGAGATAAAAGCACACTAACTTTCGAAAGGCAATTCTAAGGTTACTGAAGCTTGGCATACATATTTGTCGTTCCCCTGGCCTGTTTCGTATTGAATTTCAGCCAAATCGGTCCAGTGGTTCAAAAGTTATTAGTAAAATCGTGAATTTTAGATAAGATCACCTTAAATTCACGTGTTGAAAACCCGTTAAACATGTTTGAAAAACATTGGTAAGTCACAAAAATATTTTTACACTAAAAAAATACACCAGAAAATACACTCAAAAAAAATTTTTGTAATTTTTTTTTTAATTACCTAAAAAAAAAAGTTTTTTACACAAAATAAAATATTTCTAAGTAATAAAAACTTTAATTTTTTTTCACGTTAGAAAATTTACTATCACTTAAAAAGTTCATTGTGGAGGGTATTCATAGATTCGGCCAATTCGAATTTAACTTTTCTACTTGTTTTACTTGATTTTTTTGTGTTTTTGTTTAACAAATGCTACAATTTTATGCTACAAGAACTTCAAAGTCCTGCATTTAGACGCAGAGTATTAGAAAATGTCGTTTTTTTTGGTCCGCCCCTTTTGTGGGCGTGGTTAAATTTTTTTTTAAATAATGATAAGCTTGTATTTCTTTAGTGCAAAAAGCATAAGAATGAATTTTTAAACATATATTTCGAGAGGAAGTTTGTCCCCCCTCAATTACCACTACCAACCCTACCCCCCAAAAAGAAAGAAAACGCCCCTGAATTTTTTTTTTGCAAGTTGGAGGGTATAAAAAAGAATCGGCACAGCCTTGTTTTACATGTTTTTTTGTGTTTTTGTTTAACAAATGCATCATTTTTATGCTACAAGAAATTCAAAGTCCTGCATTTGGAGCCAGAGAATCAGAAAACGTCGTTTTTTCGGTCCCCTTCTTTTATGGGCGTGGAATAAATTAATTTTTTAATAATGATAAACTTTCCTTAGTGTTAAATGCATTAGAATGAATTTTTTAGCACATATTCAAGAATAGAAAATTTGGGATGGACTATTTTGAGTCTGAGCGCCACGGACTCGCCTAGCTTTATTCAAGGCTTGTACAACCCACCTTCAACTCAACTCAACCTTCAAGTACGTTTGTTCTCCCTTAATCCCCCTTAGAATCGGAATTACCCAAAAATTGGTTTTTGGATATGTTTTGTCGCCAGAGTATCTCAGATTCATTCCAAATTTCAAGCTTCGTTTATCGTTATTTCAGGACAGTAATATTTATGCAATTAATAATACTCATTCGCAATGTTAAAACAAGAAAATACAGGCAAATTACAAAATTGTTATAAGATTTAAAATTCAAACGCGATTTTCTCGAAAAAACGAAAAATGAGTTTCTGAATTTTTTTGTGTGGATGGACAAACATCTAAACTTAAAAAAAAAGTGGCCGGATTTTTGATAAATTGACTTTTTTAAAAAATGGAAAATTTCAGAACGGGTTCTGAAAATTTTCCAAAAAAAAAAAAATTGTAATCGATAGCCCATACAAACCTATATAAGAATGTATATTTTTGAGATTGTGATAAATATTTAATCAAGGTAACTCGCCACAAATTTGACCATTTTTCCAATATTTGACCACGTCTCCTAAGCCCAGTTTTTGAAAAATTGAAAAACCAAAAACGCAATTCTCTAAGTTCCAAATAGGGCTATCCATACAACCTATTCAGAAGTTTACGGTACACATGTTTTTTTTAGCTGAACATTTGGTGTGGAATGCCTCATATGGTAGTTTAAGGACAATCGGTGGGTGCCCTCTGAAAGACCTCCCTTGTTAGATCTTATCGTTTTTAAAATTTTGTACAAACTGTTTATGACAATCTGTGAGCCCCCTAAATTTTTACCAAGTAATGTTAAACATTTCCATTATCAAATTATTCTTTCTTGTCAACAGTTGCTTATCAAAACAATATTTGGCCCAATTACCAACCGTCAGTATAGTAATACCATTTTATAATGAATATTTTTCAACACTGGCTCGTACTCTGCACAGCATCGTACGACGTACACCCAAGGAACTATTAAAAGAAATCATTATAGTAGATGATAATAGTGATCGCGTATATCTGAAACAAGAATTGGAAGACTATATATTACAAAATTTTGGTACACTCGTACAAATTGTAAGATTACCAGAACGCACGGGATTGATTGGAGCTCGTTTAGCTGGAGCTAAGCGGGCCACTAGTGATGTTTTGATATTTTTTGATTCTCACATAGAATGTGGCTACAATTGGTTACCGCCTTTGCTGCAGCCCATAGCCTTAAATTCTAAAATTGCTACTTCACCTATTGTTGATCTAATTGATCATGCAACTTTTAGTTATGCAGCTGCTGTAAAGAGCGGAGTTCGTGGAGCTTTTGATTGGAGTATGTTGTATAAACTATTGCCACAATTACCGGAATTTCAGGGTGACGAAAGTCAACCATATCCAAATCCTGTTATGATGGGTGGTCTATTTGCTATTGATCGTGAATTCTTTTGGCATTTGGGTGGCTATGATGAAGGTTTGGATATATGGGGTGCCGAACAATATGAATTAAGTTTTAAGATATGGATGTGTGGTGGTTTACTATTTGATGTACCATGTTCGAGAGTTGGTCATGTTTTTCGAGGGCCCATGGAGTCTAGGAAAAGTCCAAGAGATTACAATTTTGTTGGAAAGGTGAGTAATTTAATAGTTTTATTAACGTGGTGGGATAAACAGTTCGCATCTTAACTAGCAAGGAAGATTTCTTGAGAATTATCAATATCTGATTTTAATCTGACTGACATTAAGAGTAAGAATCGACAAGCTCTGATGATGGATAGGTGGCATCTCCAATGCCTATTTTTGTTTCTCAGAAATAAGTAATATGGTGTGAGAATCGAAAAGCACTAATGATGGAAAGTTGGAAACTTTCCAAAACTATCGACATCATTGCGAAACCAGTGTTGTCACTTGTTCTTATTGTACAACAAAAATCATAATTTCTCTGAAATAATCCATATGGACTCAAACTGATCTAAATTTAAATTCTTCTAGTAAATACAAAAGTCTGAAATTTTGATTCTGATAATGATTCCATTATTGAAATGCATCTTAAAAATCTCTCTCCATTTCCAGAATCACAAACGTGTTGCAGAAGTATGGATGGATGAATATAAAAACTATTTATATCAACGGAATCCCGATGTTTACGATGCCATAGACACTGGAGATTTATCTAAGCAAATAGCTTTACGTGAATCCCTACACTGTCAATCATTTCAATGGTATCTTAATAATATAGCGCCCGATTTATTAGAGAAATATCCTGCCAAAGTTAAAGAAAGTTATGCCTCCGGTACCATACAAAGTGTAGCCTATCCACAATTTTGTCTGGATTCTATGGGTGGTGGCAGTAATAGTTTGGTGGGTTTATTCACTTGTGCTGATAATAAAACGAATCCTCAGGGCAATCAATTTTGGGAGTTAAGTTCATATCGTGAGATACGCCTGTTTAATGGTAATCTTTGTCTAGATGTTCAGGGTATTGCAGCTAATTCAAAAGTATGGATGTGGAATTGCCACCAACAGCAGGGTAATCAATTTTGGTATTACGATGCGGAACATCAGTGGTTGGTGCATGGTCTTGTTGGTGTTAATTGCTTGGAGGCAGTGCATCTAAATGGTAAAATGTCAGTGCGTGTCAATGCATGTGATAATTCAAATCGTCGTATGAAATGGAATTTTGCTAAAATTAATTATAAATTATTGGAAACATTTTATGATGAAGTTGATTTGTAAGTAGTGGATACATTTTTTTAAAGTGTATCTAATTGATTTTTTTTAATAAATTACCACGTAATTGAATTCGTTTTTTTGTATTCAGTAACAGATTTTTTGACTCAATACTGTTTGTTTGACAAGCAGTTCACGAGTTATTTTGTTTAAGATAGCAAAACAATAAATCGAAAAAATTAATTAACTATGATTTACGCACTGAATATTATTAAAAATTAAAAAAAAAAAACTTACCAAGAAACCGAAAAAAAAACTTGGATTTTAATTAAAAACGAAAGTTATTTCTTTTTAATGTAAAAATTTTAAATATATTCTAAATATAAATTTTAGATCCTGAAATTCAGTATTTCTCTACATTATTTCTCTCAAATTCTTTCTTGGTAAGGACGATATTTTTACCAAATAAATCAAAATGAATAAATATCACATAGAGTAAGCTAGAGTTCTATTTAAAATAAATTGAAAATTCAAATCATAGTTATCACCAGGGAAACCAAAAATATGCAGTATCATGTTTTTTCCTGCGCTTTGTATTGATAAATGGGTAAGGTATTTATCCGTTTCAGAAGATTTTAAGAAATCTGGCATCGATTTGTTAGAGCATATTTTTGCATATTTTAGCCTTAAGAGCATATTTTAGCATATTTTAGGTTTAAGAGCATATTTTATCATAAGAGCATATTTTTAGAGCATATTTTCAATTTTTAGAGCATTTTTTCACTTTTTAGAGCATATTTTTAAGTTTTTAGAGCATTTTTTAATTTTTAAAGAATTGTTTTTTTATTACAGCCAGGGCCATATTTGCCGATTTATAGGCATTTTGCCGATTTTTGGCCTCAAAATTGTCAAAGTGCCGATTTGCCGATTTTTGCTCCAAAAATGCCGATTTTTTGATCAACTCTAAAAACACGGTCACTTTTTATACCCTACCCTTCGTCATAGTAGGATTTATGTATAAAGTTTTGTCATTCCGTTTGTAACACCACGAAATATCGGTCTAGGACCCTAACAAGTGAACATGCTCATGGCCCTCCAACGATTTTAAGTCAATCTAACGATATCCGTCCGTATGTCTGAAGAAAGCACATCATTATTAGAGTGGAGCATTTTTTTTTTTTTCGATTTCACTTAGCGTAGAGGTCAGTAGTTGTCTTTTAGGGTGAATATGAACACAAACATATATTTAACCTGTGAGGCAATGTCTGTGTTCCTTTTTGACCTAAAATCGGGAACCTCTGAATAATGTTAAAAAAAATATTTTTTTAGTTTTTTTTGCTGGATATATTAGTTCTAGACAATGGAATCGGCCAAATCCCGAAACACATGTTTTTGAAGTCTTGCAAAAATGACCAACATAAATAAATATAAAACAGAAAAATAGTTTTCATGAAAAGTATTCTATGAGAATATCATGGTTTTAATTAGTAAAGGAAATAATGACCTCGAACTAGAACAAAACTATTCAAAATATAATATTTTAAAGGTCGAATAGAACAATTTTTATTTTTTAATAAAAATTAATCAGAATTTTTAGTTTTTTGCTGAAAATATAACGTAATGTTAGTGCAGTATTGAAAAATTTTATTAAGCGTATTAATTTTGTTTTTCTTTAATGCTACATTGTTCTATTTTGCTATTTTTTGTCAATAAAAATATTTTTTTTTTGCATTAAAAATGGTTATTTTTCATTTGCCGATTTTTTGCCGATTTTTTAAATTGAAGTGCCGATAATGCCGATTTTTTTTTGAAAATATGCCGATTTTTCATCAAAATCATCTGGCACCCCTGATTACAGCACTTATTTTTAAAAATTTTTTGGGATGTTTTTTTTTGTTTTTAATTTTGTAAGTGGATTGAATTGTTTGTTTCTTTTTCTTTTCCAAAATAACGGGGTTCTGACGATTGATTATGCTTTGGCCTGTTCTTGCTTCATTAACCCATATTAACCCTCTAACTACCCCACATAACGGTATTTTTTGGGCCTATTCTCTAAAAATTGTAAAAAACACCTCGAAAAAGGGGGACATAATTTTTTTTAAGAGCATATTTCTATTGTTTTTAGAGCATATTTTCCGTTTTTAAGGGCATTTTTTAAGCGCATAAAACGTGTTTTTTAGAGCATATTTTTGGTTTCCCTGGTTATCACACACTTACAGAAGAGTTATGATTGTGGCAATCATAATTTAAGAGTGCCATATTATGATTGAAAATTGTATCATAATATGTTTATAGCAATCATAAAATTTTTGTTGTAACCATGTTATGGTTCCAAATTATAATTTTTCGAATATTTAGGATCATAACATGATTGCTGCCAAAATGTTATGGTTGCAACAAACAAGTTATGATAAAATTTTCAATCATAATATGGCGCTCTTAAACTATGGTTACCACAATCATACCTCTTTTCTGCGTGCAGATTTGATTGATTTATAAAATTTTGTATTCGAATTTTGTTTTTCTTGGTAAGACCGCAATGTTTACCATACAGATCTATTATACAGTAGTTATGATTACAAATGATGTAGTTCGACGTAGTAGTAGTTCACATGTCAAAAATAGATTGAAATATTGATAGTTCAAAGATTCTTATGGTTTATGACTGTTTTGTTATTAAAACATGAAATATGTGGATATCTTGAAGATTATGTGAAGTTAATGTGTAAAATTTCTAAATTTTGAATTATGAGAAGCTTTTTTTATAAAAAAATATTTTAGCATATAATGTAGAAATTATTAAGTTTAACTGCGGCAGTAAATGCTTTGTAATAAGATAACGAGGAAGGCCTTTCAGAGGGCACTCACCGATTGTCTTGAAACTTGCGTATTGGAATGAAAGACCTTCCTTGTTAGTGGTAGAGGGTATAAACAAGTTGGTCATTTCGTTTGTATCTCATCAAAATATCAGTCTGGGACCCCAACAAGTATATATAGTATTAGTCAGCGATCGATTCTTCACTAAAAAAAACCTTGTAAAATGTCAACAAAAGATTGTTACTTTTATTTTTTGCTACCTCCTATTTAACAAGAATTTCTTGTAAAAATGTCGAGCTTTTTCTAATTTTACAAGCTTTTTAACAATAAAATTGTAAATTTACCGATTTTTTGAGACGATAAAACTTACAAGGAGTTCTCGTTACTTTACTAGATTTTTTGCTACCTAATATTTTAGAAGAAATCTTAGTAAAAATCACGACGTTTTTTGTAATTTAACAGGCTTTTTAGCAATAAAACTGTTTATTTACAACTTTAAAACTTTTTGACGATATAAAACTTATAAGGAATTCTGGTGATTTTACTATATTTTTTTTTTTTGTAAAATTACCTTGGAAATTTGGACACTTACAAAAAAATGTATAATTACAAAAAAAAAAAATGTAAATTTCGATCGACCAAAACAACAAAAAAATTTCTAAAAAAAAAGAATTATTGCTAAAATGGGATTGCTAGTAATTCGACAAGGTTTTTTTTGAGTGTAAGATAATCTACGCCATTTCCTATTGTATTTTAAAAATTTCCAAATGTATTCTAAAATTGTCCAAATGTATTTCAAAGTTGACCAAATATATTTTAAAATTGTCCAAATTAATTTTAAAATTATCCAAATGTATTTTGAAATTGTTCAAATTAATTTTAAAATTATCCAAATTTAAATTCTGATTAATTTTTATTAAAAAATAAAAATTGTTTTATTCGACCTTTAAAATATAATATTTTGAGGATGTTTATTCTGGCTCGAGGTCATTATTTCTTTACTAATTAAAACCATGATATTCTCATAGCATAATTTTCAAGAAAATATTTTTTTTTTGTTTTAAATTTATTTATGTTGGTCATTTTTGCAAGACTTAATCGACACGTGTTTCGGAATTTGTCAAGATTCCATTGTCAAGATTATTTAGCAAAAATAGAAACGATTTACTACAAAGTAGCAAACGAGTCTAATGAAAAATCTTTTGTGCACAAACTAAAATATTAATACATATTCGCCTCTATTCACAACGAAAAAATAAAAATTGTTTAATTCGACCTTTAAAATATAATATTTTGAGGATGTTTATTCTGGCCGAATAAAACAATTTTTATTTTTTAATAAAAATTAATCAGAATTTGAACATAATGGTTGGCACGCCATGTGATGAATAACCCTAATATGGAGTATTACTCACAACAACAACACAAATAACATATGGTTGTAGTCCAATGGACTATCGTATGTAAAATTGTTTCAAATATTTTTGTTGGTTATTGACAATCGTTGCCTTATTAGTATAGTACAATTTCTTCGTCTTTCTAATTCTCGTTGTGAATAGAGGCGAATATGTATTATTTTTTAGTTTGTGCACAAACGATTTGTCATTAGACTCGTTTGCTACTTTGTAGTAAATCGTTTCTATTTTTGCTAACATAAATAAATAAATTTGCCAACATAAATAAATTTCAAACAAAAAAAAAAAAAAAATTTTATTGAAAATTATGCTATGAGAATATCATGGTTTTAATTAGTAAAGAAATAATGACCTCGAGCCAGAATTAACATTCTCAAAATATTATCCAAATTTATTTTAAAATTGTCCAAATATATTCTAAAATTTTCCAAATGTATTTTAAAATTATTCAAATATATTTTAAAATTGTTCAAATGTAGTGTAAAATTTTCTAAATGTATTTAAAATTTCCAATTGTATTTAAAAATTGTCGAATTGTATTTTAAAATTTTCCAAATTTATTTTTAAATATACATAGACTTATATGTACATAGTACATAGAATATTTTTGATATTTGGACAATTTTAAAATACATTTGGAAAATTTTAAACTACATTTGGACAATTTTAAAATACATTTCGACAATTTCAAAATACATTTAGACAATTTTAAAATACATTTGGATATTTTTAAAATACATTTGGAAAATTTTAAAATACATGTGGACAATTTTGAAAATACATTTGGAAATTTTTAAAATACAATTTTAAAATACATTTGGAAATTGTAAAAATACATTTGGAAAATTTTAAAATATATTTGGACAATTTTGAAAATACATTTGGAAATTTTTGAAATACATGTGGAAATTGTTAAAATACTTTTGGAAAGTTTTAAAACACAATTTAACAATTTTGAAAATACATTTGGAAATTTTTAAAATACAATTGGAAAATTTTAAAATACATTTGGAAAGTTTCAAAATACATTTGGAAATTTTTAAACTACATTTGGACAATTTTAGAAAACATTTGGACAGTTTTAAAATACATTTCCACAATTTTAAACTACATTTGGAAAATTTTAAAATATATTTGGACAGTTTTAAATACATTTGGACAATTTTAAAATACATTTTGAAAATTTTAAAATACAATTGGATATGGTTTTGTAGATCTGGCATCACCAAAAATCTGGCAATACTTACCACACTCAAGTTCAAAACAAAGAGAGACAAAAAACTATCTGCATTCTGGTATCCTCCATCTCGTTCAGATTTCAATTTGTAATACAATTTCGTAACAATCCCAGCAAAACTTTGGTAATGGGTAGTGATTATATAACACATTACCAGGTAATGTATATACCTTATTTGTAGCATTATTTTAGGATGTCTTACCAAACATTTGTTCCACAATGTATTATTTTCAAGTGAAAAATAATGCATTACTAATAATTTGCTACGTAATGCATGATTATTGGAAAAAATGTATTTCATATTTATTATTTCTAAACATTAAATCATGGATGACTTATATTTGGTTACATTATGTATTATTTGAAAGTTTGAAATAATGCATTATTTGTAATTGGATGCATAATGCATTACAATAACATAAAAAATAATTATTTTTTAAAAAAATGCATAAGTTTAAACTAGAGATGGGCTCACGACAGGAAATTTCTAACGACAAACACTCACGAGCATATTTTATCTACTTACACTCACTTACAATCACGTGAGTAAATTTAATACAAAATTACTTTTTCACTACTCGTAACACCTTATATATTATCTTCTGGTATGCTATATTATTTCATTTCTCGTAACCTATAAAATATCATATATTTTACACCTTACTCGTATTCTTCGTTATAAATTTATGACTTATTTTATACCTTACTGGTATTGTTTGTGATAATGTGGATGCATTACTTTAAGTCTCATCGCCTGTTAAAATCATCAATGCTGCAATGTATAAAATAAGAGATCCTATACCTTATTTTATACCTTATTTGGTAATCTAAGTTTTGCTGGGATACCATATGGTTTTTGTTTACTACTTTTTCAAATGCCATTTGTTACATTACTCTATAACTCTGGTTGAAATTACACGGATATAATGAAACCTAACGTGTTTAGTTGTTGTTGTATTGTATTGCATTTGAGCGATATCTGTTGGGCGGTTTAAAAGTTATAATCGAAAATGTAAGGGCACCTCGAACATTTTGATACATAAAACATAACCTAAAAATACAAAACCTTTCCGAAAATTATATAAAGTGACAAAAAAATCTATAGACCAAATTGGAGATTTGAACGACTCTAACGTTTTGACAGGAAAGCTAACAGATCTGTAATAGAATGTCTTCTACGAAAGTCATATATGGCAAAAGTGAATCGCACTTTTGATAACTTAAAAGGTGGTGATTAACCATGCTTTTCATCACCATGAAAAGCGTAGAGAAAAAATTGCTACTTTTCAGGGTATTCGGGGGTTCGTTGGCCACCTTTAAACTTGAGGGAACGAGTAGAAAAATAGGTTTGGAAAAGGACGAGAAAGTGACGAAGCACACATTTTCTCACCATTGCCGTAATACCATGTTCGTAAAGAAGCTTTTAACGTTTGAGTACTCTGACACATTCGTTTCTCGCCTGTTTGCATAAGGCGTTAATAACTGAATCTGACTCTGGATCTACTGCATTCCTACACGTCTGATTAAACCAGCACTTATGTTTTGGTTTAATCGAGATTTCTGTAAAAAATTTCAATATGGCAACTCTCCTTGTGAAACTGTTAATAACCTTTATATTCTAATTTAAGACAATTTTTGTAACACTAAAGTAGAACATTTAGCCTACAGGCTCAAGGATAAAATCATTATTTCGTTCAACAGACTAAAACAAAAAAAATTAAAACCGCTATAAACTTCAATATTCTCATACATCCGACATGTATATAAAAAGGAAAAAGATTGATCTCACATAATAAACCGCAAAAAACATCTAGTGGGAAAATACATGACATGCATGTTATAATTAATAACGAACACAACACCATTTAAATATGGAAATTAGTCGTCTTTTGAAAATGAACATGCCACAATAAACAACAAATTGTATCAAATTTCTGAGAAAGAAACACCACCAACACAAACAACAAACCACATTAGTTGAGGCTTGGAAGTGACAAAGTCTTGTAACAACTCTATAGTCTTCTAATATTAATAATGATGTTGTTTGTTGCTGACGATAATAATGATGATGATGAAGAAGGCGCACATTTTTTTTAATGTTGCAGCAATTGTTGCAACAAGTGTGAAGTGTAAGACACTGATAAGAAAATAACAACAGCTTACATTAAAAAAAAAAAAGAATTTTACATAGTCATTGTTGGCTGCAGTGATGATGTTGGTTGGCACTGGTGGTAATGGTGTGATATTGCAGCAGCTGGTGCATGCTGCATCACAATAATCACTTTAAAGTGTTTGTGTTTGGAAAAATTATATTGGAAAAATATACTTTAATAAGAGAAGTCTGTGGCAGTGTCTGGAATCCATGTTTATGAAATAAAAAACATTTTTTATTGTTAGATGTTGCAGTGCACCAACGGCAATGATGGGTCGTTAAAGATAAGTGTGTTAAATTTACAATAAACCAGCGCTTTAGACACCATTAAATTTTTGTTCACGTTTATTATTTTTTTTATGGCAACACTTTTTTTTTTGGTGGTTTAATAGACAATGATTTTGTAGTTTTATTTAGTAAATAAACAGTTAATTTAGTAAATAGATATGATTGATTAAAACAAGGTCAAATGGTTTGTGTCATGATACATTACAAGAGATTTTTTTTTGATTTATAATTTTAAAATGATATGTAAAAAAAATTTAAAATGGTATTCAAATCGGAACAATTTTAAAGTTCTTAAATAATTTAAATTCTGATTAAATTTTATTAAAAAAAAAATTGTTTTATTTGACCTTTAAAATACAGTGAAAGCCCGGTTTAACTAATCTCGATTTAACGAATATGCACTTAAAGCTCTCATAGCTTATGAGGTGACATCCGGACGGGTCACGAACTGCATTGAGTCACTTAACGAACTAGGACGACATAACGACCTGACAGTCGTATGGATTCCGGGATATGAGGGTCACACGGGAAACGAAAGCGCTGACTGTTTGGCAAATTGTGGTGCCCGGCGACCCTTTATTGGCCCTGAACCATTCTTTGGTTTGCCATCGGGACATGTTAGGTATAAGCTCAAAATATGGAGTGAATCTAAGTTCATGGAACATTGGAACTAAGTATTGCGCTGGGCAGCGGCAGGCAAAAATATTCATAATTCCATCCAACACTGTATCTAAACGATTACCGTCTTTAGACAAAAAGGATCTTCGAATCCTAACGTCCTACCTAACTGGATATTGTAACCTACGTTACCAACTTAGAAAGAAAAATCTATTTGACACGGACACGTGCAGATTCTGCGAGATATAGGAGAAGACAGCACAACATATACTTTGTACATGCCCAAGACTGACTGGTAGAAGACTTCAACATCTAGGGGGACACTTAATATCACCGACCGACGTGTGGAACTCTCTGCCAAATAGGATTCTTGGCTTTATTAAGAGCTTGAATATTTAGGGCACCCTTTTTAGGCTGCACAATAGATCTTTCTGGTCGCAGTGCATAGGGTCTCTTTAATCTAATCTAACGAATATTCGATATAACGAACGACAAAAATTTTAACATTGACAACCTTTTTTAACGAACGTTTCAAAAATTTTACTATCAAAATAACGAACAACCCACATTTAAACACTATTTACCTTATGTATCGAATGTTTAAAACATGTCCCGCTCATTATAACGAACGTTTGCTATCAAAAAAAAGCAAAAATCAGTTGAAAAGGTCAAAAAAAGTTGCTAGGTCTAAACTCGCTGCAGAGGATTTTTTGAAATCGGTAATTTCCAAAATACCGTACTTTTGGTTTCAGTTAATTTATTTATTTTTTACGCGTGATCACGCGTGAGTGTGACTGATTTCAATTTTACTCACGTGATTGTGAGTGGAGAAAAAAATTGCGTGAGTGAGTGTGCGTGAGTAAGATTTTTGCGTTAGTGAGTGTGCGTGAGTCGTTTTTTTGCGTGAGTTTGGGTGAATTATTTTCTCTTTATATTTCCTATTGTACCAAAAAAACAACAAAAAAAATTGTAAAATTTGGCATAATTTATGATTTTGTCACGAAAAAAGCAAAAAAAAAATGTAAAATTTCGCTGAACTGTAAATTTTGAAAGATTTTTGAAATTATAGTTTTTGAAATTTTCGTGAGTGTAAGTCAAGCTTGCGTGAGTGCACGTGAGTGTGAGTTGTTTTAAATTTACTCACGTGATTGTGAGTGAGTGTGAGTAGAAAAAATATGCTCGTGAGTGAGTATGCGTGATTCAAAAATTCCTGTCGTGAGCGTGAGTGAGTGTGAGTCAAAAATCACTCACGCGCCCATCTCTAGTTTAAAGTGTAAAGAATTCACTGTTTACTTGGTTATTTTAATAAAAAATACCGATATAACGAGTGGGTCAAACAATTTATCATTCGTTATATCGAGCTTTACCTGTATTATGTTTTAAGTAGGTTTATTCTAGCTTGAGGTCATTTTTCTTTACTAATTACACTATGATATTCTTACTTCTTATCGACTTAGCAGACACTTCGATCTCGTTAAGATCTTGTCAAGACTATTTAGCAAAAACTAAATTACATTTTAAAAATTTCCAAATGTATCTTAAAATTGTCCAAATGTACACTCAAAAAAATACGTTAGTAGATTTACTAATTTTTTTTTGCTAATGCTAGTTAGCTAACTTTTAGCAAATTTTTAGTTGAGATTAGCATGTTAGCAAAAAATTCTTGTAAACTTCATTTAGCACATTAGCAATTTTAAACAAACTTTGAACTAATTTCTTTTGCTAAATTTGAAATTGAGTTGACAACATTTTTACAAGATTTTTTGCTAACATTAGCAAAAATAAATGGTAATTTTTTTTTTTTTTTCAGAAAACTTAAAATGGCGCTATCTCGGAAACTAAGCCAGATAGAGCAAAATGGAGGGAATTTTTGGTTCTTAGAATCCCCATACTTTCGCGGGTCGTCTTTACATGTGTGGACCCTAATGGGACCTAACTTTGGATCCAAAAAAGTTAGCATTCCCGAAAATTTTAAAATGCTCATATCTCGGTAAATATTGCCGACACAACAAAAAGTCCAAAAGAATTTTTGTAGCTCTCAACACGTAGAACAATAACCAAAAGCTCTCCGAGTAATATTTTTGAAGTTATCGAGTTTTTTAGTTCTCAAGACCCCAGTGATCCCCTAAAATCACGTATCTCAAAAACTAAGCAAGGTAGAGCGAAACGGACACAAATTTTGGATCAAAAACTATGACGATTTTTAAGGAACCCAACTAGGTCTAGGCCCATCGGGGTCTGGACCTATTGGGTCCGAACCCAATGGGGTCCTCAAATGTGTATGAACTAAGTTGAAATAAAAATTATTTCAGTTAACTAATTTTTAGCAAAACGTTTTTGCTAACTTTACCAAAAAAATTGTGGGTTCAAAATCAGCAAATTTTCTTGTAGGTTTACAAGCTTTTTTTGCTAACTTTACAGTTTTTTTTTTGAGTGTATTTTAAAATTGTCCAAATGAATTTTAAAATTGTCCAAACGTATTTTAAAATTGTCCAAATGTATTTTAAAATTATCCAAATATATTTTAAAATTGTCCAAATTAATTTTAAAATTGTCCAAATTAATTTTAAAATTGTCTAAATGTGTTTTAAAATTGCCCAAATATATTTAAAAATTGTCCAAATGTATTTAAAAATTATCGAAATATATTTTAAAATTGTCCAAATGTAGTTTAAAATTTTCCAAATGTATTTTGAAATTGTCCAAATTTATTTTAAAATTGTCCAAATGTATTTTAAAAACTTCCAAATGTATTTTAAAATTGTCCAATTGTATTTTAGAATTTTCCAAATGTATTTTCAAAATTGTCCAAATGTAGTTTAAAATTTTCTTAACTAATCTAAACCATGATGTTCGTGTAGAACAATTTGGTTTTAATGAGACATTTTCATCTGAGAATCTGAGACTTTTCCTATATGAAAAATGTCTCTGAATCTGAAACTTTCTCTATACGACAAATGTCTCAGAATCTGAACATTTTTCTATACAAAGAATGTCTCAGAATCTGAGAATTTTTCTATGCGACAAGTGTCACAATTTCTTTAAGAAAAAATTCTCAGGTTCTGAGAATATTTTTATACGATAAATTTCTAAGTGTTTGAGACTTTTTTTACACGAAAAACGTTTTAGATCAGAGACTTATTTAATACGAAAAATGTCTCAGAACCTGAAACTTTATCTACACGAAAAATGTCTCAGAATCTGAGACTTTTTCTATACGAAAAATGTCTCATAATCTAAGACTTTTTTATACGTCAAACGTTTCAGTATCTGATACTTTTTCTATACGAAAAATGTCTATGAATCTTAGACTTTTTATATACGAAAAATGTCTCAGAGTCTATATGCAAAACGTCTCAGAATCTGAGACTTTTTTATACGAAAAATCTAACAATATATAGAAAAAGTCTCAGATTTTTACTATTCGAAAATTCGAAGACTTTTTTATGCCAACAACGTTTCAGAATCTGATACTTCTCCATACGAAAAATGTCTCGGAATCTAAGACTTTTAGTATAAGAAAAATGTCTCAGAGTCTGAGACTTTTTCTATACGAAAAATGTTTCAATATTTCAGATTTTTTCTATACGAAAAATATCTCAGAATCTGAGACTTTTTCTTTACGAAAAATGTCTCAGAAGATTTTACATACACAGAAAAAAACGAATTGCTATATTAACCTCCATATTTGTGAATACAATTAATTTTATCACTAAAGTACTCCTATATGGAAATTTGTAATATCAACAAACGTCAAATTCAACAAATTCAACAAACACAAACTCAATTTGTTGATCCGACAAATGATTTTTTTTTTCAACAAAGAAATTTAAGAAACGCGAACACTGTTTATTTACATGATAAAAGAATTTTGAAATAAAATTACTTCTCTGAGTTTGTTGAAAACAAAATCGAAGTTTGGTATTATGGACTAACATGCGGCCGTTTTTACTAAATGTTTGGTTGATATCATGCTTGGTTGATTTGCAATTGAAGTTTGTTGATTTAAATTTAACGATTTTATTTTCTGTGTACGAATCTAAGACTTTTTAGCGATGTCCGTCCGTCCGTCTGTCCGTCTGTATGTATGTTGAAAACACGCTAACTTTTGAAAGACTTTACGGAGGCTCCTGAAGTTTGGCATATATGTTGGGCATTTGCCTGGTCAGGTTGGCAGTGCAATCTAGCGAAATCGGTCCAGTGGTTCAAAAGTTATGATCAAAAGACTGAATTTCGGCAAGGGTTTTTCGTGAATTTATGAGATAAAAAGCACTATAACTTTCGAAAAGCAGTTCTGAAAATGCTGAAGCTTGGCATATATATTTTTCGTTCCTCCAGCCTAGTTCGTATTGAATTTCACCCAAATCGGTCTAGTGGTTCAAAAGTTATTACCAAAACCGTGAATTTCAGATTAGCTTCACCTTAAATTCACGTGTTGAAAAACCGTTAAACCTGTTTAAAAACATTGGTAAGTCACAAAAATATTTTACAACGTATTTTTGTCACTCAAAAATATTTTTATACCAAAACAAAAAAAAAATACACTCGAAAAAAATTTTACACTCAAAAAAAATTTTACACTCAAAAAAAAAAATTTGTAAATTATTTTTTTTTTTTTAAATTACTAAAAAATTTTTTTTTTACACAAAAAAAAATATTTCTAATCAAAACTGTTATTTTTTTCACGTTAGAAAATTTACTATCACTTAAAATGGGCATTGTGGAGGGTACACTCAGAAAAAAAACTAACTTATAAATGGGAAAATTAACTAATTCCAAGGAAAATTGATAATGATTTAGCTCCATTGCCATGTATTCCTACTTTTTATACCATATTTTTCTTTAAAAGAAGGACAAATTTGAACTAGAAAATGGGAAAAAATTTCCCAAAAAATTTCTGATAAGGAAATTTTTCCTAAAAATTATTTAATATTATATTTTTTAATGGTTTATTAATAGAATAGCATGTGAATACACACATAATTCTCATTGGGTACATATTTTGTTTTAAATATGAAGAAACATCTGTTTCTTAGAGTCAAGTAATAAATTTCATTAGTTTTTTTAGTTAAATTACAACAAAAACTTTGTATTTGACTTTTGTTCCCAGACAATGGGAAAACACGCCAAAGCCAAGGTCTTTGTTGTGATTAAAATATTATTTTTTTTCTGACACATGCGTAGAAAAAAAATGTAAATATTAAATTTATTACTTGTTATACAAGATCAAACTTTTTGTATTCATGCACTACAAATAATAAACAAAATGTGAATTACAAGCAAGCACGAACAAAATACATAAATCAAAAAAACAATTTCAAGTTTTAAAAAATTTACTAAACTTGTGGAAAAAACTTCCTCAAATTAAAGAAGATAAATATGATGAACTAATTGGAAGTAAATTACGTCCTAAAACTGAATTTTTTGAACTAAATTTTGTTTTAAGAAATATGTCTTAAAAATAAAGATTTTTTTTCATTTATTTAGGGAAACTTTCTTTGGCGGTAAGAATTTTTTCCATGTATTAGGGAATTCGATTTAAGGAAAATTATGGCCTATTTAACAGTCCATGAACTAAAATTTTTTCCTTAAAGTTGGGAAAATTTCCAAAATTTTAGTTAAATTTAACTAAATTGTGGGAAAATTTATAAACTATTTTGAAGAAAATTTTTCCAAAGTTTAAGTTAATGGTTTTTTTGAGTGTATTCATAGATTCGGCCAAGTCGAATTTAACTTTTCTACTTGTTTTTGTATAATTTCACATTAATAAAGTTCCAATATAGCAGCCAAATACCTTTATTTTAGGGCAACTTTTACAAAACGCACCTAATATCAAAATTATTTATTCATAAAACATATTTATTTGAGAGTGTTAAACTCATACTTTACAACACTTTTTCATGAACCATTTTAATAATTTTAACTATAAAAAATAAAAACAAAAACTCATGTTTAATGTAACCGTAAAAAAAATTATGTTTGATGAAAAACGTGACCATTAGGGCTATACGTTTTTTACATTTTTTGAAAATATCAAAATTGGCATAGCACAGTTATATAGACCGTGAAAAACTATAAAGAAAAATGTTTTCACTTTTTCGCGGATGTTAAAAAAGTACACGCACCAAACGCGATGAAGTTTTAAATTACAATTTTTGTATTTTTTTTTTTAATCGCAAAATGTGTATTTTAACTATGATTCCGCTTTAATCAAGTCCGAAACTAAAACTAAGGTAGGCGGGGAAAGTACGCATGGGGTACTACCAACCTTACCAACAAAATTTTAACGTTCATTTTAATACCAAGTTACCAAACTGAGCTTTACCCAATATGTGCCTTTATTTGTGGAAAATAGTTTGACATATGGTTCTCAGACCACTAATTCAGTGAAGATGACTTTAAATCTCTGGAGGAGTCGCTAGGTAGATTTAAAAACGCTCAGATGCTTCTTAAGATATTGGGATAAAGAAGAATCAATAATTCCAAACCAGCAAAGAAGTAATATTTGCGCGGAATGTGCCACTATGGTGGTCCAGGATATTTATCCTTTATGTAAATCAGCACGAACTCTAAATCTTAAGTTTATTTCCTTCAATAAACAGACATTAGAATTTTTTTAACATTTTTACTTGTTGTTAAATAAAAAATACTTAAATTTTTTGTAAATAAAAAAAATCTTGAGGACTTTTAGAAAATGAATTTGGTGCGTGTGGTTTTTTTTGCAAAATGATCGGAGAAAGCGATTTTGTTTAATAAAACAACATTGTCCATCACGTGGTGCTATGCCAAAAATTTGGTTATAGCCCTAGTGACCATGTTTAAAACAATAAAAATTAATGTTGTACTATTGTAATAAATTATTGTAGTATTTTGTAAAAAAAAAAATTAAACAAGTAAGAACGCTATTTGGATGTGTCGAATCAAATACACCCTTCTCAAACGTATGAAAAAACCTCCAGTTTATGCAAATTTCAAAAAGCGATATCTCGAAAACCGTTCAAACGATTTTAAAATTTTTTGATATTAATGTTAAGCGCATCAAATTTTTTTTAAACTCTTTTGTTTTACATTTTCAAATATCCAAAATTTTTATCGCCGGGTGCCGGGTTAATTTAATCCGATTGGCGTTAAATTTTTATCACATAAGTTTTAGGCCTAGGAGAATAAAAATTTGCACGGATGTTCAAAATTGGAAGAAAAACTTTTTGCCACTCAAAAAATGCCGCTCTAATGTTCCCGTCCTATATGTTTAAAAAAAACTATTACAATATATTTTAGTGCCCTTAAGCATCATATAGATAATATTCAAGTGTTTAAACAAGACAAATCATTATCATCTAGTAGTCGTAATAAAAGACTCTCCATTAACAAATTTTCAGTTGAAGCAGGGTGAAGAGTAGTAGAATTTAGAAATCTTCAACAATATATGATTGGTTTATAACGATATTTTGTTAAGTGATAAATATTTTGACACTTTTAGTATAAAAATGTGAGAATAATTGGCAATCAAACAAAAAAATATTAAAAAACGTTTGGAAGATTTCTACAAATAAAATTATTATTTAAAATGTGTAGTTTGCATAAAGAACCGGATAATGAACAAAAAATAATCAAATTATTCCATTGTCCAGTATAAGTATGTGTTAATCTGTTGTTGAAATATTAACCCATTTAAGAAATTATTGTTATTTATTTTAATATTATTCATAAATCTTTCAATTGACCATGTCAAGTAGAATTCGTCGCCGCGCCGTCGCTGTCAACATTGACGTTGTCGTTATTACAAATGTGTGTTCATATATTGTATGATTACTGGACTGACTGACTTGTCTGTCTGTCTATTACAGCTTAAGAGAGTGTAAAGAAACTTTGAAATTGAAATGAAATTTTGAAATTCATTGAATGCCCTGACAGTCATAAAATAAATACTTTAAACAAGTACTTAAATTATTCATAAACCTTTTGACAAGAGCTCAAAAAAAATACAAAAAATTAAACGAATAAAATTGACATTTGTCTGTTATGGGGCAGTTTACATCAAGTATCTGAACAAAAACTTTTATGAAAAATGTAAACAACCTGAGTAAAAATGTCACATCCTATCCGAGATTTGAAATACCAGTACTGATCCTAGTAAGATCAGTACTGATCCGAGAATTGAAAGACCAGTATTGATCCGAAAAATGGATCGCTAAGATTAGATCAGTTTTAATCGGACGTTGTATCCGTCATCCGAAAAATAAATTTATATAATTAGATAACCCCATTTTTGGATAAAATTGTATCCGTCCGCTTAAAACTGATCCAATCTTAGCGATCCATTTTTCGGATCAGTACTGATCCTTCACATTTTTACTTGGGAAGTGTTAAGTTCTGGAGGATATACAAATTTTCAAAGCGTACGATTTGACATGAAATGATCCAAATATATTATTGATCAGTGATCGATTCTAAGACATTCTATCGATGTCCGTCTGTCTGTTGAAATGCCGATCACGACACAATATTATACAGAAATGATTTAAACTTAATGTCTTTACTTGTTGTTGTCCTGAGCAGTTTGGTATTGCGTTTGAGCGATATCGGTTTAGCGGTTTAAAAGTTATGAACGAAAATGTACGGATACCTCGAAAATGTTGGTATATTCCTAGAGCTGCAAAACTATCGATGGTACTATCGATAGTATCGATAGTTTTATTTTAAAAGGACTATCGATAGTTTTTACCCGATAGTGATACTATCGCCGAAAAAATATCAGCTTCAAAAAGATTGTCATTAGCTGCAAACTTAATTAAAAAGTGAACAGTTTTTAAAATCTTTATATCATTTTGGAATAATTCTACTTTTTAAAGTATTAAAGCAATGATAGTAATCTCGTGATAATGTTATTGTGAATTTTAATGTCCAAACAGAACAAGCACGGCATAGTGGAAGATCGCCGTTGTGAGTTAAAATAGACTGAAATGGCAGTGAACGCCTAAAACTGTCATTTGTGTGTTCAGAAGTACCAAGCTGTAATGAAAAAAATGTAATTTTACGCAAAATCTTACAATTCCTTAAAATATCCGATACTGTCGATAGTATCGATAGTTTAAAAATGGGACGACTATCGATAGTTTTGCAGCTCTATATATTCCACATAACCTAAAAATAAAAAATGCTTAATTCAGCTGCTGTTTGACAAATGTGAACAAAATTGGATACCGAATGGTATTTAAACCAGTACAAACATATTTTATTAGAAAAAAAAATTCCGCGGATTTTTTTGTCCACCAAAATTTTTTTTTCGCTGAAAGTTTTTTTTTCTAAATTTTTGTTTTTTAATTTTTTTTACCCTACACCACACTGTGATACAGGGTATAATGAGTTTGTGCTGATGTTTGTAACTACCCGAAATATTGGTCCTAGACCCACTTTTAAGTATACCGATCGAATAAGAATCACTTTTTGAGTCGATTTAGCGATGTCCGTCCGTCCGTCTGTCCGTGTAAACGTTGTAAACACGATACAGGTCGCAATTTTTAACCAATTGACTTGAAATTTGAAACTTAAGCCTCTTTTGACCCAAGCACGAAGCTTGGGAAAAATCGGTCCATATTTAGACCTAGCGCCCATACAAAGGTCCTCTTTAGTTTTGGCTGAAATGACTCTAATAACCGCATTTTAATAGGTATATTTTTGAAATTTGGCAGGTAATCATGTTTCATCCACATAAATCACCATTCCGAATTTTAAAGAAATCGGACGAGTTCTACTTGTAGCCCCCATACAAACCACCTTCCCAATTTTCAAATAAATCTCTCAAATTTTATGAAAATAGAAATATTTAATTAAAATTCTGTTTGTGTATGTTAAACGCGTACTTTAATATCCTTATCAAATCTGATTATTATAGGACCATTTTTGGACTTAGGTCCCATGTAGAAATTTCGCCCGATATTCAGTTGAATCGGTTTATTGTCAACAAACAGAAGCCTATTCCACTCAAATTTTATTTGTGAGTGCTTTTTACACTTATTAAAGATTTGACAAAACATAGATCTAATCAGTCCATGATTGAACTTAGGACCCATTTTCCGGGAAACTCTGGTGTAGGGTATTATATGGTCGGTCTTGACCGACTATTATTTTCTTACTTGTTTTTTTTGCAAATAGTCATTGACATTGTATAAGCTATTAATATATCGGCAAGGCCGAATATAACGTTTTTACTAGTTACGAATTACAATTGGAATATTCGAATTTCAATTGGAATCTTCGAACTACAATTGCAATTTTCGATTTATAAATGGAATATTCGAATTGCAAGTACACCCAAAAAAAAAACTGAAATGTTAGCAAATAAAAGCGTGTAAACCTACAAGAAAATTTGCTGATTTTGAATGTTTTGCCAATAATTAGTCATCTGAGGACCCCATTGGGTTCGGACCCAATAGGTCCAGACCCCGATGGACCTAGACCTAGTTGGGTTCCTTAAAAATCGTCATAGTTTTTGATCCAAAATTTGTGTCCGTTGCGCTCTACCTTGCTTAGTTTTTGAGATACTTGATTATAGGGGACCTCTGGGGTCTTGAGAATTAAAAAATTCCATAACTTCAAAAATATTACTCGGAGAGCTTTTGACTATTTTGCAGTCTTGTTCTACGTGTTGAGAGCTACTTTTTGTTGTACCGGCAATATTTACCGAGATATGAGCATTTTAAAATTTTCGGGAATGCTAACTTTTTTTGGATCCAAAGTTAGGGCCCATTAGGGTCCACACATGTGTAGAGTACCGGCGATACTAGGAAAATGGCCTCCATTTTGCTCTATCTGGCTTAGTTTCCGAGATAGCGCCATTTTAAAAAAAAATTACCATTTATTTTGCTAATATTAGCAAAAAAGAATGTAAAAATTTGGTCAACTCAATTTTAAATCTAGCAAAAAAATTTGTTCAAATTTTGTTTAAAATTGCTAATGCGCTAAATGAAGTTTACAAGATATTTTTGCTAACATGCTAATCTCAACTAAAAATTTGCTAAAAGTTAGCTAACCAGCATTAGCAAAATAAAATTAGTAAATCTACTAATGTATTATTTTGAGTGTAGACTCATCCCACTACAAATGAAGTCTTCAAATTACAAATGAGGGGCTCAAAGCACAAGGGGTTCAAGTGACTTTTTTTAAAAAAATTGAGTTAACATATGGAATTAGTAGGCAGTGTTGCCAATTTAGCCATTTTTCGGCTAGATTTAGCTCCTTTTGAACTCGTTTAGCCGGAGAAAAAGGCATTTAGCTCTTAGCCATTTTTTTAGCCATTTTCAAAACTATTTTAGCAGTTTTTTAGTTTTCGGTTAAAAAGTAAGTTTTAGTGTGTTTTTATACCAAAATAAAGAATTTATTGGTTTTTATGTTTGTTATAAAGGTTTGAAAATTGTAGGAGAAAATTTAATTTCTAAAAATTACAGACATTTCTGGTATTCCAATACCGGTTTCACACCACTTTAGTTATGTGTTATCATCGGCAGGATTTTATATGTTGGTTTGTTTTGTTAATAGGTAATTGTTTTTCATATATTTAAATTTTTATAAACACCAGTCTGGAACAAAACCACGGATATTTTTGTCATATTCATACCATAAACATTATACTAAATTTTAGACGATCTAGTAATGCCCCTGTCTTTTAAAAATATGTTAAAAACTCCACTTGAAGGCTGATGGATGAATCTTGGCATATATATTTTTGGAAGTCTTTTGGCCATGTTTCAACGAAAACGGTCCCAAAGGTAAAAAGTTTCACCTCGAATTTAAGTGTTGAAAAAAAAATTTTAAAGAAAAATAACTAAAATTTTTTTTTACTAAAATAAATTTTTTGCAATCAAAATTTTTATATATATTTTTATAAAAAATTTAAATCATTAAAAAAGTGTTTTGAACTCTCTTCATTTTATTGAAGATATGTCAAAACAGAAACAAAACTGTCTCCTTATTTTAATTTATGTATAAAAAACCGTACAAAATATAAATTTACATTAGTTTTTCTTAAAAAAGTAAAATATATATTTTAGCCTTTTTTTAGCCATTTTTTAGCCTTTTTTTAGCCGTTTTTCCGAATGAATTTAGCCGTTTTTTATTACCAAGTTCTGGCAACACTGTTAGTAGGTGAAGTTCACAGAAGTTCAGAGCACAAGAGGTCAATGTGAAATTCTTGTCGGTTAGCGAGATATTGCGAAAATTTTTAGCTCTTGTTATAAAAATATGTACCTGTTTTGCTTGGAGCACAAGAGGTATATGAGCACTTAAACCCCTTGTGCTCCAAGCAATTATAAAAATTTATTTTTTCACGTGGACAAAGTGGTTGAATTTCGAGAAGTTCGTGTATTAATAGTAATAAAATTTAGCAAGAACATCTTAAGTCGTTAACCAGCGGTCAAAGTTTGAAAAATTGCGTTTTTCGGCCAAAATTCATATCCAAATTTTTTCACAAAATCCGGCTCAAAAATTAGCAATTGTTGCGTACTTTATTGGAAAAATATAAAAAAAAAATGCAAAAAAATTTTGGTCCACAGATGCTGATTTTTTAACATAAAAATTATTTTTTTATCCAAATTAGTCTCAAAACTTTGAAAATGTAAAGCATGTTGTCTCAAAAATATTACAAAAATATAAAAAACGATTTTAGTTCAAAAATGCTGATCAAAGATTTTGGTCCGCATTTTGGGCCAAAATCAACATTTTTGACTTTTAAGACAAATTTGGTTAAAAAATATTTTTTATGTTTGAAAATCAGCATCTGTGGACCAAATCGCTATTTTGGAATTTTTTAAATATTTTTCTAATAAAGTACCCAAAATTTCCTTATTTTTGAGCCAGATTTGGTTAAATAATTCGGATATGAATTTTGGTCCAAAAACGTATTTTTTTAACTTTGACCGCTGGTTGCCGGCTAAACTAAAGATTACCTTGCAAAATTTTTTTCATAAATTTTTCCACAATTAGCTACTCCGAGGCCATCGTTCGGCAGATATTACGGCAGGAAATGCTAAAGTTTAGTTTTGACGGGACGCCCTAATCAAGATGAAGATGAGCCCGATGATGTCATGTAATCTGATTATGACGACTATAAATTAAACAAAGAACCATTTAATATTTTCGTAATAAAATGTGGGTTTCCTTTTACATATAACTAACATTCTTTTCATATAATTCTAAATTTATCAAAAAAGTTAGAGCACAAAGTGCGACTTACTTACTTCAAAGGCAATTTTTGGGCTCTTGTATTTGCAAAAGATGGTATTTTTTTAACTTGTTAGATTAAAATATATCTCAGGATCTCTATTAACTTAAAAACAAGTAAAAAAGTTAAATTCGGCCTTGCCGAATGTAGTGATACCCTCCACAATTTCAAAAAGATTATTGCAAACAACTTTATTTAAAAGGAAATTACTTTTGAAAAAAAAATTTTTTTTTGAAAAAAAATTTCCGCGAAAAAAATTTTGGAAAAAAAATCCGCGATTTTTTTATTTTTTTGTCAAAAAATATGTTCGTACTTGTTTAAATACCATTTGGTGTTCAATTATGTTCACATATGCCAACCAGAAGCCGAATTAAAGCATTTTGTATTTTTAGGTTATGTTGAATGACTGAAATTTTTGAGGTGTGCTTACATTTTCGTTCATAACTTTTGAACCGCCGAACCGATATCGCTCAAATGCAATACCAAACTTCTCGGGAGAACTCTCAATAAATATGTTAAGTTTCAGTCATCTCTGTGCAATATTTTGTCCGCGACAGCATTTTCCACAGACAGACAGACGGACAGACGGACATCGCTAGAATGTCTTAAAATCGATCGGGCATTATGAATATATATACTTTATGGGGTCCCAGATCGATATTTCGATGAGTTACAAACGGAATGACAAACTTATATATACCCTCTATCACTAAGTGGAGGGTATAATAATATTCTAGCTAGCATCTAACATTTTGTATTGCATTAGTAAATAAAAGGCACTTGAACCCCTTGTGCTCTACTCCCCTCAAATAGAATCTTTGAATTTCAAGTGAAAATCAAGAAAATAACATCTAAAAATGGCGTTGCAGGGTTTAAAATTGTAATTTTTCCTTAGTTTTCATCTCATTGAGACGTACGACTGCCCCTAAAAATGCCTATATTTTTTAAGGAATTCCTCATATATAAAAATAAATACATAAACATTTTTATGTGTACTTAATATGCAATGTTTATCCATATGTCCGTCTTTCTGTCTGTCCAATTTGTCCGTCTGTCTGTCTAACCATTTATGAAAACATTCTGCTTTAATTTTCACGCTTCTTGCGTACAAACACCATAATTTCTCAGCTTATCAAGTTAATTTAATTTTTTTTTTATGTTTAAAGTCGGGTTTATTATACTTCTTGGTTGGATGTAAATTTTTTTGTTATTTGTTTATATGAAAAATTAAAAAAAAAAATAACAACAAAAATACTTAAATTTCATTGACCACAATGTAAATGTGCTGTAAGTACTTTATTCACTGTACACCGGCAAGACATTTATCAATTATGCATTTAGCCTGTTTATATAAACAAAATTACAAATCGAACTTATCATTTATGGTTTAATAAACAATATTCAGCGATTTAAATCAATAATCATAATATAATTATTTTTATATTTGACTTTTCATTGTCAGCGTTCATCAGAAACCTTAATCAAGTGTTATATGCAACAGCAGTCAGAGAATTGTTACTTTTTATTTAATTTATTAACATTAACAAAAAAAAACGGATGCATTATTATATTTTGATTTGGTAATATTTATTTATCTCCTTTCATTTATTTTAAATTAATTCATTTTTAAATTAATTCATTTGTTAATTATTAACAGAGACTGGAACTTCATGCATCTAAAAACGTTCTTTTAAGCGCTTAAAATATGCATAAAAAATCGTAAAATATGCTACAAAAATTTAGAAAATATGCATTTAAATTTTTTTTTAAATTTTATTTAAATAAAAACATAACAGCAAAATTCAGTCTTACAGATTAAAAAAAAATATTTACTTTAGTAAAACTTACAAAAAAAAATTATTTATATTGACAAGTAAACACTTTTTTAAATTATTAAAAGTAAAGATGAGTCTATTCGATCTAAAACAATTTGAAAAAATTAAAAATTATCGTTCTACAGCTACGGATGTGATTGAAGCATATTTTAGCGAAGCTAATCCTTTTGAAGTGTGTTTTCTTGGAATTTGTGTTAATATGAAAAAAGTGACAACTGAAACACCAAGTTCTCTTTTGCCAACTCTAAAAAAAATACGTCGGCGGGACACAAAAAAAGTACGTCTAGGTACGATTAAAAAAAAAATCTGCATAAAATACCAAAAAAGCGTCAAAATGGCAAAAAACTAAAATTCGAAAAAATACTGTGTAAAAACTATTGCGAAAAAAATGTAACAAAAAATGTTTAAAAACTTGAATTTTTTCTTAAATATTACAAAATAATACTAAAAAATGCCATTATTTCAAAAATATGCAAATATATGCATTTTTACTAAAATATGCAAAAATATGCACTTACAAATCAATGCCATTTTAATGCAAATTTGTTGATCCGAAAAGATATCTCATTAACAATGTTCTCAGACTAACGAGAAAAAACATGCATTTGCATGAAGTTCCAGTCTCTGATTATTAATAATGCCACCCCATACTGATTTTGTGGATGATTTGTGATTTTTTTTTTAAATAACACGTTTGATTAAAAGTGATTGCGAATGTGGGGTGAAGTGGTCAATTTTCTTTGGAGTCCCGAACAAATCTTCTTAAATTTTGGTGAAGGGTATAGTGAGCCAACATATTGGTCCTTGACCCACTTTCAAGTGAATCGGATGAAATAATTGCACTGTGCTAGTCGTAAAATTTAACAAGCAAGGCATCTTGCTGGTAAAGCTAATTCGTGTACGCTGAATTCAATGGTGCTAGCAGTTTTTTTGAAGTTCGCGATATTCGCCATTTAAAATTGTAATGATAAATTATAACAAAAACAAGTAGAAAAATTAAATTCGACGTGGCCGAATCTATGAATACCCTCCACAATGCCCTTTTTAAGTGATAGTAAATTTTCTAACGTGAAAAAAATAAAATTTTTGATTGAAAATATTTTATTTTGTGTAAAAAACTTTTTTTTAAGTAATTTTTGAAAAAAAAAAAATAATTTACTAAATTTTTTTTTAGTGTATAATTTTTTCGAGTCAATTTTTTTAGTGTAAAAATATTTTTGAGTGACAAAAATACGTTGTAAAATATTTTTGTGACTTACCAATGATTTTAAAACATGTTTAACGGGTTTTCAACACGTGAATTTAAGGTGAAACTAATCTGATATTCACGGTTTTACTAATAACCTGTGAACCACTGGACCGATTTGGCTGAAATTCAATACGAAGCAGGCCTGGGGAACGACAAATATACATGCAAAGCTTCACCATCCTCAGAATTTCTTTTCAAAAGTTAGCATGTTTCTTATCTCGTAAATTCACGAAAAACCCTTGCCGAAATTCAGTCTTTTGCTCATAACTTTTGAACCACTGGACCGATCTCGCTGGATTGCAATAAAAAACCTGACCAGGTAAATCCCCAATATATCTACTAAACTTCAGGATACTCCATAAAGTTAGCGTATTTTCAACAGACAGACAGAGAGACGGATGGACGACCATCGCTAGAGCGTCATTAAATCGATCAATGATCATGAATATATATAATTTATGGGCTCCTTGACTAATATTTCGAGGGGTTACTAAAGGAATTACAAAATTTGTACACACGTGTTAGAAATCACACTAAACAATTTTTAATCACATAAGTAAGCCACAAAAACTTTTCACGAAGTGTTTTTGCACCAATACTCCGGTCGAAAAACATTTACGCTCAAAATTTTTTTTTTTACAAAAATGTCTAAAAAAAGTTTTTTTTTTAAAACAAAATCATTCTAGACAACGTTTTTATATATTTGTGTATTCCGCCAAGTGAAAATTTTTTCTTGTGTTTACTACATAAATAATTTTTTTTTAATATTCGACCGAATAGTGAAAATTGGGCCACATATTCGGGTTCGGCTACGGCAAAAAAAGGTGTATTCGGTCGGTCAATAATAATTGTTAAACATTGTGATTAGAGTTTTTCACGGGAATTCCCGGGACGGGATTTCCCGGGAATTCCCGTATATTTTCGATCCCGAAATCCCGGGAAATAGAGCGGGAATTCCCGGGAATTTTAGTTTATTTAAAATTGTTGATTTTTCGACTTCTATTGAAGGAGGGCCCAAAAAGTATTCCAAGATAGACCTTCTAACTAAAAATGTCATAAAATCTGATACTTACGAAATGAAAAAAGTCTCACAATATCTAAATCTCCGATAGGATATAATTAGACAGTGATACAAAATCGAATTTTCCGAATCGGAATGGCATGAAACCAAAAGCAAATGAAAGTTTACATTTTACATATCAAAACCCTCAAATTATTTTTCTAGATTAGATTATTTTTTACGCGCATATAAAGTTGGTGATTTTGACCTACATTAAGGGCCCCTGGTGGTGCACTTATTGGACATGTGGGGTCCAGCGTCCAAACTAAGCTCAAAATTACATTAGCTATAACCGGTATGAATTTCGCTGCAATCGGTCCTGCTTACCTACTTACTGAATATCCAAATTATTAAAAATAATCCACTGTTCACCATTGCGTATGATTGTTATTTAAAGGCAATTACATAATTAATCATACGTCTTATACAATGTTTAAGCAATTATTATTATAATTATAGTAAAAGTTCACCAACTTCAAATGCGTGTAAAAAAATCTAGCGCTGAACCAAAAAAAACGTATCGAGGGTTTGGTTTGCATTCATTTTCTTTTGGTTTCATTCCATTCCGATTTTGATTGTTGCATTGTGTTATCAGAACCTGATACTTTTTTTCAGAATCTGAGAAATTTTCTTTCTGAGACCTGCATTATAAAAATTTGCAGTATGGTTATTTGTTTCCATAGAAAATATTTATGTATCTGGACATGATTCTTTTTAAATCGATATAAAATCAATTTTTTGGGGTAAATTTTGTTATAATTTCATTTCTACATTCTGTTTCAGATACATAATTGAGAAATTCCTCTGAATCAGTTTCATTGCGTTTTAGAGGCAAAGCAATTGTAAAAATGACCCGATATCATACTTGGGACCTGGCCTTACTTTTGTATGAAAAAATGCCTGCTATTTCATTGGCATTTTACATGAAAAAAACTAATGCCTCAATTCTTTAGTCCCAAGTATGCCTGATATGAATTAGATTAAATGATGAATTTTTATTATTAAAACAGATAAAGCGGTGTTAAATAACATATTCCCTTAAAAATACTTTTAAACGACTTCGACGTATTTGAGCCATTTTTTTTTATAAAAACTGGATAACAAAAATTGCTCTTTTTTTCTTGAAACTTATTTATTTATTTTTTTTGTTTTAAAGGTACTAAATAAGATTTGTATTGTGTTAATAAACATTATAAATAGTGTAATTGCATTCATGAAGTTTTTATATATTTTTTTTACAAACAATTTGGGTTTTTAGTTTTTGCGGGAATTCCCGGGATCCCGGGAAATTTAAAAATGAATCCCGCTTTCCCGGGAAATGAAAAAGTCCGGGAAAAGAAAAACTCTAATTGTGATGCACCAAGAGTACTTTTAAGTATTTTATATATTTTTTTTAAATAAAAACAAAACCACTGAAGATGTATTTGAAAGTTAATAAATCATTTGTAAAACATTATTTAAACATCATCCTTGACTATAATAAATTCAAAACAATTTAAACTTAAATGAGTGGTAATTATGATTTTTAATGATTCAAAGACAACGCTGAAAAAAAAATTGCATGAACAATATGTAAATCAATTACTCATGCAATATGTTCACAGAAAATAAAATCGTCAAATTTAAATCAACAAACATGAATTGTAAATCAAACATTTAGTTAAAACGACCGCCTGTTAGTACATAATACCAAACTTTTGTTTGTTTTTAACAAAGTCAGTCAAGTAACTTTATTTCAAAATTATTTTATCATGTCAATAAATAGTGTTTGTTAAATTTCTTTGTTGAAAAAAAAAATTCATTTGTCAGATCAACTAATTGTGTTTGCTGAATTTCTTTGTTGAAAAAAAAAATTAAGATTTTTTACTTTTGTCAGATCAACAAATTGTGTTTGTTGAATTTCTTTGTTGAAAAAAAGAATTTTTTTTCAAAAAAAAAAATGTTTATTTTTCAACAATCAAAATTTACAAACGTTTGTTGATATTACAAATTTGTTAATAAGAGCACTTTCAGTGAAAAAATTAATTGTACTCACAATAAAGGGGGTCAATATAACAATTCGTTTTTTTTTCTGTGTTGTATTAATATGCTTGAAGTTAAATTTGAACTTAACCAAAAAGCATTAATTAAAAGACCAATTTATCAATTGATGCATAAAACTATTCATAATCGATAAAACCATTTTTATAACCAACTATTTTAGCTCTAAACGTAAGTTATTAATCCAAATTTAAATTACAGGTAATGCTCGTGACACACTGAAAAAAGCTTTGTGAAAGTAATGAAAATAACTGAAGTTTTTATTTATTTCGGTTTGAGTCCATATTAATTATTTCTGAGAAATAATTATTTTTGTTGTACAATGAGAAAATCTGAAAAAATTAATTGACAACACAGGCTAAGTGGAGATGTCGACAGCTTTCGGAAGAAGCCACCCTTCCTTCGTCAGCACTCTTCGATTGTCACTGTAGGTGTGTAAGATTAAGATCAGCTATTTAAACGTACATTAAGGCGAAAAAGGTGACGGGAATTATATCACATTTCATTACCCATATGTTACGTTTAGCACGAACTTAATGAATCTATTTTTAACTTTTTCTAACACAGTTGTAATTTCTTACACTGTAGTAGATTTTCTCAGAGTTGCAACCCTTAGTAGGACTTTTCAAGTCTTGAAAAATGTCCGTTAGGTTTGAATTTATATTTCGTATTTCTAATTCTTAGAAATATTACTAAATTGCATTGTACCTTATGAGTTGAGTTTTAATTCTGTTTTTATATATTGTTGGACTTTATATTTTATAACTGAAGTTTTTATTTATTTCGGTTTGAGTCCATATTAATTACTAGCTTACCATCCCGGTACTTCGTTACCGGTTGTATTGAATACCGTATAATATAAAGATCAGGATTACTCTATCGATTTAAAAAAAATTCTCTACATAGTTTTTGTTTTATTTACTTGTGGACGTTTAAGTCTTTCATAAAATAATATTTTAATGAATAATTTAAACAATAAAATTTGAATAACTTCGCTGGTACGTCATCATGCTCGTTTCGGTGAAAAAATGTATTGACAATTTTCGAGCCCTTATATCGGGTTTTAAGATTTTGAGTGAATACTTAAATACTTCAGTGAAAAAAAAAGTTGGAATAATAATAAGTTTGAGTGGAAAAACATATAGAGAGAACAAATATAGAGTCAAAAAAGTTAAATACGTAAAATTTAAGTAAAAAGTATCATTCCATATTGTTCCCAGCTCTATTCCACTTCGTTCCCCGTTCTATTCCATTTCACTTCCAAGTCCATCTCCTTTCGCTCCATGTAAGTTTCATTCCTCTCCGTATAATATGCGTTAAAAATATAAAAAGTTCTGTTGTCTTTATATTGTAGATATGAAAATTACCATTTTACACCACTGTTACCAGGTACCCCTTTTTACCCTAAAATTTTAAAATATGTCCTTGTCTTGGGTGTTATTTCTGCGGCTTTTAGTTCAATAGTTAGATATCTCAAAATAACCATTTGTCCCCTTTTCCCCGTAAAATTATATTTTCCAAAAACTGTTTTTTGTGCTAGGTGATCCTTTATTTAAAACATCAAGTTTCTGAACCATTATTTCAAGAAATATAAGAATAACCAAATTTGCACTTTTTATCCCCTTTGTGATCGGTCGCGACCCTTAGAAACAGAATTTCCAAAAATAACTTTTTAAAGCATTCAAAATTTCAGTTCCTAGGATAATTACTTCATGAAATATAAAAAGTATCAAAAAACACTTTTTTACAGCTCTAGAAACAGAATTTTTTGAAAATACTTTAGCAGAATTTTTTTTCAGCGAAGTCCCCTACATTCCAAAATTCAAGCTTCAACGGTCATTATTATAGGAACAAAAAAAAAAGTACCAAAAGTACACTTTCTTACCCCCGTTAGAAACGAAATTTCAAAAAAAGTATCTCTTCCAGAAGTTTTTTTTCTTCACCGAAAAATTCTACATTCCTTTTTATAAAAGGTACTTTTTATAAAATATACTTTTTATAAAAGGTACTTTTTATAAAAGGTACTTTTTATAAAAGGTACTTTTTATAAAAGGTACTTTTTATCAAAGGTACTTTTTATTAAAGGTACTTTTTATAAAACGTACTTTTTATAAAAGGTACTTTTTATAAAAGGTACTTTTTATAAAAGGTACTTTTTATAAAAGGTACTTTTTATAAATGGTACTTTTTATAAAAGGTACTTTTTATAAAAGGTATTTTTTATAAAAGGTACTTTTTATAAAAGGTACTTTTTATAAAAGGTACTTTTTATAAAAGGTACTTTTTATAAAAGATACTTTTTATAAAGGGTACTTTTTATAAAAGGTACTTTTTATAAAAGGTACTTTTTATAAAAGGTACTTTTTATAAAAGGTACTTTTTATAAAAGGTACTTTTTATAAAAGTTGCTTTTTATAAAAGGTACTTTTTATAAAAGGTACTTTTTATAAAAGGTACTTTTTATAAAAGGTACTTTTTATAAAAGGTACTTTTTATAAAAGGTACTTTTTATAAAAGGTACTTTTTATAAAAGGTACTTTTTATAAAAGGTACTTTTTATAAAAGGTACTTTTAATAAAAGGTACTTTTTATAAAAGGTACCTTTTGTAAAAAGTACCTTTTATAAAAAGTACCTTTTATATAAAGTACCTTTTATAAAAAGTACCTTTTATAAAAAGTACCTTTTATAAAAAGTACCTTTTATAAAAAGTACTTTTTATAAAAGGTACTTTTTATAAAAGGTACTTTTTATAAAAGGTACTTTTTATAAAAGGTACTTTTTATAAAAGGTACTTTTTATAAAAGGTACTTTTTATAAAAGGTACTTTTTATAAAAGGTACTTTTTATAAAAGGTACTTTTAATTAAAGGTACTTTTTATAAAAGGTACTTTTTATAAAAGGTAAGGTACTTTTTATAAAAGGTACTTTATATAAAAGGTACTTTTTATAAAAGGTACTTTTTACAAAAGGTACTTTTTATAAAAGGTACTTTTTAAAAAAGGTACTTTTTATAAAAGGTACTTTTTATAAAAGGTACTTTTTATAAAAGGTTCTTTTTTACACTTTTTACCCCCGTAGAATCAACATTGGCAAAAACCCAGCCTTATTGAATCTTTTTTCCGGAAGGTGAACATTACATTACAAATTTCAAGTTTCTAGTACCATTATTTAAGTAAATGTAAAAGGTACCAAAATTACAGTTTTTTACCCTTTTTTCCCCTTAGAATCATCATTGGCAAAAATTAAACCTAACTGGATCTTAATTCCGAGAGGTGAACATACAGTCCAATTTTCAAGTTTCTATGACTATTATATATATAGGATATATAAAAAGTACCAAAAGTACACTTTTTTACCCATTTTACCCCCGTAGAATCAACATTGGCAAAAACCCAGCCTTAGTGATTTTTTGTTTCCGGGAGGTAAACCTACATTGCAAATTTCAAGTTTCTAATACCATTATTTAAGGAACTAAAAAAGGTACCAAAAGTACAGTTTTTTACCCTTTTTACCCCCTTAGAATCATCATTGGCGAAAATCCAGCCTTAGTGAATCCATATTCCGGGAGGTGAACATACAGTCCAAATTTCAAGTCTCTGTGACAATTATTTTAGAAAATATAAAAGGTACCAAAAGTACAGTTTTTTACACTTTTTACCCCCTTAGAATCAACATTGGCAAAAGTTCAGCCTTGCAGGATCTACATTCCGGGAGGTGAACATTCAGTCCAAATTTCAAGTCTCTATGACCATTATTACATGAGATATTAAAAGTACCAAAAGTACAGTTTTTTACCCTTTTTACCCCCTTAGAATCAACACTGGCAAAAATCCGGCCTTAGTGTATCTATGTTCCGGGAGGTGCACATACAGTCCAAATTTCAAGTCTCTACGACCATTATTTCAGGAGATATAAAAAGTACCAAAAGTACAGTTTTTTACCCTTTTTACCCCCTTAGAATCAACATTGGCAAAAGTCCAGCCTTACAGGATCTTCGTTCCGGGAGGTGAACATACAGTCCAAATTTCAAGTCTCTATGACCATTATTTCATGAGATATAAAAAGTACCAAAAGTACAGTTTTTTACCCTTTTTACCCCCTTAGAATCAACACTGACAAAAATCCAGCCTTAGTGGATCTATATTCCGGGAGGTGAACCTACAGTCCAAATTTCAAGTCTCTAGCTTCAGCGGTTTGGGCTGGGCGATGATGAGTCAGTCAGTCAGTCAGTCAGTCACGTTACTCTTTTATATATATAGATTTCTGAGAAATAATTATTTTTGTTGTACAATGAGAAAATCTGAAAAAATTAATTGACAACACAGGCTAAGTGGAGATGTCGACAGCTGTGGAGATGTCGACAGCTGAAAATTGATATAAGCTTAATGAAAAATGACTTATGTTTTCAACTGTCGGCAGGTTTCATTTAATCAACGAAACTGGTGTCACTAAAGTTCCTTTCAATGAAAACTTAAATGGAAATAAAGAAAATGTTCGTAGAACTTATTTGAAACGTTTTATGAAGTTTTTCATGAAATGTATGAATGTGTTCATTGATTAAATGGTAAATAGAAATAGGTAAGTGAATGAAATTGCAACCTTTAATTGAAATTAACGAAAATGTTCATTAATAACAATTTTTGGTGTGTCATGTGTTGCCGTCACTAAAATTTTATTTAATTTACGTGATTGTAGTATAAATGGTAAAAAAAATACAAATATTTTTTTGAAATTTTTTAAAAAAAAATTTTAAAAATCCAAAACTTTGATTTCCGCACGTCTTACCTTTATGCGAGAGTGTTGAACAATAAAATATCTACTAACTAAATAACAATATTTCTAAGGGTTAGTTTTTTGCAAATAATCTGTTTTTACATTCTGGATGGTATCAATATATTTGGCCATGCCGAATTTAACTTTTTTACTTCTTTTTTGAATAAAAACGAAAAATGTCTAAAAGCTTGTACTGTAACTGAGGTATAGCCCTTCATAGAATTTATGAAACAAATTCATAAAAACCAGAATCCTAAAAGTTCATAGGCTATAAAAAAAAAAATATTCAATTCTATTTTTATTTTATTATTTCAATTTTATTTAATTTTTGTAAATAAAATATTATTTACAATTTTTTGTTTATAAAATTTTTTATGTTTTTAACTTATCCCCACCGAGATTCGAACACAGAACCAGTTGTTCGTGAAGCTAAGTCTCTAGCCACTTACAAGGGAAGTCTCCCTAGTGTCACCCGCGGATCTTTATAGAATTCGTTTTATTTTGTAGAGCAGAAAAAATAAAGGGACACGTATTTTTTTTAGCGGCCCAAATCCATATTTAGGGGGTGAAAAGGAGGGGGAAGAAAAGACATTTTTTAGCTAAGGTATATAAACAAATTATAACACTCAAAATCCATTTTGTTTAATATTCTGCTTTAACATATTGAGTTTGTATCTATGCTCTGTCACAATGATCTGCCAAAAGCTGTGAGCGTGTATTGTGTATTTACAAAAAAGAAACGTTACAAAACCAAGTGTTAGTTGGCGAGATTTTAATTCTTTGGTGGCGCTGATAGCTAAGGCGTCGACAATTACCACTTCAGCCGGTAGGTCTTGGGTTCGAGCCCCGGTCAGGGCAGCAATGATGTTTGTTTTTAATGTTTTTTTTTTTAATTTTTATATTTTTTTTTAATATATGGGGGGTTTCGTGTCAACTGACACAACTTTTGAAACCGATGTCTTCCGATCGGGATGAAATTTGCACCAAGGTTAGTCCTATTGGATAGTAGTTCAGACACAATTTTTCAACGACATCGGTCAAGGACTTTCTGAGTTAGAGGGGGTCGAAATTTTACATTTTGTCCAAAGAGGTGTGTATTCTCATCCATGTAACTTCTTACCTATTGTTTTTAGCAAAATGTAACCCAAATAGTATAGATAGCTATTTCTTCAGTCTTTTGGAAAAAAATTATAAAAAATTAAAAAAAAATTTTTTTGATTTTTTTTTTTTAAATCAAAAACTTTTTTGACTTTTTCCTCAAATTGGGCCCTTTTTTTTTTTTTTTTTTGATTAAAAAAAAAGCTTCTTTTATTTCCTTTAAGCCTTATGAGGTCGCTTAGTGGGATGCGAGTGGGATATCTATGAAAAAAATTTTTTTTTAACTTTGGACCACAAAAAACGCTTCTTAAATTTGCACTATTAGGCGTGGGAAAGCTAACCAGTTTTCGACTTTCATTCGCGATACCCTCTAATTTTTTTAGGTTCGAAAAAGAAAGCATGAGCCAAAAAATGAGGTCTGTGGGGTGGGGTCAAATGGCCCCACATCGGGGTCAAAGTTGGGCGTTAAGTGGTAAAATACCTCAAAAAGCCCCACAACTGCCCTACACACGCCCCTGGAGGGGGGCAATGTGAGACGAACCCCCAATAATTTTCAGCACCCAACATTTTTCTTGAACATACCTAACCCCTATTTCCAATTCCTAAGGGGGCTCCCATACAAAATAACATTTTTTAAAATTTGCTCCTACCGCTCTAACTGTCCATAGGGTGCCCCTAGAGAAGTAAAATGTATGACCGACCCCCAATATTTTTTAAACTCCAACATTTTCTCAGAATATACCTACCCTTTATTTTCAACTCTTAAGGGGGTCCCCATACATTTTTTTTATTTTTTTTATTAGTTTTTAAAGATACATGTTTTTATAATGTATGGGAGCCCCCTTAGGGAGTGGAGATAGGGTACTGGTATGTTCGGACAAAATGTTGGTAACTAAAAATTAATGGGGGTTGGTCGTAATTTTTACCTCTCTAGGAGGCACGGTAGGGGCGGTAGGAGCTGGTTAAATAAAACAAATTTATAAAAAAATAAAAAAATGTATGGGGACCACCTTAAGGGTTAAAGATACATTGTAGGTATGTTCGGAAAAAATGTTGGAATTAATAAAATAATGGAGGTCCGTCATACATTTGGCTCCACTAGGGGCACTTTAGGGTAAGTTAGAATGGTAGTAACAATTTTTTTTAAAATGTTTTGTATGGGAGCCCCCTTAGGAATTGGAAATAGGGATTAGGTATGTTCAAGAAAAATGTTGGGGGCTGAAAATTATTGGGGGTTCGTCTCACATTACACCCCTCCAGGGGAGTGTCTAGGGCAGTTGTGGCGCTTTTTAAGGATTTTACCACTTAACGCCCAACTTTGACCCCGATGTGGGGCCATATGGCCCCACCCCACCGCCCTCATTTTTTGGCTCATGCTTTCTTTTTCGAACCTATAAAAATTAGAGGGTATCGCGAATGAAAATCGAAAACTGGTTAGCTTTCCCACGCCTAATAGTGCAAATTTAAGAAGCGTTTTTTGTGGTCCAAAGTTAAAAAAAAAATTTTTTCATAGATATCCCACTTGCATCCCACTAAGCGACCCCATAGGTCTTAAAGGAAATAAAATAAGCTTTTTTGTGAATCAAAAAAAAAAAAAAAAAAAAAGGCCCAATTTGAGGAAAAAGTCAAAAAAGTTTTTGATTTTTAAAAAAAAAAATCAAAAAAATTTTTTTTTAATTTTTTATAATTTTTTTTCAAAAGACTGAAGAAATAGCTATCTATACTGTTTGGGACACATTTTGCTAAAAAATAATAGGTAAGAAGTTACATGGATGATAATAAACACCTCTTTGGCCAAAATGTAAAATTTCGACCCCCTCTAACTCAGAGAGTCCTTGACCGATGTCGTTGAAAATTTGTGTCTGAACTACTATCCAATAGGACTAACTTTGGTGCAAATTTCATCCCGATCGGAAGACATCGGTTTCAAAAGTTGTGTCAGTTGACACGAAAATCCCCATATTTATTCAACTATTTCAATTATTGTAACATTATTTTATTTATTAAAAAAATTAAAAGGCATACCGATGACATTTTCTTCTATGAATGAGATTCATTAATTCTATGAATTTTTTCTATGAATTTAATAAAATCTATGAATAAAATTTTACGAAATATTTCACAATACTAATGAATATTCATTCAGCCAATGAATTGTTTCATAGATTCTATGAATTTGACTTTATGAAATTTGTTCATAGATATTATGAACAATAATTCTTTCAGTGTAACAGCATCAAAATTTACCTTTTTAAAAAACATGTATTCAATTAGCGCCGTTTCACATTAAGCTTTCTTCCTATTGGCGATTTTTTTTCTAAGCAAAATGTTGCACTTTTTCTGCCTTTTATATTTCAAATTACTTTTTCTGCACGGCGACACGAAATAACTCCCACATGAAATAACTCCCACCTAAAAAATGAAATAAGTCCCAAAAAAAACTCCATACAAAGTTGGGAGTTATTTCATATGAAATAACTACCAATTTAGTGGGACTTTTATCATTTTTGTTGGGAGTTATTTCATAATTTTTTCGGTGGGAGTTCTTTCATATGAAAGAACTCCCACTACAATAGCGATGAAATAACTCCCACTATTGCTTCATTGTTGGTGGAAGTATCTGGAACATTTTGACTTATAGAATATTATTATTAATAAATTAAAATTCGTTGTGATTTTAGTACCAAATTTTAGGACGAAGTGCATTTTTAACAAATTTGTATGTTTTAGAAATTTTGCTTCCAAAATTGGCAAGGATTTTTGAGGTAAGAGCGCACTGCAGCCGAAAATATTTTCGTTAGAATACAAAATTGTTATAAAAAAAAGGAGAACGCGAAAGTTATCTAACGTGATGTGTTTTCGATAACATAGAAAGTTTTTCGATAACATACAAGATTGTTGAAAAAAGCACCGCAGATGAAAATTTAAAAGATTTAATCAGAACTTATTGTAAAAAGCGCCGCAGGCGAAAATTTGGTACCAAAATTTTCGCATGCGGCGCTTTTTACAACAAGTTCTGATTAAATCTTTTAAATTTTCGGTAACATACAAATTTGTCGCAATTAGCGCCGCAGGCGAAAATTTGGTACCAAAAATCGCCGCGATTTTTGGTACCAAATTTTCGCCTGTGGCGCTTTTTACAACAGGTTGTAATTAAATCTTTTAAATGAGCGGTAACATACAAATTTGTGGCAAAAAGGACCGCACGCGAAAAATTGGTACCAAAAATAGTTGCAAAACATCGCTGCGATGTTTGAATGTAACCGAAGCAAGTCAAATACAACACTCAATGTATTTTTGCATGTTTTCGAAAAACTCTGAAAAAAAAACAAATCTGCCGTCAAGTTTCGCATTTGGCAGTTATTATAACTTGTTTGTATTGCACCGAAAGTAACATCAGGATCCTCGTTCTCGACTTAACTGATATATTTTTCCTCATTGTTTGTTTAATTTTTGTTGAGATTTCTAAATTTTTTTATTGGGACTTCTTTCATTATTAATGGGAGTTATTTCATTGGCACTTATTTCATTTTGTAGGTGGAAGTTATTTCATTGTGGTTGGGACTTATTTCATTTTTTTCTCCATTGGGACATATTTCATTTTTGGTGGGATTTATTTCATTGGGAGTTATTTCGTGTCGCCTTTCTGCACTATTTTTACTTGATTTGTATTGAAGAACTTAATTTTAAAATACCATTAGTCGAAATCACAATATATAAACTATTTCGTAAACAGAGAACTACCTGTAAAGATTTTAGGGCTTGTTTCAATACATTATTTATAGTCAGAAACATGGCGAATGTCAGAAGCGTTAAAATTGTAACGAAAAACGAATAAAATCCAAACAGCCAGAAAGGCAAACAACTAATCAAGAAAATCAACTTGGAAGTTTTATATTAGGGGTACAACCACAAAATGGTTGAAACAAAAATGCGGACAGACAGACACAAATTATTCTCTAAATCATAACTAGGGCGAATATTCAAATCTTCCTATCTGCAATATTTCCGATAGAAATGTGTTCACTGAATTAGTTGTCACCTATCGAAATAATTTTTAACTAAAATATTATTTCAAAAACAATTGTTTTTAATTATATTGTAGAAAAAAGATTAATAATATCCCTGCAAAAAAAGTCATTACCACTTCTCAGTGGAGTGCTTTAAAACTATAACAAATGTAATGAAATACAACAAAAATAACAAAAAACACAAGACAAAAACACACAAACAGTTTTTTCTACTCCAGAATACATAGATATTCAGCACTCCATACAAATGTAAGTAGATATTCAGTAGATAAGAACTACTCCGTGGAAGTAGTTGGAAGTTGTTTGAAAGCTCGGAGTACTTCTTATCTACTGAATATCTACTTACTTTTGTATGGGAGTGTCGCGGAAGGTAATGAGTTAAGTGCTGAATAACAACTTTTTATGGAGTAGAAAAAACGGTTTGTGTGTTTTTTTCTTGTGTTTTTTGTTATTTTTGTTGTATTTCATTACATTTGTTATAGTTTTAAAGCACTCCAAATAGAAGTACTCCGCACTTTTTTTGCTGGGATCTCTTAGAATTACCTAACAATAATAGTTCTTTTTGATCTCATAAAAAATGTTCATTATGTAGATAGCAAGTTTTGAATATTTGCCCTCGCTTAATAGTTTAGAGTAGAGATGGGCACATGAGCAAATTAGAGTGTGATTCACGTGATTCACGCGTGATCACGCGTGAGTGTGACTGATTTCAATTTTACTCACGTGATTGTGAGTGAGTGTGAGTGGAGAAAAAAATTGCGTGAGTGAGTGTGCTTGAGTAAGATTTTTGCATGAGTGAGTGTGCGTGAGTCGATTTTTTTGCGTGAGTTTGCGTGATTTATTTTCTCTTCCTTTTGTACCAAAAAAAGCAACAAAAAATTTTAAAATATGGCTTAATTTAATTTTCGTCCCGAAAAAAGAAAAAAAAATGTAAAATTTCGCTGAAAATTTTAAAAGATTTTTGAAATTTTAATTTTTTTTTGTATAAATAATTGTTTCGTGAGTGTGAGTCAACGTGAGTGTGAGTGAAGCTTGCGTGAGTGCACGTGAGTGTGAGTTGTATTAAATTTACTCACGTGATTGTGAGTGAGTGTGAGTAGAACAAATGTGCTCGTGAGTGAGTGTGCGTGATTTAAAAATTCCTGTCGTGAGCGTGAGTGAGTGTGAGTCAAAAATCACTCAAGCGCCCATCTCTAGTTTAGAGTACACAACTTTTGAAAAGGGGATTGCTGGAAGAAACTATTCTGAATTTCTATGAAACTTATTTTATTCAAACAGTGCAACATGTGGAATTTCTTGAAGTACTTATCGAAACTAAAAAAACTCCATTTGGATTTTCTCGTTTAACTGCTGAGCGAATTTTATGTTCTCATGTATATTTTGGCTAAAACTTGATTTTTAAAGAACAATTTTTCTCACGGCTATATCTCGGTTACCACTTGGAATTTTGTTTTCCTATTGCAAAGAATTGGTAGAATTTTGGTCTGTCTGGGTAGTTACATCCCTAATGTAAGTATATATCTCTACAAAAATAAGTTTAAGTTTAAAAGGCTGCTTTGCTTATTATATGCAAATTTAGACCGTAATAATCCAAAAAAATATAAAATAGAAACCACATTTTTTTTTTTGAAATAACACTTGTCTTAAAATGCGTTGTAGCAAAATATTTAAGTTAAAACATTTGCTGTTTTCTTAAGACATTTGCTCCATCATTGTTACTCTAATACAGATTTTTTATAATTTTTTGCTTTTTCTTCCAAGAGACCATGTTGACATTAAACCAGCCAAAAAGTAGCAGCAACAACCGCTAAAATAGAAACACTGCCACATATAAAGACCTTCTGAGGTAGCACTCATAAATGTATAAAAACTCATGTACAATTTTTTTTTGAACATGAACAAAAAAAAATTCCAAAAGAAAAAAAAACTATAAAATGAAGCGAAAATAAAATCTATTACTTCTTAACCATGACAAGAGATCTTGAATAGAAACAAAACAACAAAATTATAAACACATTCAAAACATGTTACACTGTAATATTTTCTAAAAAAAAATATCTGGAATGGCCAATAAAAAGTACTGGAGAAACAAGAGAATTTAAAATATAAATAGCAAAACAAACTTCAACTAAATGACAGAGCCCTCTATCGAAGTTATAAATAACTAAAATAACTAATAGAGCCAGAATAAACATCCTCACAATAACTAAAATGTTTAGTTTTCGAGATGTTAGAATCATCAGTAGAATGAAATATAGTAAACATTTTCTTCTGTGTGCTCTTTAAAGGCTAACTGTGTCCAACTTAACAAAACTAGCTAAAATTTGAGATCACCCATGTTTTTTTTTTAAATAAACGGATTCTCACATTCTGTTTAATTTTTACTAAGAAATAAAAATTGTTTTATTCGACTTTTAAATATTATATATTGAATTGGTGTATTCTAGCTCGAGGTCATATTTCCTTTACTAATTAAAATAATTTTCCATAGAATAATTTTCAAGAAAATAATTTTTATACCCTCCACTCTAGTGATAGAGGGCAGGCGCCGATACAAAAAGGGAAAAGGAAAAAGAAAAAAAGAAAGGATGGAAAGAAGAGGGAAAAAAGGAAATGAAATAATCTGAGAATTTTTTTTATGAAAAATGTCTAAAAAACTTAAAATTTATATGAAAAAAAATTTTTAGGAATGTTAGAAATTTTTTTTATGAAAAAAATTGAGAATTTTTCTAAAGAAAAAATTTAAAAATGTATCGGAATGTTAAAATTTTTCTATATCCCAGCAAAACTTTGGTAATGGGTAGTGATTATATAACACATTACCAGGTAATGCATATAACTTATTTGTAGCATTATTTTATGATGTCTTACCAAACATTTGTTCCACAACGTATTATTTTCAAGTGAAAAATAATGCATTACTAATAATTTGCTACGTAATGCATGATTATTGGAAAAAATGTATTTCATATTTATTATTTCTAAACATTAAATCATTGATGACTTATATTTGGTTACATTATATATTATTTGAAAGTTTGAAATAATGCATTATTTATAATTGGATGCATAATGCATTACAATAACATAAAAAATAATTATTTTATAAAAAAATGCAAAAGTTTAAACTAGAGATGGGCTCACGACAGGAAATTTCTAACGACATACACTCACGAGCATATTTTATCTACTTGCACTCACTTACAATCACGTGAGTAAATTTAATACAAAATTACTTTTTCACTACTCGTAACACCTTATATATTACGTTCTGGTATGCTACATTATATACCTTACTCGTAACCTATAAAATATCATATATTTTACACCTTACTCGTATTCTTCGTTATAAATTTATGACTTATTTTATACCTTACTGGTATTCTTTGTGATAATGTATATGCATTACTTTGAGTCTCATCGCCTGTTAAAATCATCAATGCTGCAATGTATAAAATAAGAGATCCTATACCTTATTTTATACCTTATTTAGTAATCTAAGTTTTGCTGGGGAAAAAAGTTGCGCAATAATGTTTTTTTAGAAAAAATACGAGGATTTTTCTCGACAAAAATTTGAGAATTTTTCTAGTAGAAAAATTTGGGTATTTTTGTAGAAAAAAAATTGGGGAATTTTTTTAGACGAAATATTTTAGAATTTTTCTATAGGTACACTCAAAATAAATTCTCTGTCCAATCAGCAGAAAAATCTGCTGAAAATACACCCATTTTGAGCCATATGAGAAATCGGCGTACGGACATAGCGCCCAAGTGCATATCGCCCAATTTAAAAAAGTCATTCCACCCAAAAAAATGTGGGTAGGGTAGCAGGCCTTTACGCTATCTAATTTGTTATGCCTCAAAAAGGCCTGATAACCAAAACAGCTTTGGTTTGCAGAGAGGGTGGGTTTAATGCATGGAGTATGTAATCCCTAAGCCCGGCCGAAGGCCGGCTACGCAGAAAACCTTTATTACATAAAAACAAATCATAAAAGTCGTAATTTCGACATTTCGCCCAAAAAAATATTTTGGATTTTTTGACAATTTTGTTTTGGGAGAAATAACATTTTTAGACCTATCATTTTGGTCTATATGTCGCAGCTTGGGCGATATGACATTTACGGCTTTGGGCGATAAGACCTTGGGCGCTATGTTCGTACGCCTGAGAAATCTGCTGATTTTAGCAGACACGGTTTGCTAAATATCTGTCATAAGAGGTGAATAAATATAACAAGAAAAAAAAAAAAACATACGCCGCCAGCCAGCATCGAACTCGTCACCTTCCGATTTGAAAGTACACTTCTTAACCACTACGCTACGGAAGCTTATACTTTTATCAGGCGTTTTAGTTTTTAAACATGTGTGTTGTTCGACAGCAGAGAAATCTGATTTTAGCAGAAATATCTGCTGATTTTAGCAGAAAAATCTGCTGATTTTAGCAGAACAATCTGCTGTTTTCAGCAGAATAATCTGCTGATTTCAGCGGAACATTCTGCTGATTTCAGAAGAACAATCTGCAGATTTCAGCAGAGCAATCTGCTGATTTCAGCAGAGCAATCTGCTGATTTCAGCAGAACAATCTGTTCTGCTTTTTTTTTATATAAAAAAATTTCTTGAAAAAATAATGAAATTCAGCAAACAAAATCAGTATAAACATAGTAAAATGTCTGTTATTTTCTTAAACTGAATGACAGAGATTTTAGTAAAAATATCCTTCTCAGCAGAACAATCTGCTAAAAAATTGCTAATTCAAATTGAAAGTCGTTTTACAGATTTTTTGACAGAGTTTTTCTTTTGAGTGTAGGAAACATTTTACACTTTTTCGATAAGAATAATTTGTGTATTTTTCTTATAATTTTTTAGGAAAAATTTGAGAGTCTTTTAATAGGATAACAATTTTTCTATACACAAAAAATAACTATTTGCCAATGAACGAAATTCATAGTATTTATGAACAAATACATAAAAATTATGAACGTTTTCATTAAATTTTTGAACTTTTTCATAGTATTTATGAAAATATGTTAAATAGTTCCTAAATTTCACATATTATGATTTATTCATAAACACTATGAAAAAGTTTATAAGTATTATGAAAAAGTTAATAAATTTTATGAATTTGTTCATAAATACTACGAAAGTCGTTTATTGGAAACATTTTTTTTGTGTGTTGAATAAATTTGAAAGTTTTTTATTAAAAAAATCTGATAATTTTTTTTTTTAGGAAAAATCGGAGAAGAAGATGGGTAAAAAGGAAAGAGAAAAAGAAATGAAAATTATGTGAGAATTTTTTTCTAGGAAAAATGTCCAAGAATCTCAAAATTTTTCTATTGGAAAAATGATTTTGAACCTTTGAATTTTTTATAAGAAAAAATGTCTCGGAATCTTTAAATTTTTCTATATAAAAAATAAGACAATTTTCTTCAGGAAAAATTTTAGATTTTTTCTATAGAAAAATGTATTAAAATCTGAGACTTTTTGAAAAGGAAAAATTACACATAAGTAATAGCGAATTTTTTGTACGAAACATGTCTCGGAATCAGAGATTTTTTTTATTTTAAAAATGTCTCAGAATCTAATATTTTTTTTTTTTTAGAAAAAATGTCTCAGTATCTGAGTTTATTTCTGTTTGAAAGATATCTCAGAATCTAAGACTTTTTATTAGGAAAGCTGGACCTTTTCGTTAGGAAAAAAATCTTAGGATCCTTGAAAAAACCTCAGAATTTTCGATAAGAAAAATATCTCAGAATTTGTGAGTTTTAACTCATTGCCAGAAAAAATATTGTAGAGCCTGAGACTTTTTTAAATGAAAAATAACTCAGAAACTGATACTTTTTCTATAGAAGAAATGCCTTTTGAAACTTTAAGAAAAAATATCCCGGAATCTGGAAAAATGTCTTACAAGGAAGGTCTTTCACAAATCACCCACCGATTATCCCAAACTTGAGTATTGGAATGAGGGGAGAAAAATAGGAGTTACCTGTTTTTTTAGCTGCCCAATCTCAAATTTACAAAAGGGTTGCCACCTTATGAAAAAATAATGGCTTTCGGAAAAATCCGTATAAAAGCCGAACTAGCAGGAATTTCGCCAAACGAAAAAATAGGAGTCAGCTTAATTTTGATAGAGATTATTTTATGTATGATTTTGGCGGTCATAAGTACCCAGGCAGAAAAATACGAACGGGAGAGCGCTGGCAAAGTACCTTTTATGGTCGCCTGTGTGCTGGGAAAGCATCACAGTTAAGTACTCTCCCAGCGTCCAAAATGATAACCACGGTAAACGGTATGCCGTTGCTATTTTAAAGCGCTTTGAAAGCGCTTTAAAAACAAAACATATGGTACTATTACAGCACTTTTAGAACAAAAAAATGGGACGTATCTAAATTGTATACATAAGTCCATAAGACACAACTTTTTTTGATGTTTATTTGAATAAAGAAATTTATTAAATAAGGATAAAAAATTTATTGGCTCATTTATTAGGATAAAAAAAAATGTTGAAAAAACTTTGAACAATTTTCCAAGTCCCGGAAAAAATTAGTTTGCAGTTTTTTTTGCGTTTTGGAATAAAAAAATTATTAAAAATGCTTTTAGGAAAAAATTTGGAAAAGTCCCGAAAAAGTGGTGTATTGAACCGAAACGGGTATGTATCCGGAGTTTAAGGGCGTTGTATCTGGAGTTTAAGACACTTCCTCACGAAAGAAACAGGTGTTTTTATATAAAAGGTGTCAAGTTTGTAATATGTAGGACCAGAGACTCCATGTAGGTCATTGTATATAAGTGACATATCATGGGAACTATCAAGGACCGGCCACTTATCCTGCAGGGAAGTAAAAAATATTCCAATTGTTTTGAAAATTAATAAATTTTAATAAAAAATTTATACTTTGAACGGATTTAAATAGAAAAACATTGGCAAAGCGCTTGGAAAGCACTTTTTTGAATTCATACTACCTTCTACACAAAAAATAAAGTGCTTTGCCCAGACTTTTTCTTTGGAACGGTTGGCAGTTTCTGCCTGGGTATATACATTTCCATGTAAACTGCCCCAACGATTATACATTTTTGACAATAATAAACTTTACGTAGCAGAATTTGGATACTTCCGATACACCATTGCAAAGGTCTTCAAAATACCTTTCGACCTGTATTAAAGGTTCATATAGTTTCTGTTGAAGAAATAAGAAAAATCCTCAAAAAACGAAAAAAAAATCATATTTTCCCCCACCCCTTTGACCCGATAAGTGTGATATTGGGCAGCTATAAAAAAACAGGTAACTTCTATTTGGCTCCCCTCTTTCTTATATGCAAGTTTCTGGACAATCGCTGGGTGCTCTGTGAAAGACCTTCCTTGTGAGTCCCACTAACAAGGGAAGTCTCCCTGGTGTCACCCTCCAATCTTCATGAAATTTGGATATGTTGTTAAGAACGAAAATTAATTCGACACGTATTTTTTTTAGCGGCCCAAACTCGATTTATGCCTATTTAAACAAAATTAATATAGGGATGTGTGGTATCAGATTAAAGATATTAAAAATACCTATCTCGTGGTGCTAACAACGAGCCAAAGAAGTTAATATTTTTCGACTTATTAACAAAAATGTCCTAAAATTTTGGTATTTTACTCAGTATGACAAAAAGTTGTGCATGTTTGGACACGTTCTGAGCACACGTAGATAGGTTTTCCAACGACCTTCCATTTGGTATGTAACATGACTAGGGTTCTTTGCATAATATAGGAGATAAACGAAAAAACTGAAAAATGGCCTTGTCTTCACCCCTCCTTTTTACCCCCTAAATATGAATTTGGGCCGCTAAAAAAATACGTATCCCTTTATTTTTTCTGCTCTACAAAATAAAACCATTTCCATAAAGATCCGCGGGTGACACTAGGGAGACTTCCCTTGTAAGCAAAACTAGCTAAAATTTGAGATCACCCGTTTTTTTTTTAATAAACAGATTCTCATATTCTGTTTAATTTTTCTTAAAAAAGAAAAATTGTTTTGTTTGACCTTTAAAATATTATATTTTAAATTGGTTTATTTTAGCTCTAGGTCATATTTCCTCTTCTAATTAAAACTATGATATTCACATAGAATAATTTTCAAGAAAACTATTTTTATACCCTTCACTCTAGTGATAGAGGGTATATACAAGTTTGTCATTCCGCTTGTAACACCTCGAAATATTGGTCTAGAACCCCATAAAGTGCAAATATTCATGATACTCGATCGACAATTTTGCAATGTCCGTCCGTCCGTCTGTCTGTCTGTCTGTTGAAAACACGCTAACTTTTGAAGGACTTTACGAAGACTCCTGAAGTTTGGCATATATGTTGGTCATTTACCTGGTCAGGTTGGTATTGCAATTCTGCGAAATCGTTCCAGCGGTTTAAAAGTTATGAGCAAAAGAGTCAATTTCGGCAAGGGTTTTCGTGAATTTTCGAGATAAAAAAAACCCTAACTTTCGAAAGACAATTCTGAGGATACTGAAGCATATATACTTATTTATCATTCGCCTGGTCCGATTCGTATTGAGTTTCAGCCAAATCGGTCCAGTGGTTCAAAAGTTATCAGTAAAGCGTGAATTTCAGATTGGTTTCACCTTAACTTCACGTGTTAAAAAACCGAGCTTTTAAAAAACAAGCTTTAAAAACATTTGTAAGCAACAAAATTACTTTACAAAGTATTTTTGTCAGTCAAAAATATTTTTACACTAAAAAAAATTTGGCACTCAAAATAAAAATTCCATTTTTTTTTTTACAAAAATGACAAAAAAAAAATTTTTCACAATAATTTTTTACTAGTCAAAATTGTTATTTTTCAGGTTAGAAAATTTACTATCCTTTAAAATGGGCATTGTGGAGGGTATTCATAGAGTCGGCCAATTTAACTTTTCTGCTAGTTTTAAACTACATTTGATTCTTAACAAATTACAACTGATCTTTTCGGAATTACTATTGATCTACAAGTGCAATATTCGAAAACAAGCAGAATCTTTGAATTACAAATGGAGTCTTCAGATTACAAATAAAATCTTTGAGTTACAAAAAAACTGCTTTTTGTCACAAAAAAAAATCTGGTAAGTTTAAAAATATTTAAAATTCAGCCTACCCGACTTTAAATTCCAATCACGATCATTGCCTTGGCCCTCCTCTCTCTTTAAAATCTAACCCACTCCTGAATATAATATTAAAAATAATTTGGTAAAAGCAAATTTTATAGCCACCACTAAAATACCAACAAATAAAACTACTCTGTATCATTTTAAACAAAAAAAATTTGCCAACTAGCAAAAAATATTCATTTCGCTCTGCAACAGCTGCTGCTGTCGCTGGTTGCAGACCAGATAAAGTTAATATTGCATTTAAAAAAAGGAAAAAAGACACCAACCAAAGCAAAATTCATACAGCCTGTTTATAGTGTATAAAAAAAAAAGTGTAGAGGCTCCCACGCCTTGTGCTAATTTTACAGTACTTTATAAAGGCGTTTAATGCTAAATTTGAAGGCAGTGACATAATAACATAAACATGATCACGAAATGATATCCGATTTTTAATAAAAGATATCAACAGTACCACAAAAAAATTAAAAAAAAAATAAAACTGTAATAGACAAATAAAAAACTACACTTCATAAACAAAATGAAAATTTAGTGGACAAAAAAAATCGTTTGAGACCAAATATTTTTGGAGACTTACAAGGACAAAAATGTACCCTACAAACTGATTTATATTTAACTTTCAAGTATTTAACTGTGTTGTGTTTGTATTTAAATTATTGTGTTAATCGCCACAGAATCTGAGAAATTTTATAGAAGAAACATCAAGTAATCTGATTTTTTGTATATAATCTGACTCAGATTATCTGAGACAATTTTTCTTTAAATAATCTAATAATAATTCTTAAGAAAAAATGTTTCAGTACCTGATAATTTTTCTTTGATTTTCAGAATTTGGGAATCTATGTTTATAAAATGATTGTTTGAATTGTGCAAAATGTTTTAAAAACACTGATTTTTTTACAGCAAAAACGGATCGGAATCAGAGATCATACTATGGCTCAAATAGGAATTTGTTTTCTGATAGGACAGAGATGCTCTAAATGCTCAAAATTCTGTCAGCCAATCTGTTAAACGACTTTTAACTGAAATAAGCAAAAGTTTTGCAGATTTTTCTGCTGATATGGATATTTTAACTTAATTCTCTGTCATTCCAATTTTAGCTAATAACTAGATTCTGTAATTTTATTGGTTTTGTTTGCTGAATTCCAAACAATTTTTTTGCAGATTTCATCAGATGTATTTGCCAATTTTACAAAAATATTTTGTTATCAATTCTTATTTTTTTATTTGTGGAAATTCCAATAAATTCGTATGTACTTTGTTTATTTAATTGTAATGTAAAATCTTTAATCGGAAAAACATTATAAATAAAGTACGTTTTAAAAATTCCGGTTCTTTAGGGATAAAAATGGTAAACAAAAGCGAACTTAGGTACTTTATTTTTTCTGAAATAATGGTTGTAGAAACTTTAAATGAAAAAAAAAAATACCGGAAAATATAAAACAGTTTTTGGAAGTTTCGATTCTAAGGGGTAAAAAAGTGGAATAGTGGTTCTAGAAACATACAATTTGAAATGCAGGATCTCTCAGCAGATTAAACATTCTGAAAAAATGCACATTTCAAAAATTCTGATATTACTGAGATAAGAAAGTTAAAAAAATGTACTTTGGTTCTTTTTCTAAATCCTCCAATAATGGTCCTTGAAAATAAAAATTTGGCATGCAGGATGATCTGGCGAAAAAAAACATTCTGACAAAAGTACTTTTTTTAAAGTCTTTTAAGAGGTAAACAATGTTCTTTAGTACTCTTTTGATCTTCTGAAATAATGGCCATAAGAACTTAATTTTTGGAATGTATGACTTAGAAATTTCTGATACTTAACGGTAAAAAGGGATAAAAAGTTGTATATTGGCACTTTTTCAAATTCTTAAACTAATGGAGTTATAAACTCGAGTTTTAAATCTGGGATCGTAAAGCAAAAAACAAACATTCCTGAAAAACTGTTAGACTGTAAAAAGGGATAACAAATTGTATATTGGTACTTTTTCAATTTCTTATAATGGTCTTATAAACTCGAGTTTTAAATCTGGGATTGTCCAGCAAAAAAAACATCCTGAAAAAATAATTTTAAGAAATTTCAACTCTATTTGGCAAAAAGCGGTAAACTGGAAAAATTAAAATTTTTTTATAAGAAAAGAGTCTCAGAATCTTTGATTATCTATACGAAAAATGTCGAAGAAACTGAAACTTTTTCTGTCCAGAATCTGAGACTCCTTATTCGCAAAATGTTTCAGAATCTAACATGGAAGGTCTTTTACAGGGCACCCACCGATTGTCCTGAAACTTGAATATGGGAATGAGGGGGAAAAATAAAAGTTACCTTTTTTTTAGCTGTCCAATCTCAAATTTAAAAAAGTGTTGAACCCTTATGAAAAAATAAGGGCTTTCGGGGAAATCCGTATAAGAGCCGAGCTAGCAGGAATTTCGCCAAATTAAAAAATTAGGGTCAGCTCAATTTTGATAGAGATTATTATATATGATTTTGGTGATCGTACGTACAATACAGCTCTATATAAACTACCCGAATGATTACATATTTTTGACAATAACGAACTTAACGAAGCAGAATTTGGAAAAGACCAATACACCATTGGATAGGCCTTCAAAAAACCTTTCGATCTGTATAAAATGTTCATGTAGTTTCTTTTCAGGAAATGGGAAAAATCCTCAAACAACGAAAAAAATCCCGGTTTCCCCCTACTCTTTGACCCGCTAAATGTGAGACTGGGCATCTATAAAAAAAATAGGTAACTCTTATTTTGCTCCCCTCTTTCCTATGTGCAAGTTTCAGGACAATCGGTGGGTGCCCTGTGAAAGACCTTCCTTGTAAGTAATTTTCTATACAAGACTTTTTCTATACCAAAATGTATCGTAATCTGAGAATTTTTCTCAGATTTTCAGAATCTGAGACTTATGCTATACGAAAAATATCTTAGAATCTTTGCCTTTTTATACGAAAATGTTTTGGAATCTGACTTTTCTGTACGAAAAACATCTCAGAATCTGAGCATTTTTCTACACGAAAATGTCTCAGAGCTTACGAAAAATTCCTGGGATTTTGAATCAGAATCTGAGACATTTTTTGTACAAAAAAGTCTCAAAATCCGATAAAAGGTTTCGTATAGAAAAATTTTCAGATTCGGAGAAATTTTTCGTGTAGCAAAATTCTCAGATGTTGAGATATTTTTCGTATAGAAAACGTCTCAGATTCCGAAACATTTTCGCATGGAAAGATTCTGAAACTTTTTCTATACGAAAAATGTCTCACAATCTGAGACTTATTGTATACGAAAAATGGCTCACAATTTGATGTTTTTTCTTTACGGAAATTATCCCAGAATCTTAAACTTTTTCAAGACGAAAAATATCTCAGAATCTAAGAAAAAATATTAGAAAAAATTTTAGAAAAATAATAGAAAAATTGCAAAAAAATTTCTCAGAGTCTGAAACGAAAATATTTTAGAACTTGGGATTTTTATAAAAAAAAATGTCTATGATTTTAGGACTTTTTTTTGAGGCTTTTTACGAAAAAATATATTCGAATCTAGAACTTTATACGAAAAATTACTCAAAATCTGAAACATTTTCTTTACGAAAAATGTCTCAAAATTTGGGATCTTTTCTATAAAATATCTTAGAATCTATGACGTTTTCTATACGAGAAATGTCTCATAATCTAAGGCTGGTTCTATACAAAAAAAAAAAAATCAAAATCTGAGATTTTTTATGTAGAAAAAATTTCTTTGATTTTCGAACTTTTTCTAACAAGGGAAGTATCTCAACCCTTATGAACCGATTTGCCTGAAACTTAAAATATATATCAAAGAGACAATTCTAAGGTTGGGGTGTCTCGGCTTATCGGCCATATCGGGGATTTAGGGGTTCAAAACATGGGTCATAAAATGGCGAAAAAATCGTTTTTTGGATTTTTCAGCCATTTCTTTTTAAGAAACTATATGATGTTTTCATATGAGAAGAAAAGTTTTTTTTAATGCCTATCCAATGGTGGCATAACCTTGTAAAAATTCGTCTTCTTTAAATATTTTTTTCAGGAAAATGCGTAAATTTTGGGGGGTACTTATGTGAAGACATAGACCTATCCATATGGATAAGAAATAATTTTTATTAAATTTAAGTCGACCCGTATTTTTGCCCTAGACGATATTCCTGTTAGTTCGGAAGTTATCAAAAATTTCCCGAAGGTCCACATGGTTTCATAAGGGGACAACTAAATTTTTAAACACCGATATGGCCGATAAGCCGGGATACCCCAACCTTAAAATCGTCTCTCCAATATATATTTTAAGTTTCAGACAAATCGGTTTATAAGGGTTGAGATACTTTCCTTGTAAGACTTTATACGACGAATTTGCGTGTATTTTGTTACAATAAAAAAACACATGAGAATTCGTCGCAGACGAATGACGTTCGTGTTAAAGAAACTGGGGGTAAGTCTTTTTATGCTCGAAAAATCTGAGACATTTTTTTAGAATCTGAGACATTTTCTATACGAGTAATGTCTCAGAATTTGAAACTGTTTCTATTATGTTTCATAACCTCATTTTTTTGACAAAATCGATTTGAGCAACCTCTTTCCGGCCTTACAAAAATGTAAAAAAAATCTCAAAAATCTTTTGGGTCATTTTTAATCCGCTTCAAGAGTTGCAAAAAAAAACAAATTTTTTTGGTGGAATGTCTAAATTCTATTATCAGCTATTTATTATTACCGGTAATGATGTACCGTATTTAAAATTGTTTTTGAAAAACTATCGCTGTTATTTATACTACAAGTAAAAAAATGTAGGGTACTTTCAAATCAGAAAATATTAAATTTTTACAAAAATTATAAGAAAACAAAAAATAAAAATTATAAACATACCGCAATAGCATCCATAACAGCATTCACCATTTTGTCGTATTCTTTTTTGTGGACTCAATTTTTTTGTTTAAAATATTTTTTTTAATTTTAAATTAATAATTTTCACTTTTCTTTTTTAACGCCAACAATAAACCAACATTAGAAGAAAGACACAAAAAAAAACACCAGCTTCAACCAAAATCAACCCGATGATATCTTGTTGACATTTAATTTAGCCACCGTTTTTCTTGAAAATTCCAGCAATCAATGATGATGATGATGGAGACGTACATTCACTTTGCTTGTGTTGGTTGGTGGTTCACTCGTTCATTCATACCGCCATAAAGTTTTCCGGCTACTGTCACTTTTAATACAAGTTAATCCATAAAAATGATTGAATTTCATATGCAAAGCTGATGGTAAAACAATCTCGTTTTTGTTTGTTTTCTATTTTTTCTTGGATTTTGTAGTGGTTTTGGTTACAAGGATTAATGTTTGGGAAATTTTTCTGTTTTTTTTATTTGAGATTACAAATTGAAATTATTTTTCTTTGGGTAAAATGCATGCAGAAAACATGCTTTCATTTCAATTTCATTTATGCTGATGATCACTTAAGTTTACATTTCATTTATTTCAATGGCTGAGAAAATCGTACAAGGATTTTTCTTCGTTTTCAATTCAATTTCATTTCACTTAATTAATAATTTTTCAATTATTTTTTTTTTTCATATTATTTACACTGGATGATTTTTGTAATTAATTTTTCAATATCAATGTTATGTGTTTTTTTTTTAATTTACTTTCATATTTTTGTAGATAATTGATTTTTTTAAAAAATATTTTTTTTTTAAGTTTCATCAACTTTAATTTTAAATTTATCACATGTTGTTCTTAAATCACATTGGTTTTTATATTTATTTAATAGAGTTCAAGCTAAAGATTAAAAATAAAAATTTAAAAAAAAAATCATAAAAATCTATTTAATATTTTGTTCAATTGGAAAGTGGGTCATAAGAACAATCACTCATTTTTAATATCAATTATAGATTTTTTTAAACCCATCATTAAAAATCTATAAATTTTTAATTTTTATTTTAGAATAATTTTTTGTACAAAACCTACCTCAATATGTTTATATAAAGTGTTTATAATTTTTAAGAAAAAAACTATTAAATAAAAAATATTGACCTTAAACCATAAATTTTTTTATTGTTTTCATTTCTTTTTGTATTCTGAGCTTATCTCAAAAATGTTTTTACGACTATAAAATAAACAAATATTGTATTGTTTATGTCTGTATGTCCACAAATATATACTACTATTTATTCCATATCGATTTTATTTCATTTTAAGTTTTTAAGTCATACGCAAAGATTCGAATTGAAATAATAAGAGAGAAGCTACAATAATAAACTATATTGACAGATAGGGATATAGAAAGACAGATAAAATTTGAAATTGTATGATGTCAACTTTTTTTATAATTAAACTCGAGAATTTGCTTGCCAAAGCAAAGTGTTAATGGAAAAAATAATGTTTTATTCATTGACCATTCTATACAAACCGAATTAAAATATCGGTCGAGGACCGCATTAAGTTTCTATATAATTGATCCATTTCTAAGACACAATACGGTACAATGGACTATTTTAAGTCTGACCGCCATGGACTTGCCTAGAAAATTTACTTATTTTTGGGCTTGTACAACCCACCCTCAACTCAAGACACTCTAGCTATATACATCAATACATCTGTCTGTGGAAAGCAAGATGCAGTCCAAACCAAAGAAGCTGTAGATTTGGTAAATGTGTGTATTACATAAGTGCTAAAAAGTGCTTTTACATTTTTGAGAGTATAAAAGATTCGGCACAGAAGAATTTAATATTCTCACTTGGTTTTTTTTTTTTGTACATTTTTTAAACAAATGGAAAATGTTTATATCAGAAAGAAAAAAATGAAAAAAAAAATTATGAACAACAAAATTTTGAAAAAAAAAGAAAGCAAATTCTTATGAAAAAAATAATTTATGAAAAATAAAATTGTTTGATGTAAAAAATTTAAGGAAAAAAAATTTTTGTGAAAAAGAAAAAAAATTGACTAAAAAAAATTATGAACAAAAAAAATTTAAGAAATAAAAATTTTTGCATGTAAAAAAAAATCCCGACTAAAAAAGTTTAGATATAGTAACATATTATTTAGTATATTTATATATGGCCATACACAGTACATTACATAATTATATGTGAATGTATCTAGTATCAAGTTTTACACACAAAGTTTTATATGGTGCTATATAAACTGAGATCGAATCATGTGTTGCTCCACATACAATATATAAAGCTTTATTAAATTAGATATTGGATATAATATTTTATATGACTCCATTTATGATCACATACAAGATTATAAAAATAAATATATAATATACGACTCCATATATGACCTCATATAAGATTAGATATACATATATACTTATATAGTCCAAATCGGGGAAAAAAAATTCTAAGTCCCGAGAAAAATTTTTAAAATTTTCTAAGTTCCAGAAACAAAAAGTTTTTGCGTTTTGGAGTTAAGAATTTCATTAAAAATTATTTTAAAAAAACAAATTTCCAATTTTTGAAAAATTTTACGAGTCCCGAAAAAATTTTGGAGAATTTTCCAAGTCCCGGACACAAATTTTTTTTGGCAATTTTTTTCCGTTTCCCGAAAAAACTGGGTACATGGGATAAATTAGAAAATTAAAAGATAAAAAAAAGTATACAAAATTCTACATATTTTATCTTATGATATAAATTTATATCAAATTAGATAAACCCACTATTCGGATCAAAAATGATCATATTTTATCTAATATAACAAATTTTGAGCTATTTTGATCCACCAATTTCATCATATTATTTTATCCAAATACGTGTTGGGCCGTATTAAATTATATATGGCTCAATTTCAAATTATATATGGATCTGCATATTTTTTTTAGTCGGGTTGTTAAAAAAATTTTGATAATAAAGGAAAAAACTTGATAAAAAAAATTATAAAAAAAAAATTTTTGATAAAAAAAAAATGTTGAAAAATAATTATGTTACGTTTTATTCACCTGCAGGTGAATTATTATCCAAGGTACAAATCGACGTTACAAACCCTTTGTTAGCAATTCTTATTTTCTTTTTTTTTGTCGGTTGCTTATATTAGTCAAACTAAGGCGGCGTCCTGCATCTTTTTTTAAATAGACACCAGCCTTAAAAACGTTTTAATGTTAAAACAAGTAGAAAAGTAAAATTCTACTTGGCCGAATCTATGAATACCCTCCACAATGCCTTTTTTAAGTGATAGTAAATATTCTAACGTGAAAAAAAAAACATTTTTGATTAGAAATATTTTATTTTGTGTAAAAAAACTTTTCTTAGTAATTAAAAAAAAATAATAATACTTTACTAAATTTTTTTTGAGTGTAAAATTTTTTTGAGTGTAAAATTTTTTTCGAGTGTATTTTTTTTTTGTTTAGTGTAAAAATATTTTTGATTGACAAAAATACGTTGTAAAATATTTTTGTGACTTACCAATGCTTTTAAAACATGTTTAACGGGTTTTCAAGTTGTGAATTTAAGGTGAAACCAATCTGAAATTCACGGTTTTGCTAATAACTTTTAAACCACTGGACTGATTTGGTTGAAATTCAATACAAACCAGACCAGGATAATGAAAAATATTTACGCCTAGCTTCAGCGCCCTAAGAATCGTTATTCGAAAGTAAGCATGATTTTATCACGTAAATTCACGAAAAACTCTTGCCGAAATTCAGTCTTTTGCTCATAACTTTTATACCACTGGACCGATATCGCTGGATTGCAATACCACCCTGACCAGGTAAATGTTCAAAATATATGCCAAAATCCAGGAGCCTCCTTAAAGTCTTTTAAAAGTTAGCGTGTTTTCAACAGACAGACGGACGGACGGACATCACTAGGTTGTCTTAAAATCGATAGAGGATCATGAATATATATACTTTATAGGGTCTTAGAGCAATATTTCGAGGTGGTACAAACTGAATGACAAGCTTATATACCCTCTATCACTAAAGTGGAGGGTATAAAAAATAGATTTATGAAAAAACAAGTAGAAAAGTTAAATTCGACTTGACGGAATCTTTGAATACCCTCCACAATGCACATTTTAAGTGATAATAAATTTTCTAACGTGAAAAAATAACAGTTTTGATTAGAAATATTTTATTTTGTTAAAAAAAAATTTTTTTAGTAATTTAAAAAGAAAAAAAAAATTATTTACTAATTTTTTTTTGAGTGTAAAATTTTTTTGGAGTGTAAAATTTTTTTCGAGTGTATTTTTTTTATACCCTCCACTCTAGTGATAGAGGGTATATATAAGTTTGTCATTCCGTTTGTAACACATCGAAATATTGGTCTAGGACCCCATAAAGTATATATATTCATGATCCTTGATCGATTTTAAGTCGATCTAGCGATGTCCGTCCGTCCGTCCGTCTGTCTGTCTGTCCGTTGAAAACACGCTAACTTTTGAAAGACTTTACGGAGGCTCCTGAAGTTTGACATATATGTTCTCCATTTACTGGGTCTGGCTGGAATTGCAATCCAGCGAAATCGGTCCAGTGGTTCAAAAGTTATGAGCAAAAGAGTAAATTTCGGCAAGGGTATTTTTCGGATTTACAAGATTAAAACCACTATAACTTTCGAAAGACAATTCTGAGGGGGCTGAAGCTTAGCATATATATTTGTCGTTCCCCAAGGCTGTTTGGTTTTAAATTTCAGCAAAATCGGTTCAGTGGTTCAAAAGTTATAAAAAAAGCACTGAATTTCAGATTTGTTTCACCTTAAACTGTTGAGAACTCGTTAAACAAGTTTTAAAAGCATGGTGAAATACCAGTTTTGTAAAACTTGTTGTTGTTTGTTTTCTTGTCGTGGGATGCAGTTTAGTTGTTAGACAAGTAAATATTTGTTATTGTTTTGTTATTGTTAGTGTAACTGTATGTAACGGGAAAAAATCAAATAAAGTATGTGTATGATTGAATGTTAAGAATGGTAATATAAAAAGAGAAAAATATGTGAAATAGTTTTTTTTTTGTATTACATATAGGTATAAAACAACAAAAATATTTTACAAAGTAATTTGTTACTCAAAGAAATTGTACACTAAAAAAATATTTACACTCAAAAAAAAATGTTACACTCAAAAAAAAAAATGTACACATTTGTAAGCATCAATAAAAATACGGACTTTATTACTTAAGGATTGTCAGAATAATAAAACTTTTATTTATTTCAATTTGATTTATTTATAAAATGTTTCAGTGATTATTTTCCAATTATTTAAAAGCACAGTGCTTACACATTATTATTTTTTTTTTAATGAAATGGCAGACTCAAAAAAATGTTGACAGTCAAAAAAATTTTACACTCAAAAAAATTTGATTGATTAAAAGAAAGTTTGACTCAAAATAATATACATATTTCTAATAAAAAATTTGTAATGCAATTTTTTGAAATTTTTTTTAGAAAACTACTGTCAGATAACATTGTGGAGGGTATTCATAGATTCGACCAAGTCGAATTTAATTTTTCTACTTGTTTTGTTTGGTATAAAAATATTTTTGAGTGACAAAAATACGGTGTAAAATATTTTTGTGACTTACCAATGTTTTTAAAACAGGTTTAACGGGTTTTCAACACGTAAATTTTAGGTGAAGCTAATCTGAAATTCACGGTTTTGCTAATAACTTTTGAACCACTGGACCGATTTGGCTGAAATTCAATACGAACGAGGCTGGAGGAACGCAAAAGATATATGCCAAGCTTCAGCATCCTCAGAATTGCTTTTCGAAAGTTATAATGCTTTTTATCTCAAAAATTCACGAAAAACCCTTGCCGAAATTCAGTCTTTTGCTCATAACTTTTGAACCACTTGACCGATTTCGCTGGATTGCAATACCAACCTGACCAGGTAAATGCCCAACATATATGCCAAACTTCAGGAGCCTCCGTTAAGTCTTTCAAAAGTTAGCGTGTTTTCAACAGACAGACAGACAGACGGACAGACGGACGGACGGATGGACGGACGGACATCGCTAGATCGTCTTAAAATCGATCGAGGATCGTGAATATATATACTTTATGGGGTCCTAGACCAATATTTCGAGGTGTTACAAACGGAATGACAAACTTATATATACCCTCTATCACTAGAGTGGAAGGTATAAAAAATATTGATGAAAAAAAATTTGATAAAAAAAATTGATAAAAAAAAATTGATAGAAAAAAAATTTGTGTAAAAAAAAATTTGAAGAAAAAATAAAATTTTGATGAAAAAAAAAATATTGATGAAAAAAAAATTTATAAAAAAATGTTGATGCAAATAAAAACAAGTAAGAGTGTTAAATTCGGCTGTGCCGAAAAAAAAATGTTCATGAACGTAACTTTGGGAGGGGCTTCGGCGGGGGCAGTGGGGGATACCTCCCCGTCTCGAAAAATGTTTACTAATTTATTTGTTATGCTTTTTGCACTAAAGCTTTACGATTTTATCATTATTTAAACTATTTTTTATATCCACGCCCTTAAAATGGGGGCGGGCAAAAAAAAATAAATTTTTTTAGTCTCCCCGGTCCTAGTGCAGTACTCTAAACTAAATTTGTTTCATTTGTTTAACAAAAATATAAAAAAACACGTACAAAAAATCGTGTTTTTTAGAGGTTGGTTTAGTTTGTCAAGGGGGAACTTTTTCCCCCTGGTCCGATTTTGCCCATTTACGAACTTAACCTGCCTAGGACCATAAGACATATTCGTGCCAAATTTAAGGAGGCTACCTGTTTTATTTTGGACTGCATCGTGCCATCTACAGACGGACGGACGGACGGACATTCACAGAATGTCTTAGATTCGTTCATGGCTCAATAATATACACACTTTATTGGGTCCTCGACCAATATTTCGATGCGTTACAAACGGAATGACAAAGTGAGTATACCCCCATACTGTGGTTGGAGGGTATAAAAAGAGAAAAAACGTTTTATTCACCAGCAGATGTATTTTTATCCAAGTTGCAAACCATTTTGATAATTCTTACGTTTTATTCATTACCTTGTGAAAAACGCTTTTATTCACCAGCAGGTGTATTTTATCCAAGTTACAAACCTTTTTGGTTTGGTAATTCTTATTTTCTTTTTTTAGTCGTTAGCTTTTATATTCAGAGTGAGGTGGCGTCCTGGATCTTTTTTAAAATTAGACACCAGCCTAAAAACTTAATCATGTTAAAAAAAACGTTTGTGGTGAAATATAAATTTTCAACATTTTTAGAACTCCAGACAATATGTTTTTGGCGTTTTTGAGTAAAAACTTTCATTCAAATTTTTTTTTTATAAAATTTCTTAGCCCCGAAAAATTGTTTTTAAAAATTGTTTTTTTTTTTTTTGTGTTTTGGAATAAAAAATAATATTAAAAACAAAAAAATTTAAAAAATCCTGGACACGAAAATTTTTAAAAATTTTTTTTTTTGCGTTTTGAACAAAAAGTATTATTAACAAGTGAGAGTGTTAAATTCGGCACACAGAAAACGAATTTAACGATTTCCAACTGAAATTCAGTTATTGCAACAAAAAATCGGTTGGAACTTTTGTATATAGGTCGTCACAGCTGAATATCGGTAGTCACACCTCATTTTCGGCGGTCATAACTGTCTTTTAATTGGGGCAATTAAAAAATTTGGTTGTCAAAGATAAATATAGTAGCAGCAACCAAATTTTGAGTTGATACAACTGATAAATTCGATTGGAAACTTTTTTTTCTGTGTGGGCAGTTATAACGAGCTAATTCTAAAGTTCCTAGGTTTTGACAACAATTTTCACGAACTATTTTTACTGGTCCCTCGGAGTTCGTTATAACCGGGTTTGTTATATAATTTTTCAATTATTTTAGTTTAACCACGCCCACAAAACGGGGCGGACTAGGACAAAGGGGGCGGACTAACTTTAAAACTATTACTTGGAGAGCTTTTGGGTGTCTTGTTCTATGTGTTAAGAGCTACAAAAATGCTTTTGAACTTTTTGTTGTGTTGACAATATTTACCGAGATATGAGTCTTTTTAGATTTTCGGAAATGCCAACTTTTTTAGATCCACAAAAATCGCCTCCATTTCGCCTATCTGGCTAAGTTTTTTTTTTACCGTTAAGAAAATGTTCCAGCTTTAAGTTTAATTTAACTAAATTGTGGGAAAATTTATAAACTCTTTGAAGAAAATTTTTCTACTTTGAATTTTATTTTAGAGAATTTCTTAGATTTGGCACATTTTTCCTTTTAATAAATTTCTCAAAGCCATAACTTTGCCTTCTTAAGAAACCGAAAGAAATTCCTTAGCTACTTATTTGTACAAATTATTTTCATAACCAACATAAATCAATACAAAATTAACCCTGAAATTTTATATCTGTAAACATTTTATCTTATGGTGATTGTGGTAAACAAAAGATCAAACAAATTTGTTAAGCAGCAAAAAGATTAAACAGCTAATCCGCCAAAAAATCGTTTTTATATTAAAATCAATTTGGAAATATTTTCCATTTTGTTGTTTTGTTTCTAAATGAAGCTTAACAAATCTGAAACATACACAAACAAAAGAGTTAAACACTATTTAAGGTTTAAACAGCAAAAAGGTAATATATTATGTCACAGTGGGACATAGGCAGACAAATGTTTTTAACAAATTAATCATATTTTTTTACACAATTAAAATTTTAACATTTTAATTAAGCATTCTATACAATTTCCTATTGGCATAATTAATAAAAATCAAAACAAAATTATTACATTTCAATAGATTTCTACAATAAGCTGATTTAAATATTAATTTTTAGTATGAAGGATGAATAGAGCTTGGTATTTACAAAAAATAAAGTAGGGTGAAATTTAATAACACACCACTTACAAGGAAGGCCTTACTGGTGGCACATTTTGATAATTTTTGAAATTTAAAATAGTTGGTGAGGAGGGAAATAAGGGACACGTAATTATTCTTAAGGGCTCGTTACTCAACTGATAACGCAAGAAAAGTAGCAGTAACAAATAAATCAGCTGTTCGGTTTAATCATATGGCCCTTTAACAATTTCTAGATCAATAAAAATTAGACTATATAATCCTAGGCTGACATTTCGAACATGCACAAACGTTCACTCACATAACAAATCAAATATTCCTCAAAATTTTCAAGGTTATCGTAACTAGTCATGCGGTTGTCACAACCATAATTCGTTTATAGCAACCGCAATATGGCTGTAACAACCAAATAGCAGTTGTAAAAGCAAATGATCGATTTCAGAAATTCAGTTGGAATGTTCACGGTTGTGGCAATCGGATTTATTATAGAGATTTTAACAAACCTCCTGTACAATAAAGTGCCACCCTATTTATTACATTAATGTTATCGCCTTCATAAATATTAATTGATTTATTGAACTATAAGCTGTGGTGGTATGCATACAATCAATAAACAAAGTTTTAAGTAGACAACAAGTTGTATCAATATGCAATAGCAGCATACTGCAGATGCATATTGAATGCATATGCATTAGGGCTTTCAATCCCAAATCCTGAAATCCCGATTCCGAAATTCCCAGGATTAGGCTAATACCGAATCTCTGGATTTCTGATTTTCATTCCCGGGTTTTTTGAGATCCAGTTTTTTCAAATTTTTTCTAATAATTTTTATTATGTTTCTCAATCACACGACTGGCACACGAATCTCATCGGGTTCATCCGCTATGAGTTTCCAAAAATTCCCAAAACGGGGATTTTGTTGAACTTTGATCTCAATTTTCTCAAGAATCTGATGTGATGGAAAAGTTTGGAGACCGGATTTTTGACTAGCAGAACTATTGTAATCATGTGTATCTTAGAACACTACTGCAGAATACCCGAAAACCCTCCCAGTAATAGTTTTTGAGTTATTCAGCTTCTAAGATTTTCTAGTTCTCAAATGGTAGGTCGCGACCCCCTAGAGTTTCGGAAGAGTTTCAGGAGGTCGCAAACAATTTTGTTAAAACTTAAATTTTTGTAAATTTAAAACACATTTTTTTATTGTTGTGATATAAAAATATACAAATACATTTATAAAAAAATAAATTATTTCCATCACTTAAGGTCCGTAATCACTGTGCAATTGTTAATTTCCCGGGATGCCCAACACTGATTTGTAAAGTATTTTGGCTGAGTCTGGAATCTGACAGTTCGTTTTCTATTACCTTTTCGATGCTGATTCTGAATTTGGGTTTCAAATTTTTCTAATACGTTAGGTTTTTGAGAAAATTAAAGACAAAGTTCACAAAAATGTATTTTTGTGCATTTTTAAAAGCTTTGTTTGTGGTATTTTTGAATGCGTCTGGGATCTGACCACTTTATCCGATTAACTTCTCAATGCTGATTACAAATCTGGATCCGAAAAACGGATCTAGATTAGTGATCGAATAAAATTTCGATCAATACCAAACATTGGTACATAATTTTGAAAAAAGAACAATCATTACTCAAAATTGGACTTTAAATGCTTTCTTGGTACACATTTCTTCATTTCTAAATCAGGTTAAACTGGATTTTTTTTTTATTTCGGAAATAAAAAATGGATGACGATAGTAAGTTTCGATGTAAAATGCCGAAGTTTGGGACCTGGTTTCCAAATTTTTGAGGAAATAGAGGTCATAGTTCACAAAAATTGTGTTTTTTATTTCTTAGAAGTTTTTTACTTGCAATTTTTGGTATGCGTCTGGGATCTGACCATCACGGTTTCGATTAATCTTTCAATGCTGCTTCTGAATTTGGTTTCCAAATTTTTCCATTACTTCAGGTTTTTAAAAAAACTGAGGGCCATGTTCACGTTAATAATTTTATAATATTGAAAAGGGGCCGCAAAGCAAAAGTTAGTGAGAAGCTCTGCTCTAGACCCTATTTGACCCCTAATTCCCGTATCTCAAAAACTAAGCAAGGTAGAGCGAAACGGACCAAAGTTTTGGATCAAAACATATGACGACCCTTAAAGGACCCAACGGGGTGTCGAGTGATCAGGGTCTGAGCCCATGGTGTTCGATGGGGTCTATACCAAATCGAGTTCTTAAGTGCTTCATACACATTAAAGTATAATATTTTTATTCTATTAAGAATTACCTTACAATTACAAATCATATACTATTTTTACCTAACTGAGAACTGGTAACAATGACCTTCATCTCGTTGTAGCGACAAATACCAAGGCCTCTGGTGGGAATCGAACCCATGACCCCCAGACTCATTGGCTAGCACGCTACCAACTAGCCTACTGAGGCGCCTTATAATAAAATGTTTTCCATTTTCTAGTTATAATTGTTTCACTTATTTTTAAGAAAAATATGAACTAAAACAAATGAAAATTTAGTTAATTTTCCTATTTTTTAGTTCACTTCTATTTGAGTGTAAATTGTAAACTGGTTTTATTTTATGATTTTCAATATTTTTTTTAAAAAAAGGAGTGGATTTCGACTCACACTCAATCACGCTCACGCACATTTTTGTTTACTCACGCTTATTCACTACACACGTGAGTAATAAACATTGCTCACGCGTGACTTAGCCCGGATTCAATCACATTCACGCGTGAGTCAAGCAAGCTCTACTCACGCTAAAAATAAAAAAAAAATTGCTAAAAAAATATTTTTTTTTTTTCAAAAAATGAAAAAACAAAAAAAAATTAATTAAACATCAATTCACGAAAAAAAAAATTATCGCTCACGCAAAAATTCGACTCACTGACTATTCATTCCCGCAGATTTTTTTTTCAACTAACGCTCACTCACAATCACGTGATTGAAATAAAAATCACTCATTCGATAAAGCTGCTAAAAGTTGAAAACGATGAGCCACGACAGAAGGTGAGAAAGATAACCGAATATGGATATCCTTTACAGGAGGAAGAATGCAGCTATTGTTTGGATGGTTCCTATCAATGGTTTTCCGTTTTCGAAGTTCACAACTTTAACAGAATATCGCAAATTTTTACATACGCGTGGATTTGAAAAGGTTCAAAAAAATTCAGACAAATTTTTAAAAATCCCGAAAACTATCAAAAAATTTTCAAAAAATCCCGCGACTTCCAGGATCGAAAATATTTCGAAAATCCCTCGAATTCCGAAATTTGTTTCTTCAATCCCGATTCCGGGATTCAGAAAAAATAATCCCTATTGAAAGCCCTAATATGCAACGATAATGATAAAGATGATGACGACGATGATGCCATCCAGCCATATCTTAATCGGCCTAAGTAAAACAGTGTTGCCATTTAGGTTTACGCTATACATATTTTAATTGTAGTGAATGCATTTCAGGTTTCATCATCAGGTCGCCTTTGTATATTTTGTTCAAAAAAAAAAATTGTATGTTTTTCTTTTTAACAGACTTTTTGTCAACATCACCACACACATAATTTTCAGTTGACAACGTATTTTTTATGAGTTTATTAGTTTTTTTTTTTTTTAATTTAATTTTTCAACTTAAGTGGTCACTACTGCAAATCATCAGTTTTGCTGTAATCATTAAATAAATTATTTTATTATGAGTTCCACACATATTTCAATTAAAATTCTAAAAATTCTAGCTCTTATTTAGAATAAACAAATGAAATTTAAAAGACTAGTTTTAATTTGGAAAAAACTCAACTAAAATTCAGAAGTGTTCAAATTCTGCTGGGATTTTCTGAATTTTTAAATTCTTTTTTCCATATTTATTATATATTTTTGGATTATGCTTTTAGAAAAGCTTATATAATTTCCAAAAATGTTTTTTTTTTATTTTACAAAATATGCAAATTAATTTCATAAAAATTACTAATTTATTTTTAAATTAGTCATAAATTGTTAATTTAAGTGTAAGCCCAACTTACACCACTTTTGTTCACAGTTACAAAAAATCCCATATTAAAATATATTCTTTTATGTATTTGATCTTTAAAATATTTAAATTATGCTGTTATCATACAAATTATCAACAAAATATTTGTTTATCATGTCTTGTTTTACAAACAAAAAAAAAATATTTTCACATAAAAAAAATGTTATTCAAATTACGAAATATGCCCACATACTGCATCTTATTCGTAATAGTTGTCAAAAAAAATGTGTGAATATCAACTTTATTAAAGTTAATAACAAGTTTAAAATTATTTTTTTTTAACCAATTTATTGAATTTCAGTATTTAAAGCGTAGGCGTTTTGAAAATAATTTAAATTATTTTAATATAAAACTACAGCAGCAAACGAAAATAGTAAAAATTAAACTTAAATTTCTACTTTCAATTTTATAATGATTTTTATTTTTTTTTTTCGTTTTATATTTCTTTATGTAAAAAAAAAGTGCGATAAAAATTTTTGTTAATTTCATAGTTCAGTGAATTTTTTAGCAAAGAATTTTTCATGGTTTAGTGCTCTGGCCGACTAATGGTTAAATGTATTTACTTTTGTTGTATTAACAATTTTATGCTTTATGGTTTAGGCTTTTTTAAAAAATTAGCAACATTTAAAAGTCTATAATAGTTGTAGTTGGTAAGTCAGGGTCAGCAATCAAATTTTTCTAACAAATTATTATTTAAATTTTATTTCTTTTTTAGTACAAGTTCAAATAACTGCAATTTATTTTTATTTTAAAGAATTTTGTTAAAGTAAATTTTACGTTTCACAGATTTTAAAAGCACCTGTAAAAAATTAAATTCTCATAAAAATATGCAAAACTGCTGCAAAATAACACATTTTTATTCAAATTTCAATACTTTTTTTTTAATATTCGCCCATTTTTCAAAAATTGAAGTCCAATTTTTGGCAAGTTCACTTTCTAAAAAGTTAACAAAAATTTTTTCACGAAATTGAACAATAAAATAAAATCTCCCAAAATCTATCAAAATACATCATTTGCAAAAAAACTGCCTGCTTAATCAATTCTGACATAAAGTTATTGAACTTTTACACTATATAATAAAACTGAATTCCTGCAAAAGTGAAAAATGCATAATCCTTTTAAATATATTGTCGTATTCAATTTGATGCATTAAACGCCCTTTTTATAAACCAGACATTAACATTTTCCACCATTGCCTAAAGCCCAGCTAAAGATACAAAGCCAACACTTCTTTTGCACAGAAAAAAAAACATCGCAGCATGTTGTCAAGAGCGCATGTGGTTTTTTGCAAAGATTTGTGCATCAAAACAATACTAAAGAGATGGTATAAAATTAAGGAAGAGATTCACAAACGGTTGTTTGTGAAACCCTGCGAATTTTGTACTCTTGTTCAAAACATTAAATCATGATAATGTTTTGCTGAAGGTTTGCTTTGGCAAAGTTTTTTTTAGAAATAATAATGTTATATTTATTAGCCATTTCATGCAAATCGAATCGAAATATCAGTTGAGGACCCCACTAGGTTTATACATTATTGATCCATGTCTAGCAAGGGAAGTATGTATCTCAATCCTTATGAACCGATTTTCCTGAAACTTAAAATATATATAAAAGAGTTCTTAGGATGGGGTGTTTTGGCTTATCGGCCATATCGGGGATTTCAAAAAATGGGTAAAAAATGGTGAAAAAAACATTTTTTGGATTTTCAGACTTTTTTTTTCTAAAAAAAACTGTATGATGTTTCCATTTAAGAAAAAGTTTTTTTAATACCTATCCAACGGTGGCATAACCTTGTAAAAACTCCGCTGCGCTTTTTGTTTATTTGTTAAACAAATGGAACATTTTTATGTCAGAAATTTAGTTTTGGTGAAAACAAAGAGAAAAAAAATATATTTTTTTTTAATGAAAAACAATATTTTGATGAAAAATGGTTTTAAATGAAGAAAAAAATTGATTAAAAAAAAATCGACGAAAAATAATTGTTTTGATTAAAAAAAACAAAATATTGATGAAAAAAAATTTTTGATAAAAAAAAATTGATGGGGAAAAAAATGTTGACGAAAAATTTTTTTTTATGTAAAATTTGATAAAAAAAATTTATAAAAAAAAGAAAACGAATGAAAAAAAATTATGAAAAAAATTGGTAAAAAAAAATTGATAAAAAAAAATAATGAAAAAATTTGTTCATGAAAAGAATTTTATTTTTTTTTTTTGAAAAATAATTATGTTACGTTTTATTTACCAGCTGGTGAAAACGTTTTTATTCACCAGCAGGTTAATTTTTATCTAAATTACAAATCGAAGTTACAAACTTTTTTCGTTTTGAGAAAATGAAAACAGTAATTCTTATTTTCTTTTTTTTTTAGTCGGTAGCTTAAATATTAGCGTGTCCCGAAACTGTAAAATTTTAGGGCATACCCCCAGAACAATGCTTATTAAAGTGCTGATCACGGGAAAAATTTAAATTTTTTTGGAGGTCGTCTTCAGGGCACACAGACAACGCTTAAAGTTTGCAATAGTCAAACATTACTGAAATAGTGTTTATACCCTACACCACACTGTGGTACAGGGTATAATGAGTTTGTGCTGATGTTTGTAACTACCCGAAATATTGGCCATAGACCCACCTTTAAGTATACCGATCGACTCAGAATCACTTTTTGAGTCGATTTAGCGATGTCCGTCAGTCCGTCCGTCTGTCCGTCTGTCCGTCCGTCTGTCCGTCTGTCCGTCCGTCCGTCTGTCCACGTAAACGGTGTAAACACGATACAGGTCGCAATTTTTAATCAATTGACTTGAAATTTGAAACTTAAGCCTCTCTTGGCCCAAGTACGAAGCCTATTTAAATTGTAAATAATCGGTCCTTATTTAGACCTAGTCCCCATACAAAGGTCCCCTTTAGTTTTGGCTCAAATGACTCTAATAACCGTATTATAATAGATATCTTTTCGAAATTTGGCAGGTAAACGTGTTTTCTATTCTCAAATCACCATTCCATATTTGGAAGGAATCGGACCATTTCCTCTTGTAGCCCCCATACAAACCACCTTCCCGATTTTCACATAAATCTCCCACATTTCATGAAAATAGAAAATATTTATTTAAAATTTTGTTTGTGTAATACACAATGTGTATGTTAAACGCGTACTAATAACCTTATCAAATCTGATTATCATCGGACCAGTTTTGGACTTAGACCCCATGTGAAAATTTTGCCCGATATTCAATTAAAACGGTTTATTGAAAACAAACAGAAGCCTATTTAGGGTTGCCAGATACTAGAAGTCAAATAACTGGATAATGGAAAATTTTCAGCTGGATTTTGAAAAAGTAACTGGACCCATACACAGAAAAAAATATCGTAAAATCAAAAGTAACCAAACAAATTGTTAACAACTAAATACTAGTTCAACAACGTTTTTAATTGTATTAACAATGTATATTGTTAATGTGACATTTTTTTCATTTTTATTTTATTAATAACACAGACACTTTACAAACTCATTTAATCAAGCAAACATATATGTGAGGATAGCACGGTGGTAGTGTGCCAGACTCCAATCATGAAGGTTGCGGGTTCGCTGCCAGTTGGCGGAACACTTGTTTTTTTTTTTTTTTAATTTGTGATTATTTTTTTTTTTGTTATTCTATTTTAAATTTTTTAAACATGTGTGAAGCCACATTATTATTTAATTTTAAATATAATACCACATTTTTTATTATTGTAAAAACAGCAAAGAGTACACAGTGATTCTACAGACACTTTATGTACACATTTAGGCAACTATAAATATATATGAGGAATAGCACGGTGGTAGTGTGCTAGACTTATAGCACGAAAGTTTCGGGTTCGATGCCAGGTGCCGGCGGATAATTTTTTTTTTTTTTAGATATATTTTTTTTGTTCTTATTTAAGTTTTTTTTTTGTGTTTTTTTAAATATGCTGTTTAGTCAAGTACAAATATATCTGAGGATAGCACGGTGGTAGTGTACCTGACGCGTAGCATTTACGTTGCCGGTTCGATGCCAGTTGTCGGTGGATGATTTTTTTTTTTATATTTATTTTTTTTTTAGTTTATTTATTTCTATTTTTAGATTATTCTATTTTTAGATTTATTTTTTTAAAAAAGTTACAAAAGTCATTGTTGTATTGACAATATCCAATGTAGGCTCACTTTCAATTAAATGTTTAATTGTATTAACAATGAAATTAATTGAATTGACAACTTTTTTTTTTCTGTGTACATATTTTTTTTTTTTTCAATAATTTGAAAAAAAATCAACTGATTTTCATATGTGAGACACATACTTTTATTCTGGACTAAATGGCCGTCTCTATTTGCCACAGCGAAATGTGCCTTTTTTAAGCATTTCTATTAGTTTGAGGATTGTTGAGGATTGTTAGAGTATATTTTTCTTTTTAAATAACCCCACAAAATTAAGTCCAAAGTGGTCAAATCTGAAAATCTAGGAGGACAGTTAAAATTTCCGGGACGTGCGAAGTCAAAAAAGAGCGACAACAACTGACCATCATTTGCAGATTTGACGCATCCAGACATATTTTTGTGGGGTTATTTTAAAAGCAAAATGTACGCCAAGAATCCTTAAATCATAGAAGAAAACATTCCTGTCAAAATCAACGCTACACACAAAAAAAACTTGTCAAATTACTAGAAAGTCTCGTAATCCCATTTTACCAATATTTGACAGTTTTCCTTGTTTCTTGACAAACAATTTTCGATAGATATTTACATTTTTTTTGTAATTTTACAATTTTTTTTTTTGTGAAATTTCCAACGTTTTTTCACAAAAAAAAAATTAAATTCACGAGGTTTCTTTGTAAGTTTTATTGCGCCAAAAAAATCGTAAATTTACAATTTTATTCGTAAAAATCTTGTAAAATTACGAAAAACCTCGTAATTTGTACTAGGAATTCTCGTAAAATAGGAGGTAGCAAAAAATCTAGTAAAATCACAATTGTAAGTTTTATCGCGTCAAAAAATTTTTAAATTTACAATTTTATTGGCAAAAAGCTTGTAAAATTACAAAATTATTGGTAAAAAACTTGTAAAGTTACAAGGAATTGTGGTAAAATTGGAGGTAGCAAAAAAAGTTACAGACTTTTCTTGTTGTTTTATAAAGTTTTTTTTTTTAGTGTAGACTGGCCGAAATGCTCGAAAAAGTTGTAAAAAAACTAGTGAAAATGCAGCAAAAAAAGCACATTTTCCGTATACAAAAGAATTATTTATGTTATATTTATGATTAATGTTTTATTCAAAAAGTAGTCCCAAAAAATTGTAAAAATATTTAATAAAAAAAAATAATTGTTAAAATAAAAGAAATCCTTTTTCAACTGGATAAATTATGTTTTAACTGGAAACTGGACCAGAAATCAAATAACTGGAAAATCCAGGCCATTCCAGGCCGTCTGGCAACCCTAAGCCTATTTCACTTAAATTTGATTTGTGAGTGTTTTTTATACTTATTAAAGATTTTACAAAATATAAATCTAATCGGTCCATGGGACCCATTTTCCGGAAAACTCTGGTGTAGGGTATTAAATGGTCGGTCTTGACCGACTATAATTTTTATACCCTACACCACACTGTACAAAGGTCACCACATATACAAAGGTCCTCTCTAGTTTCGTCTCAAAAGACTCTAATAGCCGCATTATAATAGGTATCTTTTCGAAATTCGGCACGTAATCATGTTTCATCTACACAAATCACCAATTTTAAAGAAATCGGACCAGTTGTTCTTGTAGCCCCCATACAAACCACCTTCCCGATTTTCACATAAGTCTCTCAAATTTCATGAAAATAGAAAATATTTAATTAAAATTCTGTTTGTGTATGTCAAACGCGTACTTTAATAACCTTATCAAATCTGATTATCATCGGACCATTTTTGGACTTAGGCGCCATGTGAAAATTTCGCCCGATATTCAGTTAAAGCGATTTCACTCAAATTTGGTTTGTGAGTGTTTTTTACGCTTATTAAAGATTTGACAAAATATTGATCTAATCAGTCCATGTTTGAACTTGGGACCCATTTTCCGGGAAACTCTGGTGAAGGGTATTATATGGTCGGTCTTGACCGACTATAATTTTCTTACTTGTTTTACTTGTTTTATGGTAATTTTTTTTGGTATGTAAAAAATTAAAAAAAAATAATTTTTCTTCAAAAATGGCTTATTTTTTTAATTTATTTCAAATTGCATTAAAAGCCAAATTAAATAATACGATAATTAAAAATATACATATTATTAACACTGACAAGGAAGGTCTATCACAGGACACCCACCGATTGTCCTGAAAGTTCCATATAAGAAAGAGGGGAACAAAATAAGAGTTACCTCTTTTTTTCTTTCTTACAGTAGCGGGTCAAAGGGGAAGAAGAAAAATGGATTTTTTTTTTTAGTTTTTAAGGATTTTTCCCATTTCTTCAAAAGAAACTTTATGAACATTTTATACAGGTCGAACGGTTTTTTGTAGGCCTATCCATATGGCGTATCGCACTGTGGTCAATATTTTGAGATAGCGGCCAAAACTCCTTTTGGTTTTTGTTCTCCGATTTTAAAGTTATTAGACTCATATGAAAGTAGACAGTAGTAAACCTCGGGAGCCAAAAAATTAGAACTCTATTTCAACTATTTCACTGAGAACAGGGTGGTCCAAAATGGGCTTTTTCAGAATTTAGTAAATTTATGATATTTTTAGTTAATTTTTAAAGTTTAAATGATCATAACTTTTTTGTTTTTCAAGATTTTTGGACGAAATAAATTTTGTGTTGTAACTTAACTTATTTCCTATTACTGGTAAAAAAATTGAAGCTCTACTGTTTTCAGAACAATTTAAATATTTTTTTTAAAAAAGGTAAAATTTATCGGAAATTTCCTACTTCATAGAGCACAACTCCTGTGAGTCAAGCTGAGTCAAAACACAAATTTACTATTTTGTAGTCCTAACACTCCCCTACATTCCTATATATACATGTCCATTAAAGGTGTCCTAACGACTAAGGTAATTTTTCAAAATCACTTTTTAATACGTGGTAGGGTCCTAAATTGTAGTTTTGTATCTAAAAATGAGTGAGCCAAAATTTGGAGACAATCGGATAAAAATAACTCGTGCCGAAAATGGATTGAAGTTTTGGGACACTCTTATCTGATGAAAAAACACGTTTTTTCTAGTTTTTTGAAAAATATTGGTATATGCTATTTTTTGTTAATTTTTTTGTTAAGTAATATGAAAATGGTAATAAATTACCTTTCCAAAAAGCTTAAAGAAATTCAAATCGGATGAAAAATAAGCATTTTACGCATACATGCCCCAGACCATTGCATGGTTTTTAAAGCCAAAATTTGAAAATTTTCTAAATTTTTAGGCAAAAAAATAAAAAAAATTAAATTTTACTTTATAATTATATTAAATACATGTTATAGATAAAAACTAACAGATATGGTAGTCTAACTTTTTTTTCATTTGGCGTGGGTGGTGATATAATTTCCGCGGATTCCAAAGAAAATGAGTTTTTCTAAAATAATTTAGCAAATATGGGAAACAATTTTCTGTATTGTATTATACGAAGTGAAATACATAAATACTGTAAATTTTTTGAGAATTCGGGCATCTTTAACCCCTTTTCGTCGAGGTGAAATGACAAATTTGAGACGTTATACATTTCTATAATACAAAATATCTGCATATATCCGATTTCTCAAAAGTTATAGAATTTACGTTTTACACTTCGATCCGCACAATAGAGCACAAATTTTCAAAAATTTGCTTAATTATTGTAGAAAAACGCATTTTATTTGGAATCCGCGGAAATTTTATCACTACCCGCGCCAAATAAAAAAAAAAGCTTGACTACCATATCTGCTATTTTTAATCTTAAACATGTTTTCAATTTGATCATAAAGTAAAATTAAATTTTTACTATTTTTTTGCATAAAAATTTTGAAAATTTTGAAATTCTGGCTCTAAAAACCATACAATGGTCTGGGGCATGTATGCGTAAAATGCTTATTTTTCATCCGATTTTAATTTTATTAGTCGTTTTGAAAAGGTAATTTAGTACCATTTTCATATTATTTCACAAAAAATTTAACAAAAAATGTCAAATACCAATGTTTTTCCAAAAACTAGAAAAAACGAGTTTTTCGTTCTTATAAGAATGTCCCAAAACTTCAATCCATTTTCGGCACTAGTTATTTTTAGCCGTTTGTCCCCAAATTTTGGCTCACTCATTTTTAGATACTAAAGAACAATATAGGACCCTACTAGGTATAAAAAGGTGATTTTCGTTTTTAAGGACACCTCTAATGTCCATGCATCGGGACTGCACTTTTTGAGCTACAGCAATTTTTCTGACCCAAGGTAAGATATTCGGTACAAATGCTCGTCATATTTTTTGAGAAGTTATTTGTATGTGAAAGTGACTATTATGCATATATTTTGATGAAATTTTGTACAAGAGTTCTTATTGACCCAAAAAATAGTTCTGTTGAAATTAGGAGAAGTTGGCCCATATTTGGACCTAGTCCACATAGAAGGGTGTATCAAAATTTTGACAAAAATTATGTGGTATCTGGCAATTCATTTGGAAAAGGTAAAAAATGATTTTATTGCCATCTAATATTACATAACTTAAATATATGAAAATTGCAAATAAATGTAAAACCAATGGAAGTAACTGGTAAAACCAAGTACCTGTTAACTCTCAAATTATGTGGTATCTAGCAATTCATTTGGAAAAGGTAAAAAAGATTTTATTGCCATCTAATATTACACAACTTAAATACTTGAAAATTGCAAATAAATTTAAAACCAATGGAAATAGCTGGTAAAACCAAGTACCTGTTATATTATGTTTATGTACTACACTCAAAAAAAAAATAAGAAACTTAAACTTTGGAAAATTTTTCTTCAAAATAGTTTATAAATTTTCCCACAATTAAGTTAAAATTAACTAAAAGTTGGGAAATTTTAATAACTTTTAGGAAAATATTTTAGTTCATGGACTGTTAAATAGGCCATAATTTTCCTTAAATAGAATTCCCTAATACGAGGAAGAAATTCTTACCGCCAAAAAAATTTTCCCTAAATAATTGAAAAAAAATCTTTATTTTTAAGACATATTTCTTAAAACAAAATTTAGTTCAAAAAATTCAGTTTTAGGACATAATTTACTACCAGTTAGTTCATCATATTTATCTTCTTTAATTTGAGGAAGTTTTTTCCACAAGTTTAGTAAATTTTTCATAACTTGAAATTGTTTTGTTGATTTTTTTTTATGCTTGCTTGTAGTTCACATTTCGTTTATTATTTGTAGTACATGAATACAAAAGGTTTGATCTTGTATAACAAGTAATAAATTTAATATTTACATTTTTTTCTACACATGTATGTGTTAGAAAAAAACATAATATTTTAATCACAACAAAGACCTTGGCTTTGTCGTGTTTTCCCATAGTCTGGGAACAAACGTCAAGTACAAAGTTGTTGTTGTAATTTAACTAAAAAAACTAATTAAATTTATTACTTGTCGTTAAGAAACAAACCTTTCTTTATATATCTAATAAAATATGTACCGAATGAGAATTATGTGTGTATTCACATGCTATTCTATAAATAAACCATTAAAAAAATATAAAATTAAATAATTTTTAGGAAAAATTTCCTAATCAGAAATGTTTTTTTAACCAAAAAATGGAAAATTTTTTCCCATTTTCTAGTTCAAATTTGTCCTTCTTTTAAAGAAAAATATGGACTAAAAAGTAGGAATACATGGCAATGGAGCTAAATCATTATCAATTTTCCTTGGATTTAGTTAGTTTTCCCATTTTTTAGTTAGTTTTTTTTCTGAGTATAGTTTAAAGATTATAATTTGTTTCTAATTTAAGTATAAATTTTTATTAATACATTTAAATAAAATATATGTGCACTTTAAATCAATAGCAAAAGTTTACTTAAAATTTTATCGATGTTGTATTCTGTATATAATATATCCAAATGGTATTGATATTGTTGGGAATTTCAGTGTTATTTTTCAGTTTAATCCTCACAAGAATTAGCTTTCTTCCAAAAAAACCAACCTTTGGCCCCTGTGAATATTGAGACTAAATAAATGTCAGGGGCCAAATGTTGGCATTTTCTGACCAAAATTAAGTTTAGGAATAATAAATAAGTATTGGTTGTAAAATACGATTGAAAAAAATAAGAAATTATAAAAAAAAATACCTATTTAAAATGTCAAAATATTCAACTTTTACATGGAAATTCAAAAAAAAATTAAAATGCACATTACTAACGTTCCTATCAGTCGATTTTTACGTTTGAACACGCAAATTGAAGCTTAAAGTCCCTCCTATTGAACAAAACAAATTGCGTAAAAAAATACCAATTCGGTCAAAAGTTATAGAGTTTTGACCGCTATCTCGCGAAATTGACCACTGTGTATCGGCCGTTTCCAAATTCTCCCCTCGTTCCCATACTCAAGTTTCAGGTCAATCGGTGGGTCACGTTATATTTTCAGCAAAAAATTAATTGAAAATATTTTTTTTTTGCAAAACAAGAACAAAAAAAAAATTACAGACAAACATTTTTTTTTACCACAAAAAGAACTTTTTCATAATTGCCCCTAATCTACATATAAAAAATTCGCCTGATATTCAGTTAAATTGGTCTATTAGCAACAAAAATCAGAAAATTCTACTCAAATTTTGTTTTCGTGTGCTTTCTAAACTTATTAAAGATTTACCGAATGATAGATCCAATCGGTCCATGATTGGACTTTGTACCCATTTTCCGGAATACACTGGTGTAGGATATCATATGGTCGGTCTTGAAAGACTTTAATTTTTTAATTGTTTTTTTTTTTTTCGTTTCATTCAAGATTCAAGGAAAAATAACCCTTGTAGAACTGATATCACCTCTTAAAATTTCAAGTGGCATAATCATTAAAAAATATTTCAGAAAATTTACAGAAACTTTACAGAAATTTTAAAAAAATTAAAAATCTGAAAAACTACGAAAATTAGAATAAAAATCAGAAAAATAAGAAATAAAATTCTGAAAATCTTGTGACAATTTAGAATTTTGGGATAATTTTGAAATTGATTCAATCGGTAATTCAGAAATCGAGTAATGGAATAAATCTGAAATCGATTGCTAAACAACTGTGCAGGATCTCCTGTATATTAGTTTGTGAATCCCCGACACCCCAAAAAATACTGAATAAACGCATGTTTCACTTGTTGATGCTGCAACAATGTCGTCGTCAATGTAGTATATTGTTATGGACGGTATGAAATGGTTAGTTAGTATAAAAGTTTGACAACAACTAACCACTGACTGCATTGTGAAGCTTTATAAGTATAAATGGCCTAAAGGTTTGTGTTCTTTTTTTTGGAGTTCTGGTAAGAAACCTTTGAATGTTTAACAACGATCCACTGATTGTGATGCAATAAAATTTATTTCACTTGGTCAATTGTTAAGAGGAAAAAAGTGTTTTTTTTTTCTGTTATTATTTGTATCTTTTTTTGGTCAAAAAAAGTCTTAAGAACTTTTATGTTCAAATTTAGCAATGCTATATTGTTTTTTTTTATATCCTCATATTGTTAAAGATGTCAAAGAATTCAAGTCAATGGCCTTTTCTTAAAGAAACGGTTCTTTTTTTTTGTAACTTTTTAGGTTACACTAAAAAGGTTTGTTTTTTTTTTAAACCGGGATTTCTTTTTATTTTAAAGTACCTTTTGCCATTTTTATATGTAAACAAGTAAAAAAGTTAAATTCGGCCTTGCCGAATGTAGTGATACCCTCCACAATTTCAAAAAGATTATTGCCAAAAACTTTATTTAAAAGGAAATTACTTTAAAAAAAAAAAATATTAAAAAAAAATTTCCGCGAAAAAAAATTTTGGTAAAAAAATATGTTCGTACTTGTTTAAATACCATTTAGTGTTCAATTATGTTAACATATGTCAACCAGAAGCCGAATAAAAGCATTTTGTATTTTTAGGTTATGTTGAATGTACTGAAATTTTTGAGGTGTGCTTACATTTTCATTCATAACTTTTGAACCGCTGAACCGATATCGCTCAAATGCAATACCAAACTTCTCGGGAGAACTTCCAATATATGTGTTAAGTTTCAGTCATCTCTGTGCAACATTTTGTCCGCGAGAGCATTTTCCACAGACAGACGGACAGACGGACAGACGGACATCGCTAGAATGTCTTAAAATCTATCGGGCATCATGAATATATATACTTTATGGGGTCCCAGACCAATATTTCGATGAGTTACAAACGGAATGACAAACTTATATATACCCTCTATCACTAAGTGGAGGGTATAAAAAATACAGTCTGTAAGTACTTTATTGTTTGTATCTTTGCTGAATTTTAAATTTTTGTAAAACATTTCAATTGTTGTTTTCGTTGAAGTGTTGACAATTATTTTGCATTTTTTTTTTTGGTGCATGTTTTTTGTATTTTTGGTGTTGCAGCAGTTATTTTCGCCAAAAAATTTAAGTATTCTGTATAATTTTTTATATTTTTAATTCAATGCGTTTTTACTGTTTTTCAAGTCATTGAACTTATTATAATTGTTAAACTTTTATGACATGATTTTTTTATAAATGTTGTCATAAAAAAATATTCTTTATATAAGGCGTTAAATGTAATTAAAACAATCCTACAAGTTTATTACAAAAGTCTATTTTGTGCTTTTAGTAGTTCAGACAAGTGCATTGAACGATATTTAATTCACACACCTAAGCCGCTATTTGGAATATTAATACATGTTTGGCTTGAACTTGCAATTTAAATTACAATACACAATTTACAGATTAAGTTCGAAAAAGATCCATTGTATTTGGAAGATTCTACTTACAATTTTGAAGATTCCATTTGTAATTCGAAATTTCCATTTGTACTTAATTTAAAAATTCTGCATAAAATTCGGAAGTTCCATTTGTAATACTAAGATCCCGAGTAAAAATGTTTAGATATATTCTGATATATCACATCTCATCCGAGATTTGAAAGGTCAGTCAGTACTGATCCGAGTAAGATCAGTACTTATCCAAGATTTGAAAATTCAGTATTGATCCGAAAAATGGATCGCTAAGATTAGATCAGTTTTAATCGGACGGATACAATGTCATCCGAAAAATGGGTTTATATAATTAGATAAACCCATTTTTCGGATGAAACTGTAGCCGTCCGATTAAAACTGATCTAATATTAGCGATCCATTTTCGGATCAGTACTGATCCTTCAAATTTTTACTTGAGATCCCAATTGCAATTCGAAGTGATCAACTGTAACTCGAAAAATGTCAACCGTAGTTCGAAAAAGATCAATTTTAATTTGACGATTACAATTGTAATTCGAAAATTAGCGATTGTAATTCGAAAAACATCAATTGTTATTCGAAACAGATCAATTCTTATTCGAAAAACATCAATTGTATTTCGAAGATTCGAATTGCTTGATATTTTTATACCTTCCACTCTAGTGATAGAGGAGTTAAAACACCTGAATTCAATAGAAACAGTAAAATTTTTTGACTTTACCTCTTTCGAATTTGACGAAACTTGGAACAAAGTTAGGCCTTTACAAAAAGACGATAGTGCTAACTTCTAGTAGTTTTTCTTCCCGAGGTATGGGGTCTTGAAAACTGGAAAAATCGTATAAATTTAACAAAAGTGCTCTGACATAAATAAAGATAACTCAAAAGGTACTAACGGTGCAGGTCTCATTCAGATTTCAAATAATAGGTAACGAGACAGCCTTTAAAATTGCATATACTAAAAATAAATTTTTGGAGAGCTTTATCTCAAAAAACAATACTTTTAAAATTCTGGAAAAATATATATTATTAAGAATCACCTATAATTCTTACGTTAAAATTTTAAGGATGGAGTCTTCATTGCAACCTTAAATATTAATAGAAACACTAAAAAAAAATATGTCATTAACTGTTTGTACTTTATTTAAAAAGTTTTACGTTTTGTCGTTTTTAAAAGAAACAATTTGACAAAAAGAACAAATTTGACAAAAAAAATTTCTGCGAAAAAAAAAAATTTTTTGGTAAAAAAAAAAATCCGCGATTTTTTTTATTTTTTTGTCAAAAAATATGTTCGTACTTGTTTAAATACCATTTGGTGTTCAATTATGTTCACATATGTCAATCAGCAGCCGAATTAAAGCATTTCGTATTTTTAGGTTATGTTGAATGTACTAAAATTTTTGAGGTGTCCTTACATTTTCGTTCATAACTTTTGAACCGCTGAACCTACATCGTTCAAATGCAATACCAAACTTCTCGGGAGAACTTCCAATATATATGTTGAGTTTCAGTCATCTCCGTGAATTACTTTGGCCGTGATCACCATTTCCACAGACAGACGGACAGACGGACATCGCTAGAATGTCTTAAAATCGATCGGAGATCATGAATATATACACTTTATGGGGTCGCAGACCAATATTTCGGTGAGTTACAAACGGAATGACAAACTTATATATACCCTCTATGACTAAGTGGAGGGTATAAAAACATTTATTCAGTTTTTTTAAACGACTATTTCTGTTCTTTGTTTCAAAAATAACAACATGAAAAATAAAGACTTCTATCAGCATTAAATTTTTAAAGTCATTTGTTTTCGTTCTGTAAGTAAAAATAGGTGATTCATCTTTGATTTGATATGCATTTTTTAAAGATGAGTCATTAGTTTTTACCTACTTGGGTTGGTTATTTTTTTGTAGAAAAAAATTCAAAAAATTATTTGTAGAATTATAAAAACATGTTTGTATCAAGTGCCTTTTGAACGATAGGTAGAGTATCTGGCCAGAATGTAGTTGATTGCGGGATCGATTCCCCAAAAGTTTAGTAAAAAATTTAAAAAATAAAATTCAATAGAAAAATTGTAATTTTTTTTTTTTGTATTTGTTGGTTAAATTGTAGGATAACGATCATACTGGTCAAAAATTTTAAAAATTTATTGAAAAAATTTTGTTGTAATTTTCCAATCTTAAAATCATTTCTACTGCTCCAACTGTGCGTTATAGAGGGGTAATTTCCAAGATCGACCCTCATTAATTTTTACGTCTAAACATTTCTTTGGCACAAACTAATACCAAATCTCCAATTTCTAAGGGGGCTCCCACACAAAATGACATTTTTTAATATTTGCTCCAACCGCTTCAACTGCCCTAAGAGTGCCCTTTTTTAAAAAGTACGTAAAAAACAAAAATTAAAAAATTATTGAAGAAGTTATGAGTAAAAGAAGTTTGAGTAAAGGAACAAACTACCAATTTTTAAAAATTCGATATCTTTTGCACCGGTCATCAAAAAAATCTGAAAATTTACCACGAAGGAGTTTTCGAAGGGTACTAAAAACTGTAAACAAATTGGGAAAATCTAAAAAAAAATTATTCAAAGAGTCCGATTTGACATGGAATGCCCCATTAGACTGACATTTTTCTGTATAGCAAAATTTTTTCTTTTCCGATTTTCAAAGTCCTGGCATTTTTTATTCTACTTGGCCTTAACCTCACGTGGTACCAATTTGGCGCCCAGCGGTCAAAGTTTTAGATTTTTGAAAAATTAAAAAACAAAAAAATAAAAAATAAATATGTATATCTTTCGACACATCATATTTGTTAATTTTGACGTGCTGAATATCAAAAAAAAAATTAAAATCGGTAGAACAGTTTTCGAGTTATCGCTATTTGAAATTTGCAAAAAATTGCGGTTTTCCTACGTTCAAGAAATTTTTTAAAACAAGTCTCAAAATTTCATTCCGCCGACCCTTTTGTAGAGCTTGAGACAATCTTTCATTTAAAACTAATTTGAGCCAAATTCGATCTTTTTAACCCGTGGCGCCCTTCAATCAAAGTTTTGGACTTTTGGAAAATTTCCACCAAAAATTTGGATTTATGAAAATGAAAAAATAAAAATAAAAATATCTTGCGATTAGGGCTGTCAAACGGGATCGGTTTTTTAAAATCCCGGGATTTATGATTTGAAAATCGAAATCCCGGGATCCCGGGATTTTTCGGGATCGCGGGATTTTTCGGGATCCCGGGATTTTTCGGGATTCCAGAATTTTTTGGAATTAAATTTCTTTGATTATAAGAGTAAAAAAATAGTAGACTCTTTATGTTTCAATTTTATTGTGCATATTAAGGGGTCTACTGTGGGTTAGTTGGTAGCGTGCAGACCTATTAAACAGGTTGTCGTGGGTTTGATTCCCACGAAAACCCTTTGGTATATTTCGCTACAACGAAATTATTTAAAAAAAATATTTCTAATTATTCTGATTGTTATTTAAAGGCAATTAAAAAATTAAGTATACGCCACTTATGCAGTTTTCAAGTAATTATTAATATTCAATATTTAGCAATGAACTAAAAAAGCCCTGAGGGGTTTGTAATGGAAAATGACAACTTTTGTTTGCTTTTGGTTTCATCCCATTCCGATTTTGGTTGTTGCACTGTATAATTTTAAAACTAATTTAAAGAAAATTTAAAATAATAAAAACATGTAAAGGAGAAAAGTAATAATATAATGCATTAGACTTTAATTTTTTTGTAAAAGAAAAGTTTTTCTTCCAATTTTGAACGTCCGGCAAAATTTTTATTCTCCTACGCCTCAGATTATATTTACCCGTGGCGCCCTTCGATCAAAGTTTCGATTTTCTAGAAAATTTTCGCCAAAACCTGCAAACTTTGGTCAAAGAACTCCGCGACTGTGGCTTAACGGTTAGTGCGTTGGACTATTATTCAGAAAGCCTGGGTAGAATTCTCAGCTCAGCTAAATTCGTGGCCAGCTACGTTGAAAATTAAAAAAAAAAAAAGTTATAGTTTTAATTTGTCTATGTAAATTTAACAATAATTGAACAAAGTTGTGTTTAAAAAAAAAATTCTCATACATTTTTAATTTTTACAAAATCCCGGGATTTGAGCTTAAAAATCCCGGGATTCGGGATTCATTTTATGACAAAAATCCCGGGATTTCGGGATTCGGGATTTCGGGATTGACAGCCCTACTTGCGATACATTATATCGTTAAACTATATTCAATTTGAGCTAACCAAAAAAACAAAACTTTTCAGGAGAGCAAAAAAACCGTCGCATTCGCGTATTTTTAAATGTTTTGTCATTCGATCTTTTACAATATTAATTAATAATTACTACTAAATTTTACATGTGCCTTGTTTGTAAAAATTCGTATTATTCGCTGAGTTACAGCAGATAGCTCAACCTTTTTTATTTGAAATTAATCAACCTAAGCAGATAGCTCATTAAATATAGACTTTAAAGCTTTATAACTTTTTAACGGATTATGACAAAAATATGATTTTGGTACCATATTTCTCAGTTTTTTAAGCCCTTCCAGTACAGGTGTTAAAAAATACTTTTAAGTTTTTTTTTTTTAAATCATCGATTTTTTCGCGCTTTATCGCCATTATTTGGAACCTTCATGAATCTTGCGAAAAATGTCATATCACTTGTGTTTGCTGTACAATCGAATGGGCAAAAAAAATATGCAAAAAGTTTAACCGTTTTTTCTCCGCATCGAAATAAGGGTCAAAAACCGCGTTTTTAACCGCGGAATTTTTATTTATAAAAAAACATGGTTTCACATAGCTCATCCTATTTTTGCAATAAAATAGTCTTAAAATAATTTTTTTGTTCTGAAATTAATACCATAGATTACACTTACGCCAACGAACATTTTGCCATCAAAAACTCATTTTCGTCAACCGAGCAGATAGCTCAAATTGAATATAGTTCCACGATATTTATTAATTTTAGCATGCTGAATACGAATATCAAAAAATCTACAAAGTCGGTCGAACGGTTTTCGAGATATCGCCATTTAAAATTTGTCAAAAAATTGCAAAATGGGCGGTTTTTTCCTACGTTTAAGAATTTAAAAAAAAAACTCTTAATTTCTTTATTTTAATCCTTTCATTGAGCTTGATACAATCTTTCATTTAAGCTTAATTTGAACCAAATCCGATCATTTTAAACCAATGGCACCCTTCGATCAAGGTTTAGGGTTTTGGGTAAAAAGTTTCTAAAAAGCCAAAACTTTGATCGATCAGATTTGGCTCAAATTAATTTTTAATGAAAGATTGTCTCATTATTACAAAGCAACAGCTATAAAAACAAACTCAATACACAAGTGCTGCTCTTTTAAAGGTTAAAATTTACGAGGTTAAAGTTTAAATCCAAACGGTCAATATCAGTCTGTTGCGCCGAATTCAAAATTCTATAAATTGGTCGAGTAAAGTTTGTTTCAGTTAAGTGTGAAAAAAAAAAAATAATTCAAATTCCATTTTTATCAAAGAAAGACACATAATTTAAGCACATAGATAACATGATAGATAAAAACTTGGTCAAGTCCATATAATCTTACTTGTCAGTTCAAATGTTTATTCATTATTTTCAGTACATTTCTATGACTAAATTCAAATAGTTAACATTTGTTTAATACACATTTATAAAATTTGTAAAACAATTCTAATGAACGAACACAACGAAAAAAAACTCCCGCAAATTATGATTCTTATCTTATGATAATGATATAAAATTTGCCAAGTTAATTTGTTTGTTTAACAATTTTTTTGTTGTTAATTTTGCGAAAAAAAAAAAACTAAAAATAAACGTAATAAAAACCACTAAATAAAGTTTTAAAGCAAAACAATAACAAAAAAAAAAAGATAAGAATTTAAACTACTTATGAGAAAAAGAAAAATAAAATCGTATAATTAAAGAGTTGTTTTAAAATAAAAATTTTAAAGCAAAAATTAAGACAAAATATATAAAAAAAAAATTATGTGTATTTTGGTATAAAGGTGGGATTTATAAAGGTTTCAAGATACTGATATTATTAGAATAACCAAGTCAGAACACTATGCGGATGTGCCGAATCAAAATAATCTCCGCAATTCTCCAAATGTTAAATTTTTCAAAATTTTTCCTATTATTAAGTTTCCTAAGTTGTTTTCTGATAATCCTTATTTTTCTGTATTACTACACCATTTCCACCTGTATTTCAGTAATTATCAATTATATTTCAGAAGTTATCAATTGTATTTCAGAATTTATCAATTGTATTTCCGAAATTTTTTTTTTCACTCAAAAATTTTTTTTACTCAAAAAAATTTTAATTTTTTTTTTTTTGCAGGGAACCTCATGTCGGATTAGAATCATTAACAAAGGTTTTTAGTGTTTACCTCTTGTTTATTATGACTTTTTCTATAGAAACATTTTCAAATTTTAAAATGTTTTTGCCAAGAATAATGATTCTAAAAAAATTCCAATACTTTTTGTAACATTCCGACATAATTTTCTTTTAGAAAATTTTCAAGATTCTTAGATATTTTCCATAGAAGAATTTCTATACAAAAAACTTCTTCTATAGAAAGATTTTCAGATTTTTCGTATTAAAAAATTTTTAAGTGTTTCCTATAAAAAATTTACAAATTATTCTAATCAATTCTCAATTTTTTCTAGAAAAATTCTAAAATTTTTCATAAAGAAAATTGTAACATTCCGAGACATTTTTCCTTTAGAAAAATTTTTAGATTCGCTGACATTTTTTTATAGAAAAAAATTCTTAGATTACACAGTGCAACAGCATATTTAGGGCCTCAACCAAACCAATACAATTTGAAAGTACTTATGTGTAGTAGTAAAAACTCCAAAGGGTTTAGCTCTGTAACGTCTCAAATTTTTTTTATAGCCCACTGAATTTTTCAGTTTTTTTTTTCAACGGCGTTGGAAAAAAGTCGAAAAAAATAATGTTAATGTTCTTTTGCACTTAAAATAATGTTTGGATGTCTTCAATATAATTTTATGGGGAACATTTTTCTAGAGTACGCTAAACCTCCATCTCCCGTTTTAATGGGTCATTTACGTAATTTTTTAAAGAAATGGCTCAGAAACCTACTAAGACGTGCGTTTAAAGGGTTAAGATGTTTTACGATTATTTTCAGCATCAAATTTCACTGGGGGTTACTGAAGGCAGAAAGTTCGACCGGTATACGAAAAATGCATAAAAAATGTTAATTGTAAAGTATCATTAACTTCTTATATTTTTTCCTATATTTGTTATTTACAATTGTATACAATTTCTGGCAAAAATATAAAAAAATTAATGACACTTTACAATTTATCTTTTTTCTGCATTTTCCTTATACCAGTCGAACTTTCTGCCTTCAGTAACCCCTAGTAAAATTTGATGCAGAACATATTCGTTGAACATTTTAACCCTTTAAACGCAAGTCTTAGTAGACTTTTGAGCCATTTCTTAAGAAAATTACTTAAATGACCAATAAATACGGCAGATAGAGGGTTAATATATTCTAGAAAAAAATTCTCCATCAAATTCTTTTGAAGACATTCAAACACTATTTTAAGCTCAAAAGAACAGTTACATTAATTTTTTCGACTTTTTTCAAACGCCTTTACAAAAAAAAATGAAAAATTCAGTGGGCTATAAAAAAAATTTGAGACGTTACAGAGCAAAACCCATTGGGAGTTTAACTACTACACACAAGTTCTTTCAAACCGTCTTAGTTTGGTTGAGGCCCTAAGAAATGACCCTTCAACTGTGTCACAGTGTTATTTCCTTTTCTTTTTACCCTTTCCTCTTCTTTCCCATCTTTTTTATATCCTCCAACCACAGTATGGGGATATACTCACTTTGTCATTCCGTGTGTAACGCATCAAAATATCGGTCTAGGACCCCATAAAGTATATATATTTATCATCAGTGATCGATTCTAAGACATTCTAGGGTTGTCCGTCCGCTTGTCTGTCCGTCCGTCTATCCCTCTGTAGTTAACACGATGCAGTCCAAAATAAAAGAGCTAGACTCCCGACATTTGGCACGAATATGTCTTATGTTCCTAGGCAGGTTAAGTTCGTAAATGAGCAAAATCGGACCAGGGAAAAAAAGTTCCCCTTGAAGAACTAAACCAACCTCTGAAAAATACCATATTTTTACATGATTTTTTGTGTTTTTGTTTAACAAATCCAACATTTTTATGCTACAAGAAGTTCAAAGTCCTGCATTTGGACTCACAGAATTATTTTCGGTCCGCCCACCTTTTATGGGCTCGGGATAAATTATTTTTTTTTTTAAATAATGATAAATTTGTTTTTCTAAAGTGCAAAAAGCATTAAAATTAATTTTTTTCAACACTTATTGGAGAGGAAATGTGCCTCGCCAATGACAACTACCGACCCCCCCAAAAAAAAGAATACGCCCCTGCAATTTTTTTTTATTTATTTGTAGGGCAAGTAATTTCATGTTTTTACTCAGCACTCTAAACACAACATAAATTAAATATCTATCCGAATCAATAAATTTGCAATAAAATGGCATCGATTTGTAGTTGCAAATTTTTGCATATTTTTGTATAAATGCATATTTTTGCATATTTTCATATAAATTGCACTTTTTTAAATTTTTATCAACATTTTTTCAAAAAACCATTTCAAAAACCTTAATATAATCCAAAACCGATATACTATTTCTTGTAAAAATAAAATTTTTAGATTCTTAAAAAAAGTATTAAATTTTCCTATTCTGAAATATTTTACTATTCGAAAAGAAAAATTTCTTCGAATTTAAAAAAATCTTACAGAAAAATTGTCTCAGAAATGTCCATACAACAACTTTTGTCATTCTCCTGGTCAGGTTGATATTGAATTTTAGCGAAATGCGCACAGTAGTTAAACAGTTATGAACAAAATCGAAAAATTGAGATGGGTTTTATCCCGAATTTGACAAAACGATTAACACGGTTTAAAAGAGATTGGTAGCCACAAAAATATTTTACAAAGTATTTTTGTGACTCAAATAGTTTATAAACTTTAAAAAATTTTACACCCAAAAAAATATAATTTTTTTACAAAAATTACTAAAGAAGTATTTTACTTAAAATTAAATATTTTTAGTAAAAATGTTGAAATATTTTTTTTACGTCCAATTCGAATTTAAATTTTCTACTTGTTTATTTATAAAATTCGTTCCAGTAATATTTTTTCACCCAAAGAAAAAAACTTCGAAAGAACATTTTTTAATTAACATTTTTTTATAACAAAATGTGTCAATAAAAAATATTTTCTAATTAAAAGCTGTATCCACTTAAAAAAACATTTGTTTAATATTATAGAGGGCATAAAAGTGTGAAAAATCTAATTTATGTTAACAAAGCTCTTTTTTAGTAAAAGTAATAAATTTTTATGCATATTTTTAATTTTTAAGTGCATATTTTTTAAATTTTAAGAGCATATTTTCGATTTTTAGAAGCATATTATAGGCACATATTTTTGATTTTTAGATGCATGAAAGTACTTGCCCTATTTATTTGTATGTTGGAGGGTATATAAGATTCGGCACAGCCGAATTTAACACTCTTACTTGTTTTTCTTTTTGTTTTCTTTCGAATTCAATTTAGGGGGAAAATCCCCCACCCCGTAGATCCACACCTGGTTATATAAATCATCAAATTGTAGGTGAATAATTGATTTTTTTTAATTAAAGATTTTTTCGATTTTGATTACAAATTTGATCAATATTTTGTTTAATGCCAATTAAAATAATGATTAATTTAACGAATGGATTGTAAGCTTGTGAAAAAATTATGAAGAAATTTATATTTTTTGCTTTCCAATATGTTGCCAACAATAAAATAAAAAGTAAAATACGATTATTTTTTATATTTATGAATAAATCTATTCAAATAAATTAAAATTTAAAAACAAATCTGGTATGTTGAAAATTTGTAATTCGTCAGTTAAAAAAAAATTAATTAAAACATTGATGGACTCATTTAAATTTTGTTGATCAATTGATGTAATTGAAAATTGTTAGCCAATAATTTTTTTGTGTATTCTTTTTTGATATTTATCACCTCTTGAATAGGGTACAGTTCTAGTCGTTAATGTTTAACTATAATTTTTGATTGCTTGTCTTTTGTTTTATTATTTTAATCTTAATCCAATTACCAGCACGATTAAAAAACATTTTTATCATCTATTTTATAAAATTTTTTATTATTTTTTTTTTTACAATTCTAAATTCTACTAAATAAATGACGTAATGATTTATTAAGTTGAATATTGGTTTTATTTTTAAACTATTTAATTTTTTTTTGTGGCTCTTTTTTGTTAAAGAAATTTAAACGCTTTTATTGCAAATTGTTTTTGATTGGTATCAATAAATAAATACAACTATTTATTTTTTTTTTGTCATCATCTCTCCTACGTAAATATATTTTAGCATTATTTTTTTTTTTTTTTTTGTAAATTTATTTACCATGAAAAAAGCATGAGTATTTTATTTATTTTTTTGTTGTTGCTGTTTTTTTATTATTTTTAAAGTGGTTTTATTGTTTAAATAATTTGTTTGCAGTTATTGTTAATTTATTGAACACAATAATATCAGCAAAAAAAGTGGAGTACAAAAAAAAAATATTGTGACTGGTTGCTCTACTTTAAATTTTAAAAATAAATTATTACTGAAAAAAATTTCCAATTACATACTTGGTGTTCAGCAAAATAAAATTTTTAACTTCAATTGATTTTGTATATTTTTTTCATCGCATTTTTATTGATTAATGTTACAAATATGGTTTTTGGTGACTGGGTGTCTGGTTACTTTGAATTGGAAAAAAATGTTAGTAATTTATTTTTATTTTTAAAAATACTTGATCGTATTATTAAAGTACATACCACAAAAAAAATTGTGCTAAAACACATGTTGCAAAGTGCAAGTTTAGTTATTATTATTTTTTTCTGTTTCAATCACAAAATTGCTTATATGCTATTTACATATACCCCGAAATCCACATAAATTTGGATTTCAAATCCAATTAAAATCTATACCGTTTACATATGCTTTTTTGACATTTAGCGGGATTTTGTTTGTACTAACTCTGTATTTTCTTTTGGTTTGTGTACAGGGTTGTTAGTTGGAAAATTACCCAATTTTATATATATGTCTAAAAACAATGATTTTTCTTTGCCGGAGCCAATATTTTCAATCCCACTAGTATATGTTGGGACCACAATATCAAAAAATGTGTTTTTATATAGAGCTGCTTCTTTAAATGCAAGAAAATTAACATTTTTGCCAAGTTTGGGGACGCCACCATTGAGTGTTTTTCTTTGTTAGGAAGACCAAATTGGTCAACTAAATTGTGCGTTTACCATTTGCAATGGTAAATTTTAAATGAAACATTGTTAAACATTGTTTTTATTAATCTTTTAATAGTTTTTAAATTTTAATTGTTTTTTTACTTTATAAAACACAACAACAGCTGATAAAAAAAATCGTGTGCAGCGTTGTAAAAAAAGCATTAGGGATGATTATTTTGGGAAAACCCATAGTTGTACAATTAAGTAGTAGAAATTTTTTGGGATTTTAAATTGCGATTTTACGATTTTCACAAAATCCATTTTTTTTTGTATGGGATTTGACATTTGAAGTCCAAAAAAGTAATTGGATTTACTTGGATTTTCATTGAAATCCCATTTTTTTTGGATTTCGAGGTATATGTAAATGGCCTATTAGATAATTATACATAATTGTAGTTTAACTATGTTCATGTTAAGACATGAAAATGGCGTGTCAAATTTACAAGAATTCTTTTAAGATTTGAATCATCTTAAGCAATTAACTTAAAACATTTCATAAAATGTTTTTATATAAATAAAGTTATTTATTTATGAGGTAATCGACACCAAATTATTAAACTTTTTCGAGTTTTTTTTTTTTAAGTTTTCATCTATTTCAACTAAATTAATCGATTCAGCGCACAGTGCCACATTTGGCCAATCTAGGACGACAAAAATCCAATTTTATTTATATTGACTGGAAATTCGGTATAAATGGTCGTTTTGACTTCAAAACCAATATTATGAGAAATATGGGAGGCCAGTTAACAGCCACGCCCACTTTTAAAAAACTTTTAATTTTGGTTGTAATTTCTTTAAACTTGGTATATATACTCTCAAGGACTGTAGAAATAATATCACAAAAAAGGGGGCGGTCAGACAACTTCCACGCCCCCTTTTTAGAAATATGTTTAAAAAACATGCAAAAACAAGGTTTACATATCGCCCCACTGTAGCCGGCGTCGCAGACGGTCGCAAAAGTTAGCCGTTGAAATAAGTACTATGGATATTGGTTAATATGTCTGAAAAAGTCCGGCGACCAATAGGGACCAAAAACAAAAGTTCTATTCCATCAAAAAATAAATATATAATTTTCTTTTCGAAAATTTTTATTATGTTAAAAATTTAATAAAAAATAGAAAAATTTGTTTAAAAAAAAAAAGAAAAGACATGACTTAAAGCCTTTAAATATCCTTTAAAATCACCAAAAAAGAGTGTATAAATATCTTTTTTTGTTAAAAAGTTACAACAGTTTAAAATCGACTTAATTAATGCGAAATAGTGAACACTACTTACAGGATTTTACAAGATGCAACTTTATGCACCCACATCTTAATAACGAACAAAATTATCGTCCTTATATGAGTATTTTCATGCTATTAGGAATGTTTTATAATACACACAAACAAATCATAAAAATCGGAAAACTTTTTTTTTTTTTTATTTTTGTCGTGCTAGATTGGCCAAATGTGGCACTGTGCAGCGCACAGTGGCCGAAACACCCAATCTAGCGGCGCTTAATTCGGGAATGTAAAATAATAAAGCCCAATGCATATTTGTGATTATAAAACTTATAAAGAATTTAATTTTTAACCATATTTATTTATTTCAGTGTTGAGTTAAAACACCTCAATTCAACCGAAAAAAGTAGCATTTTTTACCTTACCCCTTTCGAATTTGATGAAACTTGGAATATATTTGGGCCCTTACATCATAGTGCTAAAATTTTGGACTTCTGGTAGTTTTTCTTCCCGAGATATGGGGTCTTGAAAATTGGCAAAATCGTATAAGTTTGACAAAAGTGTTCTGAGATAAATAAAGATAATTCGAAAAGTAATAACAATACAGGTCTCAGTCAAGTTGCAAATAATAGGTAATAAGACAGCCTTTAAAATGGAATTCGCCAAGATTTTTTTTGAAAAAGGTCAAAGGTTATTGGTTTTAACCTTAATTTTTGGAGAGCTATATCTCAAAAACCGATATTTTTAAAATTTTCGATAAAATATATGTTGTTAAGAATCACCTATACTACTTAAGTTTAAATTTTCAGGATGGAGACTTCATTGGAACTTTTTATATTAATAGAAACATTGTGACAGGAAAGAAAAAGCGGTGTAATTTCTCTTAGAAAAAAAAAATATTTTTTTTGTCTTTGAAATTCTGGTACCAAAATCCATTTTTCTGAACGTTTTTGACGTGCTGAGTCCAAATATGACCTTTGAACTGGTCTATCTATAATAATTTGTCAAATATATACGATTTTGTTAATTTTCAAGACCTCATATCTCGAATACTGGAATGACCAGAAGCCTGAAAAATTGGCAAAATCTCTTTTTTGTTAAAGTTAACCCCAGTACTTAATTTCATTAAATTTGGAGGGGTGCGGTCAACTCCTCGGTTGAATTGAGGTGTTTTAGCTCTGTTTTTATGTATTTTGGGAAATTTATGTGAATATCGGGAGGTTGGTCTGTAAAAGTTAAAATGTTCTGATTCCGTTAAAATTTAGACTGATTATTTATGGCTACAAAAAACATTTAACAATCGAATTTCAAGAGGATATTTGTTAAAATACTATTGTTTAGGCTTTTTAAGTAAAACTGGAATGGGAAATTAACTTGGGGGCTATGGGGTAACATGGACCGATTTTGTCAAAAATTTAATAGGTTTTATTCTTTCGACAAAAAATCTTAAATTTTAAATTTTAGCCAAATCGATTGAAAATTGTGGTCTGTATCGCGTTTATACTGTTTATTTGGACAGGCAGATGGACCCTAAAAAACAGAAAAACTTGCGCGAACTAGCACGCTATACTGAAACGTCACAACAAAAATAACCCAAAATAATAAACAAAACAGGATTTGGACCGAATACGATCGAATTTCAAAAGTTGCAGTCCATGAAACTATAGTTTATGTCACAAATGTAAACTTCTATAATGAACTAATAATAAACTGGATACACACAGGCCACAAACATTTATTTTTTAGTTAAAACAAACGTTTTACTTTCAATTAAAACTTTTTGGCTCAAAATGTATTAACAATTGACTTAAAAGTGTCAAGAAAAACTCACTGAGTAATTAGGCCCCGAATTCCTTTAATACACTTGCTGCAGAAAATGTATATTTGATAGCTTACAGCTGTGCGAATATTGAAAGCAAAACAGAAGTAAAAACGTAAATTTTTTCTGAAAAGTATAGGTAAATGATGCAGTGCAAAAACATTTATCGATCTTAATTTTTAAATTTTGACTTAAGCGCCGCTAGATCAGTGATTTCGGCCACAGTTCAGCGGTTCGAAAGTTATGAGCGAAAATGTAAGGACACCTTTAAAATTTTGTTACATTCAACATAACCTAAAAAAATATAAAATGACTTAATGCTGCTGCTGGTGGACACATGCGAACGGAATTTGATGATATTTAAACAAGTAGTAAAAAAATTTTTTCTACAGAAAAAAACTCAAATTTGTTATTGTAGCAAATTTTTCTGCTAGATTTTTTTTGCAATGGACAAGGCCTCATTTAACATTTCTGCTTGTTTTTAGATATAAAAAAAATCAAAATTATTTATTATTTAAATAAAACCGCTCAACACTCATTTTCCGGTTTGAATTCTGGTGATCCATTTTAGAAGACTTTGATCTCCTGATTCCAAATCTGTTCTCCAAATTTTTCCATCACGTCCAGATTTTTAGTTATTCGAAAAATTACGACTTTTGCATTATTTGAAAGCCTGCACAGCAGCCATTAAATGGAATACAAATCTGGTATAAAGCGCAAAAGTATAATTTGTCTTTGGTCTCCAACATAGAAAACAATTTTTTTCTAATTATTGCGTTTGGTTGGGTTTCACTTGCGTTTTAAAATAATACTATTAAAATTATCATTTTTGTAAAAAAGATAAGGTAGTTTTTTTTTTGATATTTTTTAAAGAAAAACTAAAAAAATAAATATTTTAAAAATTTAAGTTTTCTGTGCTATTTTTCGTACAAACCGGAAGATATCTTTAATGGGTTTAAAAGTCTATAAGAAAGAATGAAATTTTCCCTAAATTTTGAGCTCATCACAGTAAAGATTGATCATCTGGTTTTTGTTTTAGAGCCTTTTAAAAATAGTGCTTCTTATAATTCTTTTCACAGTGTTTTTTTAAAATACATGTTTGGCCAATAATAGTGCAACAACTTCAAATTTTTTTGATCATATATTTGAGATCAGAGTTCAATTCGACTCTAACGCTTTATACCAGATTTTTATTCCACCCAGTGGCTGCTGTGCAGGCTTTCGAAAAATGCTAAAATCGCGTTTTTTTTCGCATTTTCAACCTCGAATAATTAAAATTCTAGACGTGATGGAAAAATTTGGAGCACGAATTTGGAATCAGCGAGTCAAAATCTTTTAAAATTTTATATCAAACTTCAAACCGGAGCCAAAAACCTTCGATTTGTTGAGCGGTGTAATCATTCCAAAAAACAACACACAGAAAACAAATTTACTAATTTTTAACTGAAGTTTAGTTAATGCAACAAAAATTCGGTTGCATGTATGTCGTCACAAATAAATATCGGTTATCATAACTGAATATGGTAAATATTACAGGTTTTTAATTGAAGCAACCAAAACAATCGGTTTTTATAGCCGAATAAAGTTGCATCAACCGAATTTTGAGTATATACAATTGAATTATTCAGTTAAAAATTTATTTTGTGAACGTCCACTTAAAAATTATGTTTAAAAATATTATTTAGGATATTTTAGATTCACCACAGTCGAACATGACACACTCAATTGTTTTTTTTTTTTTTTTAGAAAATTCTTATCTTTTTCTTGCTAAAAAAAAACATAGGAAGATAATATAATAAATTAAGTATTGATTTTGATGACTTTGTATACAAAGTAATAGACAGTTTAGTTTTTAAGTGTTTGTATAGTGTTGATAAATATCTATATATTTTTTATAAGCAGTCGTGGCCGAGCGGTTAAGGCGTCTGACTAGAAATCAGATTCCCTCTGGGAGCGTAGGTTCGAATCCTACCGACTGCGAAAAATATGATTTTTTTTTATTTGACTGCCATAGTTATTTGCAATAACTTGTTTAATATTTTAAAATTTTTTTACCAAATTCTTGATAGCTGATTACAGTCAATATTAAACATGAACCGGATGACATACGTCTGAAAGTAGAGATTAATTAAGTGGAGTAAACCTGCATTTGCAGTTTTTCATTTCGTGATACTCTTTTCCTTTAAAAGGACTTCAAAATTTAAAAAAATACATTTTGTAAAATATTTTTTAATTTTTTGTACTTGTCCTAGGATGAAACTGGTAATGGCCAATGAAAGAGGAGGACCTCCCATTATTTTTCCATTTTTTATTTTGCCATATCAGGATAAAAGAATGTGAGTAAAGTTATTTGAAAGTTTATAAAAATAATTTGTTGAAAATTTTAAATGATCCTTTTTCTAGATGTATAAAAATAATCAAATAGGAAAAATAGAGGAGATCCTGCTCTTTCATTTGGTTTCACTAGTGGCATCCTAGGACAAGTACAAACATTAAAAAAATATTTTATTAAACTTAATCCTATAAACGTTTGAAGTCCTTTAAAAGGGAACAGGATCACGAAAAGAAAAACTGTAAATGCAGTTTTACTACATTTAGTCTCTATTTTCAAACGAATATTATCCAGGTTGAGTTTAACGACTTTTTCATTTTTGTCGGACGGTGTAATATAACGAATGAATGAAATGTATTAAATGTTTTTGATTACCCTATGAAGTAGTTCACATGCTGAACGAAATTTTGCATATGGTGCTTTTCATTTCAAATGTGTGAAATTTAGAAAAATTGAACATAACGCGATGTCATGCAAAAATTGCTCAATTTTAATATATCTTACGATACTTTGAAGTTCAAAGAATTATTTATCGAAAACTAAAAATAACTGCACTCTGAAAACTTGGCATTTTGTAGGGAATTGAAATTTTTTTTAAAAAATAACATAGTTTAGAATTTTTTCCAAAAACTCTATAAATCGAAAATTTTAGAATTGTTGAGTTACTGTTGAAAAATAAAACATAAAGCGATGTCATGTAAAAATTGCTTAATTTTACCATGTTTGACCACGCCTTTCTCCCCTATTTTTTCGAAAAACTAAAACGCGATTTGTTAGTTCCATATAGACAATAAGCTCTGTAATTTTGACTTTAATCGAAAAACATTTTTTTTGTGGTACATTAAAAATAAAAAGCTCAATATACATTACACTCAAAATATTTTGTAAGTAAATTCAACTGAAAAAACGTTTAAAACAATCGTTTTTCCTTTTAAAAAACGGACTACTTATATTTCATTTGAAACAACATAATTTTTCAGTTTTTTTTAAACGTTAATAAATGACTAGACATTCCGTAAAAACGAACGATATTTCAGTTATTTTAACTGTTTACATTTTTTTATTTTGTGAAGTAAAAATAAAATTTTTTGAATAACAAAATACAAAAACCGTACTTCTGTAAAATTATACGGAATAATCAGTCACAAATAATTTAACTGATAAAAATATTTTTCCGTAACTTTTGTAGTTTATTGTTTTTACAACTGTATAAATCATTTAATATTTTATTTTCCTTGAAAAACAAACGATAAAACGTTTTAAATAACTTTAACTAAAAACTTTTTGAATAACCGTAAAATAGTTACTGTAAAACTTTTCTGGGTGTACTATCTTACTCGTGTTTGAACTACACTATTTCCAAATGTATTTCAGAATTTATCAATTGTATTTCAGAATTTATCAATTGTATTTCAGAAATTATCAATTGTAATGCAGAAATTATCAATTGTTTTTCAGAAGTTATAAATTGTATTTCAGAATTTATCAATTGTATTTCAGAAATTATCAATTGTATTCCAGAAGTTATCAATTGTATTTCAAAACTTATCAAATGTATTTCAGAAATTATCAATTGTATTTCAGAATTTATCAACTGTATTTCAGAATTTATCACTTGTATTTCAGAAATTATCAATTGTATTTCAGAAATTTTGTATTTTTTAAAATATCTGAAATACAATTGATAATATCTGAAATACAATTGATAATTTCTGAAACACAACTGATTATTTCTGAAATACAATTGATAAGTTCTGAAATACAATTGATATTTCCTACAATACAAATTTAAAATTTCTGAAATACAATTGATAATTTCTGAAATACAATTGGTAATTTATGAAATGCAATTGATAATTTCTGAAATACAATTGGTAATTTCTAAAACTACAATTGATAAATTCTGAAATACAATTGATAATTTCTAAAATACAATTGATAAATTCTGAAATACAATTGAAAATTTCTGAAATTCAATTGATAATATCTGAAATACAATTGATAAGTTCTGAAATTCAATTGATAATTTCTGAAATACAATTGATAGTTTCTGAAATACAATTGATAAATTCTAAAATACAATTCATAAATTCTAAAATACAATAGATAACTTCTGAAATACATACAATTTATAATTTCTGGAATACAATTGGAAATGGTGTAGATGGATAGAAGTTTAGACTCAGTTCCTTTAGGAAGTGGAATAAGTGGTTTACTCGTAAGACTTAAAAGGAGTATATTTTTTTGGAATAAAATCATTTTTAAAAATCAAATTTGATTATCATTCCGAAAAAATATTTCTGTAAAACTTTGAAAGCACTTCCGAACGGAATTAACTCTGTGACAGGCCCTTAAAAGTATCAATTCACATCCCTGTAAATTAAAACTGAAATAGTTCATAACCAAAACCAAAGTCAAATTATAAATTGGAGAGGGACACTAAAAGTCGATGTTTACCGTAACAAAAAAAAAAAAAAAAAAAGATATCAATTGCAATATATTTTTTTTTCAATATTTACTGGTTTCATTCAAAATATATGTATGAAGTATGTAAACATTATAAATTTATAATAATTTTTATTAGATATTCTACACTTTAGTTAAGAAAAAACCATAGAAACACTGCAACAAGTAATGAACTCAATTACACTTTCCAGCTGAATAAATATTAAAGGTATTTCACAATTTTAAAATTGTAAAACTACACTTTTTCACTAGAATCATAGTAATTTTTTAAATAGTAAGATACATTAGACACTCATTTTTTTTTTTAATGAATAAATTTATTTTTAATTAATTGATTTAATTAATAATACATTTTTATGTATGTTATTTTTTTAATAAATTTTTCAAAAAAGTATGAAGTCAGCATAACTTAATGAAGTTTATATAGTTTTCGCTTGTCTGTATTTTGTATATTATTTTAACGTTTTAATCCTTTGTTTGATTATTAATTTAAGAATTGAGTTTAATACTGGGTTTTTTTGCAGTTTTTTTTTATATTTTGCTTTTTTATTTATTTAACGATTTTTAGACGCTTCAATGCACATGATGATCTTTTTTTATAAACTTCTTTTATTTTTGCACTTTTTTTTTCAATATTTCAATATTATTCTTTGTCGACGAATCATGATGATCATGATGAAGATTATTATGATCATTATTGGGTAGTACATCAATCACTTGATTTACAAGGTATGCATTTTTATATTTTGAAATAGGAAATTTTACTTTATTTATACACTTTAAGATATTTTCGTTTTTAAACAAAGCTTTTTTAAAAAAGCTTTTGTATAAAGCTTTGTTTAAAAGCTTTATCTTTGATCTATTTAGTTTTTATAATTTTAATGAAATTTTTTCTAATAATATTATTTTTTAGTAAATCACCGAAATATTTCTAAATTGTGTGTGCTTTTTAGTAAGATTTTTATTTAAATTTCGTATAGATTTTTTTAAAATCGGGTCTCAGGTAATAATAATTTTATTTTTTATAATTTACTGAAATTTTTTCAAATTGTGTGTGCTTTTTGTAAGCTTTTTTATTTAAAATTTATTTAGATTTATGCAAATCGGGTTTTAGGTGTATATGATTACAAAGAATATTCTACTAATATTATTTTTAAATAAATCACCGAAATATTTCTAAATTGTGTGTGCTTTTTAGTAGGCTTTTTATTAAAAATCAAGGACATAACTATTATAAGTTTTATGGTGAATTACTTATCTCATAACTATTATATGTCAATTTTTATTTTATTTCTTATGGATAACTATTAAATTTTAATTAATAATTTTTTTATTGTAAAATAATAGTTATGGGCCTAAGTAATTTTTATAAATTGGGCCGTGGTCACTTTATTATTTGCAAAAAAGTTAGATTTTCAACAAATTATTAAGTTTCAGAAAATATCCTTCCAAAAAAGTATATCACTTCATTTGCACCTACAAAGGATAAAAAATAACTATTATAAAATAATAGTTATTTAATAGTTATTTTGTTGATAATTATTATTTTCAATTTTTATAAATAACTATTAAAAATGCACAATTTTTTGGAAATTAAAAATGTCCATAATAGTTATTTTGGGTCCTTGTTAAAAATTCGTTTAGATTTATAAAAATCGGGTCTCAGGTAATAATATTTTTTTTAATAAATCACTGGCATTTTTTCCAAATTGTGTGTGCTTTTTAGTAAGCTTTTATATTTAAAATTTGTTTAAGTTTATGAAATCGGGTCTCAGGTGTATATAAGGAATATTTTATACCACATCCACTATTTTTATTTATTTATTTTTTTTAATTTGAGGTTTTTGTTTAGCTCATTTTTTTATGCCGGTATTGTTGTTTCTTTTTTGTTAATATTTAAAACGTTGTTCAAAAAGAAAATAATAAAAAAACTATTTTTGCTTTTGCGTTGGATGCGTTTTTTTCATATCTCTTTTGATTTTATTTAAAAACTTTTTAATAAAAATTCGTGTATATCATAATTTTTGTATTTTACGTGCGTTGGCGTTAAGAAGATACTTTTAACTTGCTTTCTTACACCTTTAAGGAGGCCATAAGTTTTAGGGGGCACAAATGTTTTTTTTTAAGATTTTGTTACTTGCAATTGAAATGCAAAAAAGCTCAATTAGAATTAAGAAAAGCTTAGCTAAAATTTAAAAATGACAATTAAAAATTCCCAAAAGGGATATTAAAACTCCGAAAATCTGCATAACTCAAAATCAAAAACGCTTTATCGAAATGCATCTAAAACCAATAATAACTTAGAATTTCACAACTAAAAATCGTTAAAGCTCTATTGGCAATCAGATAATACCAATTGATATTTAGAAGATCTTAATTGAAATTCAGAGAAGCACAACTGAAAAAAAATAAAAGCTTTATTGAAACTCATAAAAGCTCAAATTTAATAAAACTACTTTTTTTGTACACTGATATAAAAACGCTTCATATCACTAATGAATGGAATTAATTAACGTTGGTTCATTGCAACAATGAAATTTTTCATATGCTGAATGA